>CM076575.1:2021612708-2022058320 GCA_034641835.2 Pinus albicaulis | reverse complement strand
GGGTCTTTTATTTTTTCTAAGTCCTTTGAATTTTCTTTTAGGACTTTTTACCCTCTTTTTTGATTTTTTTGATTTTTTTACAAAATATGTGAATACAACTTGCAGAAGGCAAAGTATGTACAGATTTACAAGATTATCAACAGTCAAGTCAAAATTATGACCCCTATATTATAGGTTGCTAACACATCTATCCTGACATGCGGAGGCCGTGACAATAAACATGACACACTAGCTAAAAAAATGCAAGGCAAAATTGAAGCAATTTGGTTATGGTTCTATCCTGGTATCGTTCTTCCTGGAAAGACTACCAATTTTCCAACATTAGGTGGTCATAGTCCCAACACCACCAGCAAGGGAACCATGGATGGCCTGATGGGAAGCTCTGATGCCAAGGGCAGGGGGTGGTCAACAAATGTCTTGGAGACCAAAGTTTTTTATTGGCTTCGCCGACAGTTGATCATCGTGGAGGACTAGCCCTACTCTAGTACAAATTTTACTGGTGATCCAGACCTCCCACTCCCAGAGGGAGAGGATTAGGATGAAGATTTGGGTAAGACTCATTTTTAATTTTCATGAGTGTTATGATTTTTTTAATTATGTATGTTCTGACATTAGATCCATGCATTTGCATATGTTGGCCCAGAGAGACCCGCGAGCATGTATCCAATAGCGAGGCGAATCCCTCGCGATTTCGACCCTCATGGCGAGGGAAGGGAGGAGGAGGATATTTTGCGGAACCTATAGGGGATCACACATGGAGTCCCGGACTATGCACGATTTGATGATGTTCCTCGTGCCTACCAGAGACATACCGTAGGGGTTCCAAGCCGCATTCACCGCTTGCTGAGGTGGCTCGTACGAGCAGTGACATGCTACCATGAGCATCATGCCGATTAGACACCTAGGCTTTATATCTACATATTTGAGGGACATGGTGTCTCAGGATGTAACAAAAACACACATATTTTTTAAATTTATGATGCACACTAATGCAAACACATGATATATATATATATATATATATATATATATATATATATACATACATACATCTATTTTCCTACAAGGATGATTTTACAAACTACGCAAATGTCTATCTAATACAATGTTGGCCATTGTATCAATTAATGCATTCATTTGTCTAGGAATATGTTGATATGTGATAAAATCAAAATTTATTTCCAACAAACGAATACATAAATACAATCTCATAATGTATGGGTTTCTCACTGAATAATGACCATTGAGTTGCAGAACAACAAGTTGTGAATCTAGATTTACAAGCAATGAACGTATGTCGAGGTTGATTGCCTCAGTTAATAGTTCAAGGCCAGCACTATATTCAGCTACATTGTTTGTAGTCCGTCCTAGACAAATACCTTGCAGTTCTATCAACTCACCAGCAGGATCATAGATTACCCAGGCTGCTGAATACAAATTCTTGGTACTGCGGGAAGCACCATCTGCGAAACTGACATAAGGGATAATAGACATCTGCACAAATAAGAAAGACCCAATAAGCAGGAAAATTCTCACAAAGCACACCAAATCAAAAAATTTAAAAAAAAATGAAAAAAACACCTATGTACACAAATCATGCATGAATGACTCATGCATAATATTTTTTGAGATACAACCCATTTCTAGGTTGTTCTAGAGCATGACCTTCATAATCAATGAGCTCATAGTCCCTATTCTGCAACACTCGTTTAATAATGTAAGGCCCATGCCACATGGCTTGAAATTTTCCTGCCCTCATCTTATCATGAGCTTGGTCATATAGGAGGACGAGATCTCCTTCAACAAAAGAGCGAGGGGAAACTGATAGGTCAAAATGATCTTTGACCCGCTTTTTCTGTGCTTCAATAACCAGAGCAGCAAAGCGGCAGGTTTCATCCAACCTTTCTAAGTAAACAAGAATATATTCTTCTAGTGAAGTGTTCGGTAGTAATTCAACAACCAACTTGAGTGAAGGTATTTCACCCTCAATCGAAAGAGTAGCTTCCAGACCATAAACCAACTAAAAAGGGTGAATCCGGTTGCACTCTTAACTGAGGTATAGTATGCCCAAAGAGATGAAAATAACATGATATGCCAATTTTATTTATGGATCCCAATCGTACGTTGAAGCATGGTAACAAGAACTTTGATCATAGCTTCTACCTAGCCATTGGCCTGAGGATAGTATGGTGTTGAGTTGTCATGACATAGACCCAACTTAGAAGTCAACTCTGCCACCATATAATGCCGAAAATGGGAACCATGATAGGTAACGATGGCTTGAGGAACACCAAACCTAGAAATTCTGTGATTGAATATGAATTTTGCAACTGTCTTACCATCAGCGGCAAGTGTAGGCATTGCTTCGGCGCATTTGGTGAAGTAGTCCACGGCTACGATAATATAAGCATGCCCTCCTACCAAGTGAGGGTTACACATCATAAAATTGATGCCCCACTTCGCAAATGGACCAACGGTAATGACAAGATGAAGAGGTACAGGTGGCACACGCATCCTGCATTGATAAACCTGGCAATAATGACATTTCTGACAGTGACAATGCGGTCTTTGAAGATATAAGACGAAATAACCAGCACGAAGAATATTTTGTGCAATAGCATAACCAGACATGTGACTGCCACAGGCGCCACTGTGATAATCATTCAGAGCTTTCTCGGCTTCCTCGAGAGTCAAACATCGCCGGAGTATGGAATCCTCCGACATAATAGAGTGTATCCACGAATATTGTTACAGGTCAAAATACCTCCTCATTAGCTCAAAGGAGAAGATAAATATGGATGGAATACAAAAACCTAAACTAAACCTATTTCTGCCAAGGTAACGCCTCACTATAACAACACAAGAGTGTTATAACACACCTGATCAGTGAATAGGCCGTGTTAGTGGCTAGGGCAATGCTCTGTTTACAATAGAGGGCAGCGTTACCCATGTTTTGAGTTTGTAACAGGAAAAACCCACGGAGAATGATTTGAATTTCTAGCTTTTTCTCACAAGAGAGTCAGTACAAAAAGGAAACTGCAAAGCACTAATCTCTTATTGGGCCTTGCCATAAACAACTGAACTCTCAAAGAAGGAAAAAGCATGGAAGTTGAGGAAACATCTTGGTTTTTTCTATTCAGAACTGGTGGAAAGAGAAGGGCAATGATTTCTCTCTCCATCTCCTATAAAATGGAGTCGAAGGGTGTTGGTTCAAGGTCGAAGGATTGTCAAAGTTTTTGAATACTTGTGAAGTAGAGATCATTGTTGTAGTGTGAAGGTCAAAGGTCAAAGAGGTTCATTGAGAACTTGTTGATCAAGACATCACCACTTTGAGAGATAGAGAGATTGGAAGGCTGAGGAGGGCTTGGTGCAACCGACAGTTGTAATCCTCCTTTTTATAAATCAATAGAACTGTATCTGTTTTGTCCATTCTATGCGTTGATATTGTCATTATTATTTAATCACTTATATAGCATGAGATGAATGGCTTAGATGTGCATAGTTTAAATGTTTATTATATATTGACTTAATTGATAGGAAATATATGTTATGGTAGAGATTACACGGGTGCTTTGACTGATTGCAGAGTCGAGATTTGGAGTTGGTGAAGAAGGATCCCTGCTTTGCTCTTCAGTGCTCTCCAAAGGAATTCAAGATCATTAAAGAGGTAAGCTTCCATATTATTCCATCAATTTGTTTTAAGTTGTTATGAATATGTATGTGCCATCTTTGTGAACTAGACAACTAATCTTACTATCTGCTTCGGGCACCGGAAATCCCTAAGAGGGATATTCGATAACCAACAACCCAAGAATTTTACACTATAGTAGAATTTGTGACTCCCCTGGGGATTTCCCCATAGTTTCCAGACTATTTCTTTCCTCTTCTCTTCTTTCCTCTATTCACAGACCCTTCTGACCAGTATTTATGCCCATTAAACATTTCAAAAGCTCACAGAGTTCAATCATGTTTCTGTTTGACCATCTAAAGAACTTTATCCTGGCTAATGCTACCTCTGTTGGTGTTCCAGTGCATTATAACATGGGATCTGCTTAAATACAGTGCGTTAGTCTCTGGATTAACGTTGTCTTTACTCAGAGACAGTGCGTTACTCAGCCAAAAATTTTTGTTCACCCCTGCGATTGTGTTTTGGTTGCAGAGTTTTTTGGCCATCAATATCTCTCCTTGACTGAATCCCTGTGCTTGTTTACTAAGCTAGCATTTATGTTTTTTTTCTCTTATTTGAAAAGTTAGCGTCAAAAGCATTTAATTTCTAGAGAAGAATTTTTTTTTTTTTTAGTTTTTCTGCATCTAGCTGAGTTAATTCTGAAAATTTCAGTTCATATATTGTTAAGAAGAGGTAAATAGAAGTCTGAATATTTAAAATTAAACTGTGCTATTTGAATGTTAGTGCATGGATGTTGAAAATAAACCTCTCCTTGTAGAAATACTCTTCATCGAATTGAATATTTAGAGCATATTTTTGCATGGTTTCTTGAGTCAGAGTCTCATTACATTTCATACATCCACTCCCCCTCCGCAAGACTAATAATCAAGTACACTAAGAATCAAGCGATAATAAAATCAATCACATTACTCTTTTTGAGCTCACACCAATAGTAGTTCAGGCTAGGATCTTGGGTTAGGAAAAGTGAGAAAATCACCCAAGATCCCAAAACTTGAAACTAGAGTCATTAACGAGCGAAATCCTACTGCACTCATATTATCGGGACCGTTCCTTTACGGGAGCTCAACGCGAGACAACACTTGGGTGCACAAGAAGGTAGCTCGCCTTCGACTACATCCGGTGGGTGTGTTATATATTGGGGTTCCCTTCGGGGATGTCGAAACTAGATCGGGGATCTAGGTATTCTGCCCATATAGCATGTTGTCCTTGACCATGGACCCTCCTGATGATGTCTGTGATTTGAGGTATCTTTAGTGGCCATAATTTTTAGGGACTTACACAAGGTGACTGGGACGGGATGTCCTAGTACTTGAAACAAACGGACCCACTCTGTCTTCGGTCTTTAAGAAGGTACTCATCTTCACGAGAGTGCTTACACCTATCATTTGAGGTTCGGGTGAAGCTCTAGAGTGACCGTAACTGTACTTTCGACCAACCCTCTCTGTATACTATTGTGATACTAGATTTCATCGCCAGCAAACAGTAGTACTCAAACAGGGCATCCTATTCTAGCTACTTGCTGATTGATTTTAGAAAGTCCCTTTTTATTTTTTAGGTGTGTGGTTACTGTCATTAAGACTTTATAATATATCACAATTTATTAAAATTTGTTAAAAATAAACAGGTCATCGTAGTGTCATCTAACCCACACCATCTGTCTCGATGACAGCAAGGTCTACCTCCTCTGACTATTGAGGAAGAACTGAACCTTGGTGAACCCGTGCCTTCTGCGAAAGAGCAGTCTCCATTGACAAACCATGATTTTCACATAGCCTCATATCATATGGAATTTCCGGAGGACCCTTTCATAGAAGGGGTTGTACCTCATTAAAATCCTCCACTCACTGATCTGTTGGGGCCTGTGATAGTTCAGATTCCACCACGCCAAGACATGTCTTCGGCCGCACAAACATCCATTTCACAACTGGCATCCACAGGGCCGATGCCAATGGAAACCCTCCCAGTTTCGCTACCATCCTCCCCACCGATCATTAGTTCTATGCCATCACTAGGTAACCCCAGTAGTCAACA
Source organism: Pinus albicaulis (assembly GCA_034641835.2). NCBI lineage: Eukaryota > Viridiplantae > Streptophyta > Pinopsida > Pinales > Pinaceae > Pinus > Pinus albicaulis. The sequence continues at coordinate 2,022,052,601 of CM076575.1, read as the reverse complement.
TATACCTAATCCCAACCCTACGGTCATCACAACTATCAGTAGCTCGCTAAATCCTTCGGGATCTACTCCTACCGTGACCACGTTGGGACCCACGGTTGCTCCTCCCACAAGTGTGACTACTTCGGTTCCTTTTAGCAACCCTTTCGGTTGGAACCCTTTGTTGAGTTCAAACCCCTTGGCCACTATACCAGGGGGCAGTGTCACTAGCACACAGGTAGCAGGGAAAGTTTCACTTCCCCTGTAATCCTTAGGACAAACGGGACAACCTATTGTTAATAATATTCCCTTAAGTGGTTCAAATATAGGTGTAGGGTCTATGTCGTTGCCGAACTATGCAAGTAGTAGCATGCCTCCAGGAAACTCTATTGTATCCATATGGACTAACCCACCCCAACCTCCATCTGGAATTGGAGGGAACTTTTATACTAGGGGCAACCAACCGTTTGCCTTGCAATACAATATGCCCTATGGACAACAACCATATGTCCCTACACCTCCACCTATAGGAAATTTTTATCAAAGTCCTACTTATCCTCCTCGTAACACATTGATGGGTGGACCCTATGGTCTAAATAGTCAGCCCATACTTCCTTGGTTAGATTCGGGGGAAAATCCATAATTTCCATTTTTGGCAGCTCTGGACATCCCCGACATCCATAAACTGACTAATGATCCCATCAATCACAACCTGCTCTGGCCTCCAGTACTACACAAGATTCCTTCTGACATCCCAAATTTCGATGGGAAACAAGGGGACGACCCAGCCGCACACATCACTACCTTTCATCTATGGTCTACATCTAATTCCATGGTGGATGATAGTGTTCGGCTTCGACTGTTTCCCCGCACCCTTACAAGCAATTCTTCCAAGTGGTATATTGAATTGCCACGCACCACCATCAACACTTTTGGCGCTTTAGCGATGGATTTTCTAAAGAACTTCCAATTACTAATCAGATTTGAAACTGAAACGGAACTGTTAACCTCGCTGCACCAAGACACCGCCACCCATATCTCCGATCACATTCATGAATGGAGACGTAGGAGGAGGCTAGTCAAAGTGCCAATCCCAGATCATCTCTTAGCTAATTGGTTTTGTAAGTCTCTCTTACCCCACATCTCTAAAGACATTGGCCTTTTCGGTGCGGTTAAAGAATATCAATGCATTCGTCGTGCCCAAAATTTGGATTTAATCTATTCACAATCTGGCACGCTATATGATTTTCTCCCCAATGCCCCTGGTAACCAAAATCCTCTAGCTACTCAGAAAACCGGAGCTCATGCCAATGGTCTCGTTGGCACAATCTCTGGTGTAGCCACAAAACAGTCTCCGAGGAAAGCCTCCCAGCCATCCTCGGCTGCCACCGCCCCTCACCAAATGACTACTCTTCCTACCGCTGAGGTAAATTCTATGCAAACTTCATAAAAACCTAGTGGGAAAAATAAGAAGAACAAGAAAAATACATCTTCTTCGGAAGAGCAGTCAGACAATTAGAATAACCCTAATAAAAAAAATGCTGCCAAAAATGACCAAGGGAAGGACAAACCCATGAAATTTCCTTGCAAGATCTGTGCGGAGGACCACTTGACATACAAATGTCCTCAGCTAGAGGAATGCACCGATTTTATTGCAAACAAGGATTCTGGGCAAACACCTGTCGTTATTCATAATCCTTTCCCTAATCAACAACAGTAACATCAACACATGGTTGAAAACCCGCCACAACCCCAGCAATGAGGCAATGGTGGTTCACATCCTTCCGGTGAAGGACCATCCGCCATTTATGGCATTGAGAGTGTTGAACTTCAAACATGAGCCAAGCTTTATGGAAATCCTACCATAGATTCTTAAGAACCTGGTACTAGTTCAAATCCACTGCTGCCCAACGATTTTCATATCGAATGGCCTACTATTGACCCCGTGATTCGTCCCCCCAAAGGGACACTTCGACGCATGACTCATAACACCTCTGCACGTGCAGCCCAAAACTACAACATTGTAGAAGATTTGGCGCAGGCACCGTCAGCTATGTCTGCTCTCGAAGTATTACAAACCTGTCCAGCACAAAGGAAAGCCTTGCTTTCGGCCATTGGTGGAATAGACCCCCAGGATTCCATGCTAGCTATCTTTGATATGGAAAAGGCTAAACCTCGCCTCTCACACCAACTCGCATTCCAGGTGCAGGTTGTGTCGAAAGGGAGACCAATCCATCGCACTGTCATAGACGAAGGTGCTTCAACCTGCGTTATGTCACAAGCTTGCTGGCTCAATTTAGGTTCTCCTACCTTAACACCGCCGTCAAATTCCCTCAAAGCTTTCGATGGCCACACGTTCCTCCCAAAAGGATACCCTGCTAGCTTTCCCATTACTCTGAGTGGGAAAACGGTAACCGTGGACATTGAAGTCGTAGAGCGCCATCTCGACTATAATCTATTGCTTGGTCGCAGTTGGTCTTATGCCATCACTGCCATTGTTTCTTCAGTCTTCCGACTCATCCTACTTCCATTGGATGGGAAAATAGTCACAGTGGATCAGTTATCCTTCTGCGCCCCTGATTATGCCACGTTACCAAGTAGCATTGTACCCCTAATAGGAGGATTTCCTGACTCTTACGTCAGTATCGGTACCGGTCTTCTGAAGGCATCTTCCCTACTGGGTTGTTTTCCTCTCCCGCCGCCACAGATCCCAAACACGGTTGCAATGATATCCACCACTTTGGATGGCTCTATCGACCCATGGATCATCCCGACAGCTTCAGACATTGATTCCTACGGAGATCAGATGTCGCTCTCACCAGCCGATTTGGCTTACCAAGCCATCCAAATCACATCTGAACCCTCCACTGCTGTGGTTTCAACCAAAGGTACAAACTTCCCACCCATCACAGTTCTCTCTAAGGATCTCCTCAATGAATTCTTGCCTATAGACGAAGCTATTCGAGAGATCATGGCTCTAGAAGAACAACCTTGGGGAGAGTTTCACCATCGCGCTTTGATGATCGACTCGGACATGATAAATATTGAAATCCCATCCTTTGACCCACCTGAGATGGTTCCCTCCGCTTACACGACTGCTCAAACTATCGATTCAGAAGGGAACATGGGTAATATTTCTAAGACAATGCTCATTGATATCTCGGTCAAAACGGGTATCGTGGAAAATATTCAGATTGGAGCAAATTGAAATCCTCAGGAAATTGCACACTTCACATCCCTTTTCAAGGAATTCCGTGATGTGTTTGCTTGGTCTTACAAGAAAATTCCCGACATAGATCTTTATATTAATGAGAAAGAGATCAAGAAATTTCGAGCATTCTTTTTACGGTATTTTTCTTGCTCATTAATCCGAAAAACCTCGAGTTCCCTTCTTCGGACTCATTAAAATTATACGAAGTTGATATCGAGCGTTCTTTTTATGGTCTTTTTCTTGCTCGTTAATCCGAAAAACCTAGATTCCTCTTCTTCAGACTCGTTAAAACTGATATGAAGAAGCACTGAGCTTTCTTTTTAGGGACCTTTTTCTTGCTCATAAAACTGAAAAAACCCCGAGTTGACTTTGTCGGGCTCGCTAAACTACCACGACAGAGAGTAAGGAGCCATTATTTTCCTCTTTTTCAAAGCTATTTAAACTGAAAAAGTAACTGAGTTTTCTCCGCGTGACTTGTTAAAATTTCACGGAGGGCACCAAGTTTTTCTTTTGTGGACTTGTTAAAATTTCACAAAGAGTATTGAGTTTACTCCGTCTCCTCGTACTCATAACAAAATGAGGTAGACATCCATCGAACATAGATTTCTCACTTTTCCGGCTTCGATGGACTAACTCACGGAAAATGAACTATTTCGGGCTTACTATTCTCCCTTTGTCGTGCCCGGTTATCAAGACATGACAAAGGTACCCCAACAGAGTTTTCTTTTACGATATTTTTTAGACTCTCTAAACATGAAAAATTCACCGAGTCTACTCGTATGGACTCGTTAAACCTAATCAGACGGGGCACAGAGTTGTCTTTTATGATATTTTTCAGACTCTCTAAAAATGAAAAATTCGCCGAGTTTACTCGTCTAGACTCATTAAACTTAATCAGACAGGGAAAAATTTGGACAAAATGGATACTAACTCTATTACATTTCAGAAAGGTCGATTTGGCAGCAAAAATCTTGAACATGGAACTTCCCAGAAAACTCTTTCGCAGTTAGCTGAACCCTACCATCTATGAGTATTAGCCTTCATCTCCCAGTTTCCCTACACCAGTAAAATCATAACACACTCTTTGGTGTTCATTAAGTCTCAGCTGCCTAGTACCCTGTTACAGTGCCTTCTATTGTTTAAGCATATCTCTCTATCTACTACTCCTCTTATCAGCCAAACCACTCATTATGCCAGAAATTATTTTTCGTCCGACATCCCCATTTACTCTTCATTATCTTAATCATAAAAAAATCATTTGGTTTCCATTTCGTGTTGACTGATGTAGGACACCTCAGTGCCTACCTTTCAACAGATCTCTTCCTATCAACTTCAACATCTTATCTAGGAAGATAATCCAGAAACCCATCAGTACCTGGATACTTGTAGACATCAGTGGCAGGTAGTCTTGTGTTTGATCAAGAGTCTTCTCATTGGCTCCTGGTTGAATGATTCTACGATTGTTCGAATTCAACTCATTTTATTCACACTTGCTAGATTGTATTGTGCATCTTAGGGACCATAATCATTATCGGTGGCCACCTTCACTTCTGTTAACAGTTTTCATTATCGAATGGTAATCAGATGATTTCTCACATCTTTGACAACATCTCCTTCATTCACATGTTGAGAAATATGCAGTTTAAGTGAATCGATGGTCAATACCTTGGGGCAAAGGTTACATCATTAAAGTTGTGTTCCCTTCCCCAAGTTGCGATATTGTTTATGGAGACAGCTTCTTCATCCTAATCCTATTATGAAAGACACTCCCACATTGTGCTTATCGGTGGACAGATTCTTCATATCTCTATTCTAGAGAAATCATGTTGTTTAAGCTACTGAGCATGGGAATGCCCGACTCAAGGAAAATACTATATTTTCTGACATATGTTGTTGTTTCAGGTTTTCCTCAGTCTTTCAATCTCTTTATCTCTACTACACACATTATAAAGTATTTCGGCCATTTTCTTCGTCTCTGACATCACACTTTAGGGGGCATCTGTTACAGGTCAAAATACCTCCTCATCGGCTCAGAGAAGAAGATAAATATGGAATGAATACAAAGACCTAAACTAAACCTATTTCTTCCAAGGTAACGCCTCACTATAACAACACAAGAGCGTTATAACGCACCTGATCAATGAATAGGCCACGTTAGTGGCTAGGGAAATGCTTTGTTTACACTAGAGGGTAGTGTTAGCCATGTTTTGAGTTTGAAACGGGAAAAAACCGTGGAGAATGATTTGAATTTCCAGCTTTTTCTCACAAGAGAGTCAGTACAAAAAGGAAACTGCAAAGCACTAATCTCTTATTGGGCCTTGCCATAAACAATTGAACTCTCAAGGAAGGAAAAAGCATGGAAGTTGAGGAAAAATCTTGGTTTTTTCTATTCAAAACTGGTGGAAAGAGAAGGGCAATGATTGCTCTCTCCATCTCCTATAAAATGGAGTTGAAGGCTCTTGGTTCAAGGTCGAAGGATTGTCAAAGTTTTTGCATACTTGTGAAGTAGAGATCATTGTTGTAGTGTGAAGGTCAAAGGTCAAAGAGGTTCATTGAGAAATTGTTGATCAAGACATCACCACTTTGAGAGATAGAGAGATTGGAAGGCTGAGGAGGGCTTGGTACAACCGACGGTTGTAATCCTCCTTTTTATAAATCAATAGAACTGTATCTGTTTTGTCCATTCTATGCGTTGATATTTTCATTGTTATTTAATCACTTATATAGCATGAGATGAATGGCTTAGATGTGCATAGTTTAAATGTTTATTATATATTGACTTAATTGATAGGAAATGTATGTTATGGTAGAGATTACACGGGTTCTTTGACTGATTACAGGGTCGATATTTGGAGCTGGTGAAGAAGGATCCCTGCTTCGCTGTTCAACACTCTCCAAAAGACTTCAAGATCATTAAAGAGGTAATCTTCCATCTTATTCCATCAAGTTGTTTTAAGTTAATATGAATATGTATGTGCCATCTTTGTGAACTATACAACTAATCTTACTGTCTGCCTCGGGCACCGAAAATCCCTGAGAGGGATATTCGATAACCAACAACCCAAGCATTTTACCCTATAGCAAATCCATATGATAAGGTTGTGATTGATGACAAATGCACGGCGGCATCCTGATACGTAATCAGAATTACGGATAAAACACGCTTCCCTATACAGGTGCTAGTCTAGAACAACAGATTAAAGACTATACAACTACTTCTCCTAACTAAGAACAGACACACAGAGAGGATTAGAAGGTTACTTGTGATCCAAGCGCTTCTAAATGGCTCCTTCTGTCGCTTCCGTTGTAGCTTCAAATTCAAGCAGTTTGTGTGAAATGCTTCCTGCAAGAAAGAACACTAAAACAACAGAATATGCAATAATATAGATGTTTATTCAAGTTAGTTTTCTAAATCAGTAAAGCATAAACCATATACATCAACCAATATCTTTCCATATGGAAAATCAAAGCCAATACATATGCATATAGGGAAAAATAAGTTGTACTCTTTATTAATGATAGAAGGAGAGAGCACAACCAATGACTCTGAGCCTAGTTAGACCATCTCTAGCAAACGATCCTCAACCTCATCACAAGATAAATCTTCCAACACTTATTACACTAAATCAAATTTCAATTGAAATCCAAATGATTTCTTACTCAATTTTCCTTACCAAGCACCGCATCTGCTCAATTTATAGATGAACTGAAGGTAGTTTTTAAATGAATGAATTTCCAATAATAGGCAAGACATGTTCCCAGTCATGTAGATGTCAAATGGACACTTTGATTCGAAGCTTGACAAATGTGAACTCTTCTAGAAGGCACTGGCCAAGTGGAGATTCTGGAACAATGAGAATTTCGCTCCCAATGTGACCAACGCACCCATAGATGTCAGGAAGTGCTTTGCAGAGTAGCCTTGCATGGGGCTACCTGCATATGCAACGCACTTAGTCCCCTTAGAGGTAGCATTGGTGAGCTCCCACATGCTATATAATAAACTTCAAACCTTGGAAAAATTTTCTTGATGAAATTCATGTTTGATTTGTCTTGTTCTTGCCTTCGGGCATGTAGCAACTTGAAATGATAGGGAATGATAGACCCTTAGTCATTGGTCCTGGAGATGATGCCTAGCTAACTGTGTCATTGTTTATTCTAAATTAATTTATAACATTGCCCTGTTTACAAAGCACAGAGGCTCAAAATAAGAACATTTGATTGATATGCTTTACACTGTGATGGGCTGGAGATGAAGCAGAGTGGTTACCTGCATCAATATTACAATTCATTACATCATGATATATCCTCTTTGATTATAATTTTTGAGGGTAGGCATTCCCATGTTCACCACATAAACAATCTAATAACATACATAATCTGGGAATTCATCACATTAATGTTTCATGCGTAGACATGCCTACGATATAGGCCCATGTTCAACGTTTGGATGACAACGATGTATGGTCACCGAGATGATGTGTATAAATAATCCTTGAACAGCCTGATGATTAAACTAGATCCGGGTCTTCTGGGGTCTTCTTTATCTCGTTCACTCAACTTATCTGCATACCTAGCTGCTGCAATATATGATTTGTCGTCGAACATGGAAATAAATCGTTTGATTACCAGCCAATGATGTGAGATGTTAACAAACACGAGAGAACCACCATTAATGAAAATGGCCCTCAAGGTACTGCAGTACATTTCGTAAGGCATGAATAGATGATTTTATGTCGAACGCCAAACAAAATCTTTCGGTCAAAGGTCCAGAAGCGAGGATCTTGTCGATGTTGTAACAAGCCTCATGGTACTGGAATCTGATATTTCTAAGTGAACTTCCTGGATATTGATTTGTCGTCGACAGGAAGTCACCTTATTGCGAAACGGGAGTTACTGATTTTGGAGACAAGGGTATGACTTGATATAGCAATTTTCATGGATGACGGTCATGAGAATGAAGTTTTATGAGTATTGCAGAAGGATGATTTTATTCACTGGACAACTTCTCTTGAACATATCGGCGACACTGTGATGAGTTGGCAGCATTGACCCAAAACCGACGTGAAGGTATGATGAACCATAGGTGTGAATGAACCATCAAGATGATTACCCAACCCAAACAGTCACGGACATGGAGTGAAGAAAGTGTCATGTTCAAGAGCGACTTGCTACCATAAATAAATTCTTGCTCACTTTTCCCAAATTTTCCCCGGTCATTTGTCGATCAGTACCTCTTTATTTTTTAAAAAGCTTGAGGAGGGTAACATTTGCTTGATCTATAATTCAACCCTTCGAGCGAATAAAGTATCGCTATTTAATAATTTAACGAGTCTAGCAATGAATTAAACTTGATTCTTGCCACGATCGACAAGCTCATCACTATTTTATGTTTTAACGAGCTTAACGACAGTGATAGCCCGGTCCTTTTTCATATTTAGAGAGTTTGAAAAAGAGGACGAAAGAAAACTCCATAAGCAATTTTTCATAAATTTGTCACTCAGACCCGAAAAAGTGTAAAATAATATATGAGAGAACCCATTTGGTCATGTTTAACCAAGGTATTCATTTTTCGTAAATAATCTATCTCAGTCCGGAAAAGGGATAAACTTAAAATGACTAGATATCAATTCATTTACTTTTACGAGCTCGAAAAGACAAGTGCTCGGAAATATTTTCACATTATCGAAGTCTGAAAAGAGCTGAAAGAAGACTCCAGGGGTTCCTTTTTCATTGTTATCGAAGCTCAAAAAATAGATAAAAGTGCACTTCAAATCCTTTTTCATTTTTAACAAAGCTCGAAAAATAAGGAGAAAAATTATGCTTCGTGGTCAAGTCATTCTTTGAATAAACCTACACGACTAATCTGTTCATCAGTGGTATTTCCTGTTCAGAAAAACATCAAATGGATTAAAAATACATGTTTCATGATAAAAACATAATAAAACTATAGCCATAGTAATAAATTTATCTTGCAAATAATTAAATGACTATTAAAAGTAGTTTCACTATTCATTTTTACCATTCCATAGTTACAATTTTCATTTTAGAGCTTTGAACCTAATTTTTCCTCTGAACTTCAGCTGTTGATTGCGATCATTTATGTGGATGGATTTCGTCTTCGTTTGATCCAGGTTAGTGCCATGAACCTCTTATTTCCTTTAGTATTCATTTCATCTCCAATTTCTACAAATTTGTAGGGTTTTAAGGCCCCTAGGGTAAATTCTACCCAAAATGAGGGAAAATCACCCCTGAATGTTGAAATTTGCATTGCATAGCAGGTACAGTGAAGGGTACTTTCATGTGCAACGCACTGTCTCTTGTTAGGGATTGCGTTGGGCGCAGTATAAGTTTTTTATTTTCTCATAATGCCCAAAATTTGCCTATTTTTTTCCAATAAATGGAATCTAATGGATCTTATGATTGTATTTCAGGTTTCCATTGAATTATAATGAAGATTACATGGAGGGAAAGAGAACATGAAGAAAAATATATGATTTCCTTGAATGATCCGGGTACCGTAATATCCCTAAGATATTGTGGACCACTTAAGTACTTCAAATTATCTGGGATGAGGCAACAAATAGAACTCTTGGAGTTCTTAGTTCAAGCATGGGATCCAGTGATAGAGGAATTTCATATTAAGAACCAAGTGGTTCCCATAACATTTGAGGATGTGTATTTTCTCACAGGTTTGTCAAGGAGAGGTTTGCCCATTTTTCTCTTAGGGTCTACCATTGGAGGAGAGATAGTGAGGGATTATATTTTGTAGTATTTCTATCCAGGATCGGAACCTAGAAAATATGGAAAAATAAACATATAAGATGTCATAGATTTTCCTTTGAGAACTATACTTTTCACGATCACTAAACTTGCAGGCACCGTTACACTACATGTAGCGAATAGATCATATATGCAGTATGCGCTAGAGCGTATGGAGCCAATAGTCTTTAACTGGTCTGAAGCTATTCTATCTCAGATAAAGGAACAGATGAATAAAGCAAAGGGAGGAAGGAAGAATAATTTTAGTTATGGTTCTATTCTTATATCCTTCGCCTTGGAACGGATACCACTAATGCAGCCATAACATGTGATACTAGATATAGCTAGTCCTAGGGATCCTCGGATGCAGAGATGGGTAGAACTCAGGAGTCGGCATGCAGGCCAGTCTACTGTTTTTTTCTCTACTGCATTATTTGCCTGGTTCTGGCGACAGATCGTCGCCATCGATGAGTATTCATACGGAGGTGTTGATTTCCGAGGAGATCCAGATTTAGCATTACCAGAAGGTGCTCAATGGGGTGCAATGGGTAAGAATGTTTAGACCATGTTTTTTTTTTTTCTTAAGGTTTATACAATTTTTTTGTATTTTTATGTTTTCCCGAGACTAAACTAAATGTTTGATGTAATGTATATGTTGGTATTTTTCAACCAGTAGTGGAACCGGAGCGCGAAGCAGATGTGCCAGCAGAGAGGGTTGTCGGGAGAGCATTCCTTCAGGACCTTGATATGGCTGAGACTCTGACTGAACTTCAGTAGCACATAGAGGGTTTGACCTTTGGGATTCCGAATTGCCGGATCAAAGAGCTTCCTATGTGACTGCAACGACACACTATTGGGGTTCCTAACTGTTGGATGCGGTTACTTCGTAGGATAGCTAGATATATAGCATGTTACCATGAACACCACTAGTTTACTTGTGAAATTTTGCATAAATTTTAAGGTCAGATGACCAATGTGTCTTGGGCACAAATTTTGTAAAAACCTATAAATATCTATTTATATGATTTCAGAGTTTTTCCTATGTTTATTGTGCAATCCTATTTAATGATGTGAATGTTTTCTTTACATATGTTGCAAATGTCTGTCTAAAACTTGATTAGTTAATGAATCAGTCAATGTGCTCAAATTTCTGGAAATGTGTTGATATTGAATAAAATCAAAATGTCTTTCCAAAAGTTGAACTCTTAGGAACAATCTAAGAAGTGTTGGATTTCTAACAGTATAAATACTAGTAAGTTGTAATACCACGAGTTATGAGTCTAACCTTATGATTATGTGGTTAATACTAAATGAAATGGAATCAAAGAGAAGCTCGATCAACGCACTATACTCAGAAATATTGTTCGTCGATATACCAATACAAATCCCTTGAAAACTCACTAACTTGTCGTTCGGAGCAAAAACGGCCCACGCTACAGAGGATAGATTCTGCGTACTATAACTAGCACCATCAGCATATCTGACAAATGGTTCTAAAGATTCAGACATCTGCGATGAAATGTAAAGCAGATTACTAATGTCAAGAAAAATCTAAAAACAAATTAAGATAGTGAATGCAAATCAACAGCATATATAAAACATAATACAAAAAATTACTCCGCTCATGATTAAGCATAATAACGTTTCAAATACAACCCATTTCTAGGCTGTGCCAATGGAATTCCATCGTAATCAACTAACTCATAGGCACCCTTAGTAAGAACTCTTTTGAAAATATAGGGGCCATGCCATAATGGCTCAAATTTTCTTGTACCTATTACATCAACTTCTTGATCATAAAGAAGGACCAAGTCACCCTCTGAGAAGATGCGAGGCTAGAAATTTTTGTCGTATTGCGCCTTTATATGTCTCTTATGCACTTCGCTGGCCAATTGGGCTTCACAACGCGTTTCATCTAGATGGATGAGGTTAAGGAGACACGCTTCTTCTTCTAAGGTGTTAGGTAACAAGTCTATTGCAATTTTTAACAATGATATTTCACATTGGATTGGTAAGATAGCTTCCAGACCATACACCACAATTGAAAAGGAAGGTAAATACGGTCACGTTTCTCACACAGGGTTCGATGGCCCACAGGCGAGTACGGGGATCAAATGCTAGTTCTTTATGAGCTCTATCATTCGTTGAAGCATTCATTTAAGAATTTTGTTAATAGCCTCAACTTTTCCATTTGATGGTGGATAATAAGGAGTAGAAATATCATGTGACAATCCTAACTTGGCAGTCAATTCAGACATCATGTGGTTGCGAAAATGCTTCCCGTGATCTTTAAATATAGCCTATGAGACCCCAAACCGTGTAATAACATGGTTAAAGAAAAAAAATGCAGTTATTTGTCCTGTTTTGTTGAATGTAGGCATCGCTTTGGCCCATTTGGTAAATAGTCAACTGCGCCAATAATATAACCATGCCCCCTCGACGAACGAGGGTTACAGGTCATGAAGTCAATAAGCCATTTCGTAAATGGTCCAGCAAAGAGAACAGGATGCATTGGCGCTGGAAGTTTGCGGATCTTACGATCAAAAATCTGGCATGCATGACAACTTCTGACCGCGAGGATGCAGTCTTGAAAAATAGTAGGCCAAAATTAACTGGCACGGAGTATCTTCTGCGTGGTAGCATATCTGGATAAATGTCCACCACAAGCCCCAGCATGACAATCATTTAACGCTTTTTCGGCCTCCTCATGAGTGAGGCACCTCCTTAAAATGGTATCAACACCACAACGATAAAGTGTATCACCAACGATCAGATAATCTTTGGCTTGGTATTGAATACACCGTTGTTCAAAGCGAGAGGTATTAGGTCGAAAAGTTTGGGTTTTGAGATAAACGATGAAATCTCCATACCAAGGATCAAATGATCTGATCAGAAACAGAGACTCGTCAGGAATTGATGGTTCCGACGTAGTGGCAGTACTATCAGAGGGAAAGTCACAGAGAAGCTCAACCAAAACTAAAGACTTCTTTGACTTGGATTTGATAAATTATAAATAAAATTCTTGAAAAATGACAATCCATTTTGAATATTTTCCCCCCAGCAATTTATGTGATAAGTTATAAATCATGGGGTTGCAATCCGAAACTATTGATGTTTTTTGGAGCAGGATATAATGGCGAAATCTTTGGACATATTGAACAGCTGCCAAGGCAAGATTTTCTACGTATGAGTACTTAACTTCCATATCATTGAGATTACGACTCAAATAATATATTGGATGTTCAATTCCATTTTCAACTTGGACCAATACCATAGCAATGGTCATTTTGATCACAACGATATATAGGAAATAATCATTTTGATAATTAGGAGGATACATTAATGACGCTCGGATAAGAGTGTTATAATATCCCAAATTGGGGATGCAGCAATAGATAAACAAAATACTGGAATAGCAGTAAGAAATAAACTCATAAAATGTGTTGATTAACACATAGCCATAAAATGTATGTTGCAGTAGAAAAATTATGATCCATTATATTAGCCCAAAGTGGGGAAATGCAGCAATATATGCCCTAAAAACGTTATTCCCAGAGAATTGTGTTATAATAGAAATAAATAACGTTGGGATCCCTTAGATCATGTATTATTAGACTTATATATAGAAAATATTCAGAAAAAATAAATAAAAAATAAATAAATAAATAAAATAAATAAATAAATCCCTTTTGAGGGTTTAAACAGATCTCTCGGTCCCAATATGGCTTAAAAACATTGAAATCCCATGACTTGACTAAACATAAATTTCCTAAAGCATGCACTGTATCATTTAAAGAGGGTTTCTAATACAATATGCTGAAAATATCAGATCTGGAGTTTATTTACTCAAATCATGGAGAAAAAATGGAAATCTAGCTCCTTTTACACATCAGTAAGATGACCCGGCAAGGGTTTCATGAAAGCACAATGTAAAAAATGTTAGATCTGCAGATCTGGATCTTAAAAACACAGTATAACTGAAGCTTTGTATACATACAGCTGAATAATACAATAATTGAAGGAGGATCCTTCTTACAAACTTTCCAGGAGAAAGGTTGGCCTTTTCCCTGAGAAAGAAACTCAAGATTGAGGGGATTGATCCTCACACTGAAACTCTGTAGGAAAGTACGTAGTTCCTACAAGGGATTGCACTGTAGATGACGGAATTCCTTTGGCCAAATGCCAATATATGAAATTCTGCTCCAATATATTCCTTACTGATCTCCCAAAGGAAAGGAGGCTCCCTCCTTTGAAAAATGAGTGCAGGAAGTGGTGTTGTGAACCCTCATTGAAACACCCTACAACACAACATTATACTACCATAGAAATAACATTGTAGCTGAAGGAGGATGCTTGGCCTCAAGCCTAGATGTGAGGAAAATTAGTACAAGCTCCTTCAAGAGGCCTTTCAAGAAAGGAGAAGGGATTCCTAAACAGGAGATCCTTGTGCTAAGCAGCACAGCAACTCTGCTAAACAGTAAGAGAATGCAGAATAGTCTAAGCAGACAAATAAAATATCATTCATAATGTGTCTTTATATGGTTGCCTTTCCATCCCTTTAAACATGTGTGAGCCTTCTTTCCTTTGGCCCCACTCATTAGGGTTTCCTCCACCAAGGAATCTTCCTCACACTATCTTTGCATTGTCTCATAAGATGATCTCCACCTCCTATCCCAGCATTGTTGACTTGGTCAAACTTGACCTTGTCCACATGCAAAAGTCCCTGTTCACACCTGAGAGTGTAAAATCCAGCTTTTTTTGTTGATCCCCTTTCACATTATGAGGTATTTTATTCATTTTTTTATTATGCATGGGTCTCCTTACCCATTTATTCATCTCCTAAGTGAAATCAACAAAATTTAATATTCCAATTTGTTGCATGCATATTTTGGAATATTACAAGTGTCCTTGACAACATCAAAAGAAGCTTGCGCAACTTGGTCCCAATGGAAGGGAACCCCCTTTTTCAAGAGTTAAGTAAATCCTTTAGCCATTTTGACGTAATTTGGAATGAACCTCCTTAGGAAGTTAGCCTTTTCTTGAAGTTTTAGTATCTGAAGTAAGTTTGATGGCGCAGGAAAATCAAGAATGGCTTGAACCTTCAATGGGTCGATTTGAATTCCTTCTTTTGAGACTACGAATCCAAGAAAATGACCAGGTTCAACAGAAAACACACATTTATGTGGATTGAGGCATATTTTGTAGTGTTGGCAGCGTAACGAAATGGCTCTCAAATGCATCGGGTGATCAATCTGATTTCATGAATGTGTTGGTAAATCATCTAGATATGGTTGAACAATGTTCTTGATGTCATTGAAATCATAATCCATTGCTCTCTGAAAACTTTCCCCTTCGTTCTTTAAACCAAACGGAAGTTTCCTATAAGCGAATTTGCCCCAAGGACAAATGAATGATGTCTTATGTTGATCATATGGGTAGATATTGATTTGATTGTAGCCGAAAAATCCATCCATGAATGAAAATATTTCACATCCAGCACAACTGTCAATAATCTGATCGATAAAGGGAGTAGGATAGTTGTCTTTTGAACAATCATGATTGACATCCCAATAATCGACGCACACTCTAATGGTTTTTTTCTTTTTCATGACAGGAACGATATTGGAAACCCACTCAGTTAGCAGAACAGGGTAAATGAAACCAGCACGCAAAATTTTTTCAACTTCTGCTTTGATAGCAGCGGCTTTCTTCGGATGAACAGGACGAATCCATTGACGCACCGGTTTGACATCGGGATACATATTAATAGTGTGTTCAACTATACTAGTATCTATGCCTCGCATTTCCTCATAAGACCAAGAAAATACGTCACGAAATTCACGAAAGAGAGAGTGATATGATTCAAGTTTTGATGGAGAACAAGATACACTGACATGAATATTCTCTACAACACCAGGTTTGGTCGAAATATCGATAGAAATCGCTTCTTCAATATTTGACAGATTTCGCTCGGAATCAATTGCATTAATTGGAAAATAATTTGAAACGAAATTTTTGATGGATGGGTGATATAGTTCACTAATATTATTTTCTTCATCATCAGGAAGATGGGAACGATGATGATAATCTTCCCAAGGTTCTTCTCCTGCCATTATGGCTTCCAAAGTATTCTCATCTGTCAAGAACATTGAGGAAAACGGATCAGATGGAGTACCAAAATCTAAGGAACGACCAACCCAAACACTCAGTAATGCTTATTTCTGATTTGCTACCCAAGCCATATAGATTGATTTCTATTCCAGCTCAATAGGGTTGGGCGGAAAAAAATCATCCAACGTAGAAATATCAGAATCACCCGTACTCTCCCTTAAGACAGATAGAGTGGAATAGATCATGTAGCAGGTCTATATACTTGCAATTTCTACCGACGTCATTGGCAGCGGTAATGCAAAGGTTCCCATAAGAGTGGAATCCTTTAAGAGTCCTACACCAATGTTCTGAAGTTCTAGTTTGGGTATGTGAACAAACAGAACGCTTCCAGTTACCTGCGAAGCAGAGGCAAAGAAGGATAGTTGATTATTGTACCTTTGTGTGGAAAGACAATCATTCTAAAATATGTAGAAACAATGGCAGTCATTGAATATACCTGTTGAGCCCCAAAGATGTCCTTTCCTTTCACCAAATTTCACTTCATTTCCTTTGTCCCTTATCAATTATAGGCTTAAAAAATCAATAGGATTGATTAAAGTCACTTTAGGAATGCATACAATGACTGACTTGCTATATTTTCATGGTTTTGTTGTTGTAGTAATTTTTTACTGGACTCAGCTACAGAATGCAGCCATTCCGTAGCTAGTCGCCTATTCTGCAACTATCTTCATGTTCACACAGGTTACAGGGGTCACTTAAAGGAAAAACGCATATGGTTGAATTCCAGACCTCATATACATCATTCCTTGCCCTCTACAAAGTCTGAGAAAAAATCTCCAAGTGGTTATGCACGTGGAAGAAATCAAAACTAAGAGGTAGACTTCTACCGGGACAAGAACTCTACAGATGTCTTCAACAAAAGAACGAGGCCTCCACAAGAGTTCTAGTTTGATTTTAATTGAAAAAGACACTTATCCCTATTTCTTCTCAAGGGTACTTATGTATTTCTCTTATAAGAATGACTCAGGAGACTGAGAGACAGTTAGCTAGATTGATGTTTTGTTGTTAGATCTCAAAAGACCGTAATACTCTGTTTTTGGAAGCGTTTTCCTTTAATGAAAGGAGAGCAACTTTAATAAAATATCTGAGGAAATCTTGAGGAGATTTGTGTGCTAATCTGGTGGTAGAGGGCCCCTACTTCCCGAGAAGCTCTGTGCATATTTTTTAGATAAGTAACTTTAGCCTTGTTTCATTCCTAATTTAAGTAGTTTTCTGAACTTTATGTTTTATGCTCACTTAAATCGGATGTTACAGCTAGTCTTATTCTTATGAATTGTTCAAAAATATCACTAACACTGAATGAGACATAGCTGTAGTATTTTAGAGCTTAGTTTCATTTTCCTGAACGTTATGTTTTTATGCTCACTCACATCAAATGTTACAGCTAGTCTTGTTCTTATGAATTGTTCCAAAATATCACTAACACCAAATGAGATAGAGTTGTAGTATTTCAGTGATTAGTTGCACTTTAGTTCATTTGTAAAACTCCGGAGGTTAATTTCACTCTAGTTTAGTTATGTCCACTGTATTTCAAGTTTGATTGATTGCATTCTAGTTCAGTTCTGTTTAATGTATTTTAAGTTTTATTAGTTAGTTGTATTCTAGTTCTGTTCCATTAGACTTCAAGGCCTTCATTATTTACAAACTTCTCTTGTTCTTAATCTCTATTAATACATAATTATCATAGGAACAAGAATTGGTAATTTCATTTTGAAGTCTTGACTGTTCTGCAAATTCTCATAATTTTACAAACTGCCTCTTTCCAAAACTATTCCAAAATATTTCTAACCTTTGAATGAGGTTAATAGTGACATTCTGAGTTGTAGAATGGATTGATTTTAGTATCTTAAGTTAATTTAGAGTAGATTTCCTTTCTATGTTACAGATAATCTTTTCCAAATGTGTTCCAACAAATCTCTAACCATGGATGAGGTTTTCTCTGTGATATTGTAGGTTGTTGTTTACTTAGAAGAACTTCATTGCATTAAGCTCATCCTTTTCTCAAGTTGTTCCAATATATTTCTAATGAATTAATTGGACTGAGTTCATGTTATGAGTTATTGTCAAGTTTTTCATTCACTGTTCTTTAGTACCATACATAGTTTAGAATAGATTTTTCTCTGTTTTAGTGTGACCAACAACTTCTCTTTACCAACACTTAGTTATTTTCCTCTTAGCATAAAAACACAAAAATACAAAACCAAAAAAATTAGAAAAACACTAAACACAACAAAGTAGGAAGCAGATACCTAGGCACATATAGTGCACTTCACTTCAACAGTTTACTAGCCCTGGTTGACAATTTATGACATCAATTTTGGAACACTAAGTTAAGAAGACAATACCCATGGCCTTCCAAGTAAAATATTATAGTCAAGGGGTCCGTCAAAAACCTCAACATCAATATTCATTGTTTTTCCCCCTATTTCAACATGCAAGTTATTAATAATACCACAAGGTTTATATGTACATCCATCAAATGCCTTCAATGTCGTTGATGATTGTGATAAGCACGGTGAGCCAAGTGACTTCCAACAGTTTAGAGACATAATTCATGTAGATGCTCCCTCATCAATAGTAGTGTGATGAACAAGGTGATTGAGAACACTTACTTGTATGGAGAATGCCAACTCTGCTAGTAGTTGCGGTACATAGCCCGTATTATTAAAGACGAAAAGATTAGAATCAGTCGGATCAATTCCACCAATAGCCGACAATAAATCCTGTTTTTGGGAGGGAAAATTTTGTAATACCTTAAGAGAAGACATAGTTGAAGGGGATTGAGCCAAATCTTCAACTATATTATAATTTTGTGCAGCTCTTGCTCGAGGATTTTATGTCGATTTATTAATTACTCCCTTTGGTGGCTTGATTGTCAATTCAGGAATAACAGTAGGCGGTACTGATTCCGTAGACAGATTCATAGTCAAGGTATTAGGTTGATCAGTGGCCTGACTACCATAATATTTATTACACGTTGACACCAAACTATCTGTTGAAGGTTTTGTAATGGATAACATTAACACTTGGGAACTAGGAGCTAGATTCGTAGCAACCATATTAGTGTCCGATTTGGAAATGGGTATGTCAAAACAGCTGACGCATGGGAAGTCTTGATGATTTTTGAGACTTCAGCGTGGTGAGGACAATCCCTAAAAAAGTGTTCCTCATTATAGATTATGCATGGATAACGAGGTTTCTGAGGTCCAGACGGTTGATCAGATGATCTTTTCTGTGGGTTATAAGTTTTATTTTTCTTTGATTTCCCCTTTTTCTTACTTCATGATTGCTTTTCACCTTTGCCTTTATCAAATGACACGGAATTAATTTCGGAAGTAGGAGAAGGATCAGATGCAGTGGTGTGGTGTGTGCTTGCAGTGCCTATCAATATGTCTCCAGCATGAGTCCTTTAATTGAGGAGGAACATTTAAATTATATCTCAGCGCATTAGGAATTTTTTCATAGAGCATGCCAGACTGAGTGTAAATCAAGTCTAAATATTGGGCACGAGCGATAACTTGCTCTTCTATGACGACACCACCCTTAGCCACATCCTCAGTTATAGATGGTAACAAGGACTTAATGAACCATTCAGCAAGGAGTTGATCCAGAACAAATGTCTTAACCATTCGTCAACGAGGACGCCACTCATGAATATGATCAGAAATGTGAGTAGCATTATTCTATATGAAATTAGTCAAGAGTTCTGTTCCATTTTCATATATGATGGGTAACTGGAAATGAGTCAAAAATACAATAGCTAGGGCTATGAAATTATCAAAAGAAGCTCTAGGTAATTCAATGTACCATTTGGTAGACGAACCTATGATCGTACGCTAGAAAAGACGTAGTTGAACAGAATCATCATCTAGGGAGTTTTATGAACACCATAAATGATAAGTCATAACATGAGTCGATAGATCTTCTCCAGGGTTTCCATTGAACTTAGGAATATCCTAGGGTAATTTGTGAGGTATCATCGGCCACCAAGGAGCATCGTTGATTGGATCATTGGTTAACTGATTTAAATTTGGTAACTCTAAGGTTGCAACAAAAGGAAATTGTCTATTAAGGTTAGGTTAAACATAGCCAGGGTAAGATGGAATTTCTTGAGCAACAGGATTTTGAGCACCAGCATAAGGAATCTGATGCTGGTAAACCAAATAGGGGTTGTTTTTCATAGCAAATTCTTGAGGATTTTGTTGACCAAAACCTGGATATGATACTTGTTGAAAAGAAGTTTAAGGCATTTGCACCTATGGTTGCCAAGGGGTCTGTCCACCAATGTTATAACCCAAATTAGGATAACTTGAATTCAGTCGATATGTATAACCAGGTTGCAGTTATGACATCCCATAAAATGGTAGACCAGCTTGTGAATAAATGATTCCTGATACAGGTTGTTGTAAATTAATCAAAGGATTTGGAGTCTATGGACCCAACATTTGATGATATTGAGTTGAAGGACCCACTTGATAAGGTTGATGTACAACATTTTGAGTATATAATAGGGTAAAGATGTATTAACAAGTGGTAATGAAGTGGATGTAACAGGTTGAACCGGTTGATACGAGTGTACAACCGTTTGTGGTTAGATAGACAGAGTGGGATGTCATTGACAAACATTCGTTTCAACATTAGATTGACTAAAAAGTGACGAAGTATTGTCATATTGGGTGACTAAAGGTTCCCCCCAGTATGAGGAGGATAATAAGATGGAAAATATTGCTCTCCAAATGCTGGGAGTCCATTTGATATGGTACTTGAAGGAATAGACCCAGAATAGCCGACTTTATTTTTCCCTGATGATGTCTATAATGTGTCAAGTCTTTCAGTACTTACGATAGGATTACCAGTTAAAATTCCAGATGATGACATTGGTAAAGTCCATGGATTTGAAGATGCACCAGAGAAAATTCCAGATCATGATTTGTAACCTGATGGGACCATAGGGCCACCATGAAAATATGACTCTGGTGAAGTTGTGAACATCAATGGGGTGGCGAGGGCATGAGCTGACGTAATTGGAATAGCTGGCCCAACCGAAGATGTTCGTTTAGTCATGGTTACTTGACCAAATGTATACCCTTTTGAATAGACAGGAATTTGAAAAGGAGAAGGATCAACAAAAGAAGAGGGTGTTGATTGAGGAAAAGACTCCTACAGGTAAAGGTCCTACCCAAAATGGGTTGGATTTAAAGGTGTATCATCTTGTGGGATTTCTTCAATCACAATTAAACTAGGTGGAAGTATTTCACCATCAGGCCCAAAGTATATTTCAGGTGGTTGACTGTGTGATATGGGAGATTTAATAGCTACAGAACTTTGTGGGATGACCAAGGTAGGAACAACTTCTAGTTTTTTGACTTTAGGATTCAGATGTTCTGGCAAAGAAGAGACAGGATCTGGATCAATTTTTGGTTGAACGTCGGGTCCAAGAGGTATGGTCTCACTGATTGGATGGATCGTGACCACCGGTAGCTGTGAAGACTCTGTTTTGACAATAGTAGACGAACCGAGATGTGTAGAAACAACATGATCTAACTCTGGTTTATGGGAAAATGATGTTTCACCAGAGGTACGAATTGTACTTGATTCGGTAGATCGTGATCGCCTTCGCCTTCTAGAAGTAACTTTTGGTGGTAAAGGTGGTTTTAACGCTAGTCTACATGAATGATGGGGGAAAGGATTTTTTTCTTCCACAATTACTGATTTATTTTAATCAAAAACAAATAAACAAAATAAAAGGGTAATGCTAGGAAAAAGGGTTTACCAAGAAATTGTGAACTGCAGAATACCTCCTGGCGAACCAAGAAGTACGAGCAGGCAATCTCCAAGAATGTTGTGTTCGGTGTATCACAATTTACAAGGTGGCTAACTCGGTTCACTATGGATGGATAGCACCTAAACGTTGTCCTCCCAAATATACTCGAAGGTACGTGGAGGCCCAAGTCCGTATTAGCGTTGTCTGATGTGAAACCGCACAGTGAGAGCACCCCTTTATACTTATCGTATTGTAACACCACCTAATGTACCCAAAAGTACGTGGACGAGCTACGACCTTACGTACGTGGAGTGAGTTATCACACTTGGAATGTATTGCAAACAAGTTAACGATAACTGCTATGTTTTACGACGCCGGAACACGTCTCTAGGCTAGACCTTCTAAATGTTATTGTTATGGTTCCAATGCTTTGTTAGGTAAATTGAGATTAATTTTATGTTGATCTTACTTAACAATTTTCCTTTCTAAGGTTCACCACGATGATGTATTGGAAAATTCCTAAAATGAAACTAAGAATGATAAGAAATCTTTGACTTTTAGTTTTTTCAATGAAAACGTAGCTACTAAGGGGAAAGAGCAAACAATTTGTGAGCAAACAAATCAATGAGCACAAACTAAATGCAGATTTCCTAATTGTTCTTTTTGCAAAACACACAAAATCCTACATGAAAATGCAAGTTTTTATTTTTCACTTCCTTTAATGTTATGAATGCAGAAAAGAAACTAAATGCACTAAACCAACAAATCAAATGCTTTTTACTTTCAAGAAATGAGGAATACAAACAACAATTTCTCTTTTGAAGGAAAAATGAGGAATTTAACAACAATTTCTCCTATCAGGAAATGAAGAATTTACGACAATTTCCTATTTCGAAAGCAAATGAACTTAATGCGACAATAAAAATACTTTGAAATAAATTTGTCAATGATAAATAAAAATGTGTTTAAACAAACATTGAACAAATTTTCTTTCAAAGGAGGAAGAAATATATAGATTCATTGGTCAATATGAGGTTTAAACTTATGAAAACACAGCAGAAAACAAATTGAATTAATTTGCAAATGAAAATTCAAGGGAATCTGGATGGTTTCAGGAGTCAACGTAGTCTCTAAGGGGAGACAATGCTCTGCAACGTAGGCCTGAAAGGGAGACAGTGCTATGCAAACCATTTTGTCCTATCCAAGAGGCCGTTGGGCGTAGTGTATAAGGAAAAACACTACTGTTTAACACACTTCTTTTGCAAATTGAGATCTGAAAAAGTTTGATCTTTGTGAATAACAACTACTGGGTGGATAAAAAAAGAAAATTAGAGGCTAAAACACCTAGATCTAAGAGAAATTTTTCCCCAGCGGAGTCGCCAATTTGTTGGACAGAATTGTGAATTAAGGATAAAACACGCTTCCCTAGACAGGTGATAGTCTAGAACAACAGATCAAAGACTATATGACTACTTCTCCTAACTCAGAGCATACACACAGAAAGGATTAGAGGCTTACTTGTAATCCAAGCGCTTCTAAATGGCTCCTTCTGTCACTTTTGTTGGAACTTCAAATTCAAGCGGTTTGTGGGAAAAATGCTTCCTGCAAGAAAGAACACTAAAACAACAGAAGATAGCAATAATATAGATGTAATTTATTCAATTTATTTAGCTAAATCATTAAATCATAAACCATATACATCAACTAAGATCTTACAATGTGGAAAATCAAAGCCAATACAAATGCATATAGGGAAAATTAAGTTGTATTATTTATTGATGATATAAGAGGAGGTTACAACCCAATGACTGATTTGAAGTGACCATCTCCAGCAATGATCCTCAGCCTCGTCACATTATAAATATCTCCAGCAGCTGTTACACAAATCTAACTTTCAATTGAAAATCCACCAGCATTTCTCTACTCAAATTCTTCCTTACCAAGCACTAAGATTTGTGCTCAATTTATAGAGGATTTGAAGGTTGTTTTGCAATCAATGACTTTCCAAATAGGCAAGACATGTTCCCAATCTTGTAGATTTCAAATGGACACTTGGATTCGAAGCTTGACACATGTGAACTCTTCTAGAAGGCATTGGCCAAGTGGATATTCCAGAACAATGAAAATTTCTCTCCCAATGTGACCAACGCACCCATATATGTTGGGAAGTGCTTTGCAGAGTAGCCTTGCATGGGGCTACCTGCATATGCAATGCACTTATTCCCTTTAGAGGCAGCGTTGGTGAGCTCTCATATGCTATATAATAAACTTCAAACCTTGGAAACCTTTTCTTGATGAAAGTCATGCTTGATTTGTCTTGTTCTTGTCTTAGGGCGTGTAGCAACTGAAATGATAGGGAATGATACACCCTTAGTCATTGGTCCTAGAGATGATTCCCAGTTAACCAGGTCATTGGGAATAATGCCCAAATTGACCTATAACACATCTTTCGTCAATTGAGATCTGAAAGTAGAAGTCTGGAGATAAATGATGATATCACCGTACCACAGATCGAGGGTGCTAATCAAGAAAAGTGTATCTTCTGGAATTTATTCCTCAAGATGAGATGGAGGAGAGTCTGAAGGAAGGGAACAGATCAAATCAGTAAAGACTAGTGATTTCTTCGACTTGGCAGCAGTAAATTCCAAATCTAACTCTTGGAGGATGACAATCCACTTCAAGTATTTTCCCCCCAGAAATTGTCAAGACAATATATAGGTCATGGGGTTGTAATCAAAAATCACAGTCACTATACGCAAAAGAATATAATGACGAAAATTTTGAACTTCTTGAACCACAGCTAATGCTAACTTCTCGACGTGTGCATAGTGCATCTCAGGATCGAGAAGGTTATGAGACAAGTAATAGATAACATGCTCGTTACCGTCATCATCATCTTGTACCAGAACCATGGAAATCATGTTGAAAGTGGTGGCTAAATAAATGGAAAAATCACGATGATAGTTAGGAGGATGCACCAGAAGAGCATTGACAAGCAACGTCTTTAAGGTCTCAAAATACTTCTGAGCAATCTCATCCCAATTGAATGGGACGCCCTGCTTTAATAATCGTGTGTATCCTCTAGCCACTTCTGCATAGTTAGGTATAAAATGGCGTAGAAAATTAGCCTTACCTTGCAAACTCTGCAACTGACGCAATGAGGAGGGAGAGGGGAGATTGATAATAGCCTCAACCTTGAGTGAATCGAGGCGAATTCTATCTTTGGATACGATAAACCCTAAGAGTCTATCGGAATCAACGCAGAAGTCACACTTGTGCGGATTAAGCCAAATATTATAACGTCGACAACAAAGAAAAATCTGACGAAGATGGTCAGGATGGTCCAGACACTTAGCTGAATGAGCGGGAAGGTCATTCAGATAAGGCTGAACGATGTGATGAATATTGTGAAAATCATACGACATTTCTCGCTGGAATGTAGCCCCATCATTATTTAAGCCAAAAGGGAGCTTCTTATATGCGAAAGTACCCTAAGGACAGATAAAGGCAGTCTTGTTTTGATCAGTCGAGAGAATGTTAGTATAATTGTAACCAGAAAAACCGTCCATGAAGGAAAAAATCTCACTCCGGGCATAGTCATCAATGATTTGATCGATAAAGGGAGTAGGATAATTATCCTTAGGAAAAGCTTAGTTAATAACACAATAATCAAAGCAGAGTCAAATATTTCCCTATTTCTTATCTACAAGAACAATATTAGAGACCCATTATGTCAAAGGAATTAGATAAACGAAACTAGCTCTGAGAATTTTTTCAACTTCGCCTTTAATGGCAGCAGCTTTCTAGGGTGCACCAAATGAAGACACTTGCGAATAGGTTTCAAAACGGGGTAAGTAGGAATTTCATGCACCACTATACTACGGTCAATGTTGGGCATTTCTTCGTAGAACAATTCAAATACATCACAAAATTCACGAAAAAGGCTAGTATAAACTTGTACTTCATCGGAAGAACAAGTGACCCTGATATGGATGTTCTCGAGGATTCCCGGTTTAACGAAAATGTCAATAGACATAATCTGTGTAATATTACTCAAGTTACCTTCTGTAAAGATGTCATGTGTCAGGACAGGAATTTGAAGCAGAGGACAAGGAACCTGAGATGCAAAATGCTCGAGACAAGTAGACATGGCCCCAAGGCCAGGCATGAATGAGGAACGATGATGACCATCATCCCATGGCAGATCCTCAAGAGACATGGTTTCCACGATGGCTTCCTCGGAGGGAAATACTTCTTTCAAAGGATCAGGGGAATCTGAATCGCCAAGCCAGGGGGATTGAGAATAAATGTCAAGAGAAATGCTCAAAGGAGCACGATCAGAGGACGGAGCTTCCGAAGCCGCGATGAATTCACAATAATCAATCTCAATTAGACTCAAAGGCATCAAATATCTGAAGGAATCAAGCTGATCAAGTGAAGGCATAATCCATGGGTCATCAGACCGAGAGATCATATGGATCTGAACAGTGTCTGTTGGAGAAAGAGGAAAAATACCCATGAGGGTAGGATCTTTAAAAAGACCGGGCCCTACGCTCTCGTAGGGAGTGGGAATCTGATCCACATATGGAACATTGTTCTCAGAAGAAGAGGTGAAGAAGGACAATTGATCAATAGTAACAATCTTTCCTTCGTGTGGATATTTCAAAACACGAAAGAGAGTGGATGGAACACATAACATGGTGTGAATCCAACTGTGACCAAGGAGAAGATTATAATTGAGTTTAGCATCAATGACTTATACCTCAACATTGACTGTCTTCCCTTTTAAAGTAATTGGTAAACTAGCGAGAACACCTAAAGGTTTTGATTCTCTTCCATAAAATGCTTCAAGGGAATTTGGAGATTAATTCAGGGTTGGAGAAACAATAGCTTTCCAACACGAAGATGACATGACATAGGTTGATGCACCTTCGTCCACAACTGCTTGATGGATGTCGAGACCATTAATAACAACTTGAATAATGAGCGTAATCTGATGCGGGAGTCGTGGAATGAAATTCTCTAAATCGAAAGCAAGAAGGCTAGTATCGACAGGATTAATCCCATTAATGGCAGATAACAAAGCTCTTCATTGAGACGGACAAATCTAAAGCACTTCTAATGTGGACATCACGGATTGAGCCTGAGCCAAATCCTCAAAAATATTGTAATGGGGAGCAGCACGGGTGTTGGGATTATAATAATAATTGCAGAGTACACCTTTGGATGGTGACCAGATAACGGATTTAGCATTAGGCCTTTCAATTTCAAGAGTCTAGTAACAGGCGAAAGAGGAGGACCATCAGCGATGACCTTCCCTGTGGCCTGACATGAGCCAGTATAATCTTTCAACCAAGTAGCAATAGAAACAGCTGCAGAATCGTTCATCATGAACACTTGAGAGCCAAATGGGGTAGAGGACTGAGGTTGCTCTACCATATGAGTTTTCTAAGATGGGAAAGGTTCTTTAAGAATGGCCAGAGTTCCCTGGGTCCCTTTGAGAAATTGGCTCACTTCAGACCGTCGAGGACAGTCCTTGGTAAAGTTCTCATCATCACAAATCAAACAAGGGTACTTTGGCTTACGTTGAGAACCATCACCAGCACGAGGTTTCTGAGAATCCTATTTTAGGGTATCGGCTTTGACCT
Organism: Pinus albicaulis; assembly: GCA_034641835.2. Classification (NCBI taxonomy): domain Eukaryota; kingdom Viridiplantae; phylum Streptophyta; class Pinopsida; order Pinales; family Pinaceae; genus Pinus; species Pinus albicaulis. The sequence goes on along the minus strand of CM076575.1, from coordinate 2,022,025,072 downwards.
TACCTTTCCCCTTCTTTTTACCTCTAGAATCATTATCCATAGGATTGGCCTGAACGGCATTAACTTCTGTGGATTTACCAGAATTCGAAGTGGACTGAGAAGCAACATTATTGGAAGAAGAATACTTTGACTTCCTAGAGTTTGAAGAAGAATACTTTTGAGAAGTCTGAGACACGGAACCAATAATACCATCGACGGATGGAGTCACTGGTGGTTTAGAAGTTCCAGGTCAAGGAGCATCAAGCAAGATATCATATAATGTGCTAGACTGAGAGTACACAAGATCGAGGTACCGGTCATAAGTAATGGCTTGTTCCTCGGTTACACATGCCCCCATAGCTATGTCTTTGGTGATCTGATTGAAAAAGGAGGTGGTGAACCAATGAGTCAGAAGCTGATCAAAAATTTCAAATTTGATCATGTGACGATGACGTCGCCACTCATGAATATGATCCAAGATATGAGTAGCTCATTCCTATTTCAACGAAGTGATTAGGTGCATCCTAGTCTCATAGAGGACTAGCAACTGAAAATGCATGAGGAATGCCATGGCTAAAGAATTGAAGTCTTGGAAGATGCCATGAGATAGATAAATGTACCACTTTGCAGCAGCACCAGTAAGAGTTCGCTGGAAAAGATGGAGTTGAATAGAATCATCAACACAAGATTTAGAGGAACACCACAAATGGTAAGTCATAACATGCGCTTGGGGGTATTTTCCAGACTTGCCCTCAAATTTAGGACAATCACCAGGAATCTTGGTCGGAACCGGAGGCCAATACGGGTTATGAAGAATGGGATCGTTCGTCAAATTTGACACATTAGGTAATTCCAATGTAGCAAGAAATGGTAATTGAGTGTTGAAAGTCATCAGAGGTCTTTCATTAGGGGAATTTTGAGGTCTAAAATGGGCCTCCTAAGGAAATAATAAAATAATAGCTAAACCAATAAAATAATATTTATGAATTTGCAATTCACTTTTTGCACCACAATCCGTGTAACCATAGTTAAATTCAATTCAAAAGTTGTACCAAAATAAAATTAATAAAAAAAATTTATTGATGTGACTATAAATAAGAATGAGATTTTCAAGAAAAAGTCATTATCATTGAACAACTAATGCATTTTTCCTTTGTACTTAAATAACTTAAAATAAAATATAAATATAAATTTATAAATTCTTAATTACATTAGATGCTATTAATTAAAATTTATATTATTTAAATTGTATAATAACATGTAATTAATATACTATATAAAAATAATATAATATAATAAATGTATAGGGATATGCATTGTTTCTTTTAAGAAATAAATAATAATAATATATTTTTATTTAAAGTATTAAAAATAGCCTATATTATAGTACTGCTGACTTTAAAAGTACTTAAGCACTACATGATTATATGGGTTTTATCCACCATTAGGAGATATTGGCAATAGAATACCTTTAACAAACATTACTATAACCCTTTAAAGTTATATCATCTCCTAAAATGTACAGGTGGATTTTCTCATAAAGTGAATTTTGATTGTACATTTTCCTTAGGAGGCCCATTTTAGACCTCAAAATTCCCCTAATGGATAAGGACCCATGTGTACATTCCACCCAATCCGAGAGGGATTCTGTCCCCATACATTCTGTCCCGGAGGATTCAGATCATAGGGGTTAGAAGTAGGATAATTCGGTTGATATTGGGGCTGAGGACCAGGATACTGTGTCAAAGTATACCATTGAGGTCCCTACTGAGCAGTGTATGGAGTCTGCTATGGAATGTAACCATGGCTTTGTTGTTGATGATATACAAGTTGATCTTGAGGGTAAGAAACATGGGGCACACAATATACCGGTTGATATAAACTTTGAGGGTAATAAGCACCTTGCGGTTGAGCAGGTGGACCCGGATGAGTAAGTTGAGCAAGTTACTGAGCAGGTAAACCTAGCTGACTATAGACAGGTAGAACTGGTTGTTGAAATGATGGAACCGGCTAAGGAGAAGTTTGAATTGGTTGCTAAGCTAATTGGACCAAGTATTGAGGGCCATCGGGTTATCCTTGTGGAAAGTTTGGCCCAATGGTTGCGACGGACCAGGTTGTCCCTGATAACTAGGTTGACCCGGAGGAGGACCGTAGGGTTGTCCTGGTTGCACGAAATTTTTTCCATACTGAACATGTGACTGCGGTTGTGGTGCAACAGGTTGTCCCTGTGGTGGGTAGATTTCCCCCCCATGAGCATGAGATAGTCCTGGTTGATTCTGAGGTTGACCAAACAAACTGGAGGGTTTTCCTTATGGGATCGAAGGTTGTCCTTGTGGACCAGAGGCAGGGCCCTGCTGAGCCAAAGGTTGTCCCACTGAGGGTTATCCTTGCAAGCCAAAGGGTTGCATAGGTAAGGTAGGTCCCAAATGAGTATCAGTCTGATAAGGATCATATATAGCCTGATGAGTATCAATAGGAGGCAAATAGACTGTATTACCATATTCATCATAATGGTGTGGATACACATATACGGGGTTACCGATAGCATCATAGTGATGGAATCGAGGATTACCAGGAGCTTGGAGAGGTTGAGAACCCTGAGAGCTCTGTTGCTGAACAACCAATAGATGCTCTTCAAAAGTAAGGCCGCTAGGAATCACAGGAGTAGTAGAAATTGTACTGGAAGCAAGTGGGGCCTCTGCGACACTAGATTGTGATCTACTAGGACCGGGATTAACACTCCACGTTGGATTAAGAAAAATAGACCTGCAAGTGTGAAAAGATCTTGACAACTGAGTGGTAGCAACTGGTGTGGAAGAAGCCACACAGACAGTTGGTTGGACTGGAACAGATGTAACAGTAACCAACAAACCAGGTGTCGACAATGATAGTCCTAACAAAGGGAGGACCGAACTCTGAGGAGGATTTAATGTACTGGATTGCGTTATGGAGGCAACACCAAACATAATCTGACTCAAGGACCTATATCTAAGCAGAAGTGACACTGATGGTGGAGAAGACTAAGTAGAAACATGAGAGACATCTTCCGGAAAAAGTTGATATTCTCTTGTAGAAAAAGACATTCCTTAACTACCAATAGGACTAGATGAATCCATGTCTGACTCCACCATAAGATCTTCGAAAGTACTACGGAGACTAGGAGGCACACCATCAGCAAAAAATGGTGAGCCTGATGTAAGAGGAGGAAAATATCCTTCTTACCCAAAACCAAACCAAGCACCAGAAGGAGGCCAATTGAATTCAACTGGCTCTTCAGGAGGAGATCGAGTAGCAAGAGGTAGGACAAACGGAAGAATAGGCTGCAAAAACTCGGCAGAGCTAGTGGACTGAGGGGTTTCAAAAGAAACGTCCAGGAAATAACTACCACTAAGAGGCAGTGAGGATGACGAAACTGGTGGTTCCACCACTGTGACTATATATCAAAATATAAAGGAAAAAATAAAACCAATCGAAGGCTCCAAGATCAAAACTAAGGAAAAACAACAAGCCAAGTAATAAAACTTTTAACGGGTGTGTGATCGTAGGTGATTAATTTTATGACACTGAAACCAGATTTCACTATTTCATTTTTAAAGAGTCGAGAAATAGGCAAAAGATGACTCTAGTCACTTTCAATTTTAAATGAGTGTGAAAGGACAAGTGCTAAACGATCTCTTCTCTTTTTAAGGAGTCATGAAAAGATCAAAATGACTACTCTGGTACTCTAAGCAAGAGGGTATACTAGGTTTCCGTGAACTTCCATATACACCTTGGTAATCAAATGACAGATAAATGACAATGGACTTAACGTATGTGCAGGTAGTCTCCCTGAATTTTTTGTTCGGTGTATCACAGTTACAAGGCGGCAGACTCGGCTTCCTATGGATAAAAGGATTGCAACCTAGAGGGGTCTCCCTTTAGATACTCGACGGTATGGGGAGCATAAGCTCATACTAGCACTTTCTAAAGCCAGATAGAAAAAAACGGCTACTAGGTTTTAAGACATCGGAACACGTCTCTAGCCTAGACCACTAAAAATATTTCGTTAGGTTTCAATGCTTCCTTAGGTTAATAAAATGAATTTTAAATTTGATCTTGGATTATGTTTCAGTTTTAAGGCCCTATCGAATTTGGATCTCAAATTTCCTAAATGAAAGCTATATGCAAATGAGCATCATTTCTGATTCAATGAATGCTAGTTACAAGAAGGATAGATATCTTTCAAACAAAATAAAACAATGACAGTATGCGAAGAAATCCACTAATGCATTGTAATATTCCAAAATTGGAACGGCACAACAAGCCTACTGAAATAACGCACTCCTGGGAGATTGATGCAAAGAAATGAGTTTACATCCCCTAGATCCCTTAGACCAGCAGATCTGGAGTCTAGATCCAAAAGGGGAGCAAAAACAAATCAAACTAGGAGTGGTAAACAGATCTCCCACCACCTAGTCTAGTTGAAAAACACCCTACAAGAGGGGTTGTAGCTATGCACAACAAATAGCTTCAGAAATAATCCACTCTTGGAAAGCATGAGCAAGGTGCCATCAAATATGATCAACTTATGAGTATACAGCATCAAATCATAATTACAATGATGTTCTTACATTATACCTTAGAATACAGGAGACAATAGAGCAAGAAATATTCATAAAAGAAGGTTGCAACACATATATAAACTGAAAAATGGCTTAACAGCATTATTTTAAGGAGCTGCAATAGCTGAATGTTACATCTCAGATCTAGAACAAATCTATGGACAAAACATCAAATCCATTTCAAATCTGTAAACTAGAAATACTTATTTACAAGATCCCCTTGGGGGTTTGACCAAATCATGCATTACAAGGAGTAGATCTGAGTTTTAAGTTGCAGATATGAAAAATGATTTAGAAATTTTTGAAGATGAATTTACATTAAAATAGATCATATCTAAACATAACATGGATCAGCAAGCTAATCCATGGATCACCAAAGTGAAAGGAAAAGCCTAGCACCAGAGATCTCTCATCAAAAATGGGGTCAAAACACCCTGCAAACCCTCCACTGAAAATAACGCAATCTCTCAAGGAAAACTGCGTTGTAGCTCGAATAGCAGAACGGTCTGATGCCAAGATACAAATCTGAAGCTCAAACAGTGGATGCACTCTTACAGGAGGTTAAAAGACACACTCATTGAGAAGAGGCTCCAATACAAGCTAGATCTGAACAGATTTAGAGTTCCACTTGCTGCAGCCTACAAAAGCAAACAAACCCTCACTGGATCTGCGTTGCAGTTGGAAGTAGATCTTGGCCAAAAGCCTAATAGTGGATCAAATCAGCAAGACTCCTCCAAGAATCCTCAATGGAAGAGGTGAAATTCCTGCATAGGAACTCCAAGTGCTAAGCAGCACAATTATCCACTAAGCAGCAGAGAATAGTATTTGTCTAAACAGACAAGATACTCAGAAATATAGACAATCAAAAAACTTCTCTTGCTGCCTTCCCCTTCCTTTTATAAGATGAAAGCCTTTGCAAACCCTAAACCACCTTGATGATTTAGCTCCTTTCACATGAGGGGCCTCCTTCTAGAATTGCGTTGTCCCTTCATGAGGTACATTGAACCTTGACAGCGTTGTATATTTGGTCAAGGTCGACCCAGTCTCACAGCTCAAACCCCTTTCACACTTGCAAGTGATTTATTTACATGGCCTTGATTTATCTCTATTCATATGGGCATTGATTTATTTAGTATTTTCGGGATTTTTACATGTCCTCCTTTATTCATTTATTCATGCAACAGAAATTAAAACAAAAAATGTATATTCCTCTTATCTCAGGCTAAGTAGGAATATTACAGTCCTCCCCTCCAAAATTTTGCTTGTCCTCAAGCAACTGATAGGGTGAGTGTTGTAGTGCTTCCACTCGTCCATTGATGACACCATCAAGGATCAAGTCCTCCTCATAAGCCAAGTGTTCACCCAGCCAATACATCAAGAATTGTTCCTCCAAGGTCATCATAAGAGGTGCATAGTTCATCCCACAAGGAGTGAAAAATTCAACAGAAATAAACATGACTGGAGCAATGCTTTCGCTAAAACATGTAGCATGAGGCATATAGAGAAGTTCCAATCCATGTGGTACATACAAATTGTCCATACTTCCTCCATACAATCCCATAAACAGTACAACTATATCATCCAAGTATGGGAGCAAAACTACATATATGCAAATAGAGATTTGACCTTGAAAAGGTGGGTCAAAGTCCCACATGTGATGTGAGCGCAGTGTATCTCCTTCCTGCATTAGATAAAGGTGTGGAAAGTGGCATTCCCCCCACACTTTTGCTGCATAAGTCATCTCAACATAGCTAGAGATATCAGATATGTTTGGTGCCTTTGGGAAGCACCCATCATGAAAAGGAATCTCCCTTTGCACAACAAGGGAGTGGCCAAGCTCAGAATTTCTATTGGCCCTCAAAAAACTATGAGATCCACATGAACTCTCACCCCATTTAGGAGTCATAGCCTACAAAAACTTGGTAAAATAATGTGATAAATCAGAAAATAGATCTTTCTTAGCATGATCAGATCCTTTACCATCATATTCCTTCATACACATGGAGTTGTGCATGAGCATTTCCCTCCTCTCAAGCAAAGGAAGAACTCGCTGAAATGAAGCTCGCAAAGAGTCCATTGGTTGCCCCAATCCTCCATAGCTAATGCATTCTTTAAAATGTTGATGTAATTCCTCTCCCATCCCCTCCCAATCAAAGCTCTTCATGATCAGGGTGTAGATCTTCATGGACTACATATGGCTGAGAAAGAATTCTTTGTGTGCCCCTTGTAGTATCTTCTACTTCAACTCAGAAGCTCTAGACAAGAATATCCTACCATGAAAGTAGATTACTCACCCTTGGACTAAATAGCCCTCTTCTTGTTGCAGTTCATCTAGTATCATACCGGTGTGGAGATATTTGGAATACTCTACAAGCAGTTGAGATTTCCAGTACATATCCACACTGCTCAACAAAGACAGCATTGATGATACCTCCATGGAAGTGTTTTTCATGATGCTGATCTCTTCTCTGACATTTCCAATGCCAAAGATGTGCGTTGGAAGTTTGATCCTCCCATTCTCCTCCTCCCACAACACAGATCTGGAAATGAGAGGGGGTGATAGTGGTGAAGGGAGAAGATCCCCCTTACTCTTGAGCTGTCCCAAGCCTCCCAGTGTTGTAGCTTGGTCTTCCAGTGCCCCAATCCCTCTTGGATCTAAGTTTGGAGCAGAACTTTTTGAGGCCTCCCCCACGAGATATGAATCTGTTGGCCTTCCATGTGGTTTTCCACTAGATAGGAATGTCTTGTGTAGAAAGCTCATGAACATCAGTGAAGGGACTATGAGATCCTTGCTTCCACTGTGCAAATCCATCTCTGTTGTTTGTGTGGAAGTGCTAGGTGAAGGATAAGTATGCAAGCCTTGGATCATTTGGGGCTTACCACTCTTCATGTCCACCCACTCCATCTGCAAAGCCTTCCAATCAGTGGTGACCTTCCCCAATGTAATCAACCATTGGACACCCAAAATGATATTGGTGTCTGGTATGTCAACTAAAAAAATGTGATCCACTAAAGTTTACGACTCCATAGTAACTGAAAGTGATGGGACACAGTGCATGCATTGCATTTTCCTATCTCCTGGAACCAAAATAGAGAATCCCTCAAATTTATCAGTGGGAACTGCTCTCCTCTCATCTCCCTCGACATTGTCAGTGCTGTGACCTCTCCTTGGTTCATCATCTTCATCTTCCTCCTCAAAATCTTAGAAGACTTCTATGTAGTGTGCCATCCCAGCAGCACATCTATGTTCGGGTGCACATGACTCTTGGAAAGTGAAACATATTCTCTTCTTTCTCAGCTCTCTCTTGCGTTCAATATCAAGAGGCTTCTTAAATGAGCTCTCCTTAGAAGGAGCAGCTTTTTCTTCCTTCCCTTTAAAAAAGTGAGTGGCTTTGCTCTGGAAAGTTGCCTTTGCTTTTGGCAAGGCATCTTGGAGGTCTCTAGCCCTCTCAATGGCATCATGCAAAGTGATGGGCTTGGTAGATGTAACCAACCCATGCAAAGTTTCATTCAAGCCATCGATGAACATGTACACCCTCCTTGCTGAAGACAGATCAAGAACCATAACAGATAATCTCAGAAACTCAGAGATATAAGTTTCTGCATTTCCCTATTGCTTCAAATTTTCAAGGCTCATGAAAGGTGCTTCTGGATCCTTTCTGTCAAACCTCTCCACCAGTCTTCTATTGAATTCAGATTAGGCAATCACATTGGCATGGCCTAATGTAGACAACCCATGGAACCACCAAGTGTGTGCTTCACCTTCAAAGTGCAATGCTACAATCTTGATGGCTTCAATCTCAAGGACTTTGTTCAACTGAAAGTAGATATCCAGCTTTTCTACCCATGCCTTGGCAGAACTGGTGGATGACCCATCAAACTTGGGCATAAATAACCTACCCATAGAGTGGTGTCTATCATGTTTATGGAAGAACCCACCATCTCTATACTGCTGCCTTGGTCTTCCTTTGTCCTTGAGGTGACAAAACTCTTGGAAACTCAAGTGGTCTCTAAATCTTTGATTTTGAGATTCATATTCCAAAAATTAGTCTTCAAGGGATGCTTGCTCTTGCGGTCCTTCATTCTCCACAGCCAAGAAGGTAGGCATAGTGGAGCATTATGGAGCTTGTGGGGCTTGTGGCTGGTTCACTGGTTGACCAATCCAGTGGTGAGACATGTTAGAGCTTTCCCTAGGATGAAATCTCCCAAGAGATTCCCTCATTTTTTCCATCCTCATCTCCTTGATCTTTCTAGCAAGATATTGCATGGCCACCAAAATATTTCTTGCAAAATGTTCTCCTTCTTTATCACTTGCAGTTTTAGGGGCTTTACCCTTGTCTTGATCATCAGTAGTGTAATAAAACTTCTTGTGACTTCTGTTTTGATACCTCTTCTCCCTCTCAGTAAGAGGTTCATCTTCTTCTGAATGCAACATGGTTGTGGTTCTCCAATGAAAGCACAGGTTGTGCCAAGAAAGGAGCTCTAATACCACTGTAATATTCCAAAATTGGAACAGCACAGCAAGCCTGATGAAATAACACACTCCTGGGAAATTGATGCACAGAAATGATTTTACAGCCCTTGGATCCCTTAGACCAGCATATCTGGAGTCTAGATCCAAAAGGGGAGCAAAAACAAATCAAACTAGGTGTGGTAAACAGATCTCCCACCACCTAGTCTAGCTGAAAAACACCCTACAAGAGGGGTTGCAGCTATGCACAAAAAACTGCTTCAGAAATAACGCAGTCTTGGAAAGAATGAGCAAGAGACCATAAAATATGATTAACTTATGAGTATACAGCAACAAATCAGAATTACAATGATTCTCTTACATTATACAGTAGAATACAGGAGACAATAGAGCAAGAAATCTTCAGAAAAGAAGGCTGCAACACATATATAAACTGAAAAATGGCTTAATAGCATTATTTTAAGGAGCTACAATAGCTGAATGTTACATCTCAGATCTAGAATATATTTTTGGATAAAAAATCAAATTCATTTCAGATCTGAAAACTAGAAAGACTTATTTACAAGATCCCCTTGGGGTTTTGACCAAATCATGCATTACAAGGAGTACATTTGAGTTTTAAGTTGCAGATCTACAAAATGATTTAGAAATTTCTGAAGATGAATTTACATTAAAATATATCAGATATAAACAGAACATGGATCATCAAGCTAATCCATGGATCACCAAAGTGAAAGGAAAAGCCCAGCACCAGAGATCTCTCATCAAAAATGGGATCAAAACACCCTGCAAACCCTCCACTGGAAATAACGCAGTCCCTCAAGGAAAATTGTTTTGTAGCTCGAATAACAGATATGACCTGATGCCAAGATACAAATCTGAAGCTCAAACAGTGGATGCACTCTTCCAAGAGGTTAAAAGACACACTCACTGAGAAGAGGCTCCAATACAAGCTAGATCTGAACAGATCTAGAGTTCCACTTGCTGCAGCCTACAAAAGCAAGAAAACCCTCATTGGATCTGCATTGCAGTTGGAAGTAGAGCTTGGCCCAAAGCCTGATAGTGGATCAAATTAGCAAGACTCCTCCAATAATCCTTAATGGAAGAGCTAAAATCCCTGCATAGGAACTCCAAGTGCTAAGTAGCACAATTCTCCACTAAGCAGCAGAGAATAGTATTTGTCTAAACAGACAAGATACTCAGAAATATAGACAATCAACAACCTTCTCTTGCTGCCTTCCCCTTCCTTTTATAAGATGAAATCCTTTGCAAACCCTAAACCACCTTGATGAGTTAGCTCCTTTCACATGAGGGGCCTCCTTCTAGAACTGTGATGTCCCTTCATGAGGTACATTGAATCTAGATAGCGCTATAGATTTGGACAAGGTTGACCCAGTCTCACAGCTTAAACCCCTTTCACACTTGCAAGTGATTTATTTACATGGCCCTGATTTATCCTTGTTCATATGGGCATTGATTTATTCAAACTTTTCAAGAGTTTTACATGTCCTCCTTTATTCATTTATTCATGCAACAGAAATTAAAACAAAAAATGGATATTCCTCTTCGCTTAGGCTAAGTAGGAATATTACATGCATCTAACACAATCAAATGAAAATTAAACTCTTTCCCAGACAATCAGATGCTAGTTATGCAAAAGAGTATTTCACTTTCGATGCAAAGAAAGAATGAAAAATATGTTTTTTCTAAATTTTTCAATGATAGAATTACATGATGCACTAATTACATGAAAAATGAAAATAAACACTAGCTTGGGTATTGTGTAAGAATCGAAATTGAATGACTTAATTAAATGCAAAATAAACACAAGAAAGCACTCAAACTCATGCTACAATCTTCCAAATCAAAAGAAATGATCCTCCAATCAAAGCAATCACTCAAAAAGATCAAGAAAACTAAGCGCAGTCGACCCAAGAATGAGACTAAAAATAATCAAAACGACTTGATTTCCAAATATAAGGCTTAGTGCACTAAGACACTTAGAAACACTAAGGCCTCAATTTACACTGATAAGAATATGGACAAACGACTTAGAAAAGCAAGTCGACAGTAGTCAAAACAATCCCAAAGGCATAATTACATATAAAAAATAACCCAGAAGCAAGCACAATTGACCAAAAGACTCATAAAGGAGGTCAAACCAAATCCTACAGGATTCGGTGTGATTGTAAGGCTGTAATTTGCGCCAAACAGGGGTTGGCACGACTGCAAGAAAAGCAACCTACGCCAATTGGCGCCACTGTCTAGACGAAAAGTGCGCCAAGCCGGATAACTAAGGGACAAAGGGAAAATCCAAAACTCAATGAGTAGAGGTCAATCTTGACACTCTGGAGCTAAACAGAGGATATAAACTAAGCAAGCAAACCAAAAAAAGACCGATAAGTAAATCAATGATTGAAATTGACCCAACAAGATGAAACGACACACTCACATTGATCCCCAGTGGAGTCGCCAATTTGTTAAGCAAGTAAATCCTCTTTGCGGACAGAGACGATCCCTCTAGCCCTAGAGTGGGTCTAGAAACAAAGAGACATGCTAGAGTGTTGATTCCTAATTATTGAATGAAAAGAGGACAGGGTAGATCGACCTACCTGGAATCCAATGATGTCGTCGTTGTTGTAGTGGTGGTGGCCTCTCGCTCCTGCCTTGGCAAGTCACAATCCTTCCACATTAATGCTCGGATACCTGCACATAGAACAACAAACAAGAACAACAAACGACATAATAATTTCACTCATAACTACTAGCCAGTCAAAGAGGGCTAAGAATACTGCATTAAACATCTAACATAATACAAAATGGGAACCAAACAATAGTCACGTATATGTATTGATAGAAGGAAGAGTTACAACCAATGCTTTGACGTCGCAGTCTCCTCCAGTGGGGTTCAGCCGAAGCGCGTCTCAAATGCTCGTCAAGGAATTCGAATGGGATAAAGGCATGGACTCAAGCTCTCTCAAAAGTCATGGACTCAAGCTCTCTCAACATAATTCCTTCTTATCCTATCTCTTCAATAGTTCAGCTATAATATGTTCAATTCTCCATGTATAGCTAGCTTATGCAAAGAGAGATAGCTTCTTTTTATAGAGGAAAAGGAGGAGGTTAGGATCCCTACAAAGGTGGGAGGGAGGCCTATCCTTTAGGAGGTTCTCATGGGAGGTGGAAACCATAAACTAAAGGATGGATTCCATGGTTATTCAGTCCAACCACTCATAATGACTCATCCTTGAAGTTGTTGAAGTGGAATATTCGCCTCTATTTTTAAAAAACATTCCATAAACAGCTTGGCATAGGTGACTAACTGATACATAGTGCTAACTGGCGCAGGGCCCAGTGTTAATATTCCTCTTCGACGTGGGGGCATAACCGACTACTCGCGCCAAGGAAAAAACAAGGGTTTTTGAGTCTCTGCTCAGAGAATTGTCGACAGAAGGAATATTACTCTCATGTAAAGGGATACAATGATGGTCTTTGCAAGGCATGATACTACTTATTGATCACGGAAATGACCCTCCAGTGGGCAAGATGGGGATTGCAGGGACAGTGACAAAATGCTGTGTAACAGGAGTCAGTCCTCCCTAAGCTTACCCCGGACATATGCGAAGGGGCTCCCTATGCACACTTATGGGATTCCATGGATCCGCAATGTCTCGAGGACAACTAGGTGTTCTAGGTCCTCTACCAGAGTAGCTTGGCCGCAACCATTAATTCCTACCCATGATTTTCCCCTGCCGTGTACAATAGATACAAGGGCATTGCATCATTTCAGGTCACTCTGCACAACGTTCAGATCAGAGCGCACAAGGAGAAAGCCTGGACTTCACTCCCTTATCTGGTGATGGACGAAGAAATTGACAATGTCAATACGCTCTGGCCTCCTAACTGGAATATCGGCACCAGCACATCAAAATTCATCCCCCCTGTCGTCATCCCAGATATCAGAGGTACACCCCAGAGTACCAGACAAGACACCGGTGCAGCCACACAAAAGGATGCGCAGCAAAAGTAGACCCAAGAGAAGGACGTCAAGGCAGAGACTCAGGTTGATTCGTAGCCAGACCTGGGTATAGAAGGTTTGGATGCAGGAGGACCTGCCTCCCCCTGCGGTACAAAGCGAACAAGCGATCCTTCCTTAACGCCCCACAAAAATCATCGCTCTCAGCGAACGGAATGAAACAAGACATTCACGTTGACTGATGGAGACACAGAACAAATCTCTGATGCGGTCACTCTGGCCATAGCGGAAAAATGGGTAGCCTTAGAAGAGCAGCAGAAGGCTGCGGTCGACACAATTCAGGCAGAGCTTCATGCGCTGCAGCTGAAGATAGACACATTGCAGACTAGTGTGACTCAGGTATGCCCACCCTTACTCACCAGTAGCGCAGCACTAGTTACAAATGACAGCCACCTCTACTCTCTACCTGGTGCAGCTTTGGTACTCAGTCCACCCAACCTAGGACTCCATTTCCAACTAAATTTAGCTAGGCTCCCTCATGAGGCCTTGCAGGGTCTCCACACCTTTGTATTTCAGGAAATTCACCATCGAGACCAACAAGTGCACCAACAGCTCGGTGTGGATGAATAAACAATCGATGTAAAGAATGTTGAAGTGTGCCTCACCACCGCAAAGCACACGGAGCTCGAAAACATGATTCACCTAATTTGTACAGGTGTTCCCGCAGAGATCCCAGCCTCAACCATCCCTCAAGCAAAGGTTGAAATATTGGTCATAGCACTAAAGGCCTCCCGAGAGGAAGTTCAGATAGTCAAGACATGAATTGAGCAACAGATCACCGATCTGCAAGCTAAGTTGCAGCCTGAAACACCTTCGGAGGTACAAGCCTAGCAAACTACGCTGGTCACCGCGAATAGGAATGTCATCACAGGGCAAATTTTGCAGGGTGCCCAATTACTGGAGACTGCAATGCAGCTATGGACCAAGGTCCAACGCGACCCAATCCTGTGAGGAATAACCTAGGACCTGCGGCAAAAAGAAGAAGAGTTTGAAACAATAGAAGCCACCTTTCCCACTTTGGTGCATGCTCAGCGCTTGCAATGGTTGTGCACCATCTAAGCACTCCAAGTTGATATTGAAGACCTCCGACAAAATAATAAGATCCTCAGTGACTGTCTGAAGTCGTGGGCTGCTAAAGCCCTCAAAATTTCACAGGATGTTGATTTTGCTATTAAGCAGATAAACCAAACTCTGGAAAGTATCACCGCCACGATGGAAGGTCCAATTTCAAAAAAAAATGGTTGACATTGCACAGAATGTTGATGCACAAAGTGAAGACATGTTGCCCCCATTAGCTGAGGCGATTAGATTGTTGCAGGCACAGGTCGAGGCCCCACCAGCACAGTGACTTGGGACGAGTCACAAGATTGTGTTAGGGGATTGTTGGAGCAGGGTCTCCCAAAGGCTGTGAATTTTTCCCATTTTTGGATATTTTTGTATAGATTAGTCTAACCCAGGGGCTTTGGGGTGGTTCAAAGCCCCTAATTCATTATAAATGGGTCAAGGGTGGACCAAGAGTCTGCAAACCATGATTTTCAAACCATTGGATGTGTAGGCTAAATCGGTATAAATAGATGAACCTTTTTGAGTCTTAGGTAGAAAAAGAATAGAGATTGATGCGAAGCACGAATTTTTAGATTTGTGGTAGGTTTGTTTGGGTTAGGACTCCTGCTGGCTGTGTGCGCAGGCGGTATTTTGGGAAATGTAAGTGGATTTTGGTAGTAATATATATGCGGAAGTATTGCGGACATATGATGTTATCTGGATCTATTCCATTATGATTGATGCAAACATGGGTTATATGAGTAAGTATGAAAAGTATCTATTAGTAGCTACGAACTGTCTGTGTTTCTGGTGTATGTAACTATGATCTATTAAATTGTTGCGATTATATTGTTCTGTGATCCTAATTGGTAGTACGCACGTGGATGAAAACCTATTAAGTAGATCTAATAGCTTCGTTCTGGTTATATATTGAAAACCCTATGAACAAATTCTTATTGAATAGATCTGATAATTGTGGACCGGTTTGACTTACCTGCTCTCTCCCATGGTGTGGAAACCTGGTTCCAGCACCCTCTCATACTGCTTCAGGTGAGACTTTGGCCTATGCAAGAAATTCACTGCCAAAAGGGCCAATAGTATAGGGGTTTGTTGGCAAACCTTAACCTCTGAACCTAGGTCGGGACCCCTCAAGCCAACAGGTATTCCCTCTCTTATCTTTTGTTCATTCGCACATTTTTTCAATAATATTCGAATGAGAAGATGATTTCACTTGGGGTATTTTGTTGCATTTATTGTAAAAACCATCCATCATCCCATATATTGAAGGTTCCAGAGCAGGTATCATTCTACCCTCAGCATGATAGAGTCCCATAAAAAGTCTGCATATCCTGACATCATTTCTCCACAATAAATTAACCATAGGTTCCAAACACCCAACCATGTTTATCATCTCCCCACCTTGCACATGATAAACATCCTTTTTGGTCGATAGAGCCTCCCCTCCATGGCGTTTGTCACTAAAAGTAGACTTCACATCAGAAAAATCACGACGGCATGGCAATACCACTTCAATCTGGGAAGCACTTCATGCCCATTCATCCACCATGCATCAAATCAAGTTTTACCATTTTGAAATAAAACCCCTTTCTAGGACTACCATGTTTTTCAAGTAGATCAAATATGAACCACTGCGTCTCGCATTTTTCCTACCATCCCTCCATCAAAATAGCCCATCTGTGATATTTTACATCTACTTCATCACCCCTACACAAGAGACCAACCAATGGGGCCCCCACCCTCAGAAAAAACACCCTCCTCACATCATCAGTGAGTGAACATTTTCATATTTTGGGGCACATGTCTCTGTGTTTTGTATAATCCAATCCCATTGTTTCATTCTTTTGGTAAGTGTACAAAGACCTCAAATGGAGAACAAGTCCCCCACTCATCCATCAATTTTTCTCCCATGGCAGTAGTCCCTAGTCACCCTTGGTTGGAGCATCACACCTTTCAATAAAATCCACCAAGACATTCATTACCTACATATACCCACCCTAGACGTCCTACTGACTCCAGGGAGTCCCTCATCAAAAATATTTATGACTGCCGCCAAGCTACTTTTTTATGCTCCGACCTTGGGCCATTGAATTCCCATCATCATTTTCAGTCACCCCTCGCCATCATGCTTATGTTAAACCTATAAAATCTGATAACTTGTTCCATTGCATTAGTATCTCTCTCGTTCGGTTAAGGCTTCCTTTTTGTCAACTTCAACCCACATTCTCCAATAAGGAAGCAGTACCTTGGATGGCTCCTCACCACAATAGGGGAATTCTCGAGTGGCACTGTGGGAATCATCATTTCCCACAGATGTCATCGATCCTCCTAACATTCGACTATGACACAGGATTCCATGTCAATGGTATCATACTTTACAACCATTGCACTTTGCGCAAATTCATCGAAGACCGGTGCCATTATAAGCATCTATGTCAGCAATGCTTACATGGGAAGGTCCCAGTCATACACCCATGCGTACAATGAGAATTTATATGCCATACAAAAATTATGCATGTGAGCACCGCATTCCACCTATTGTCAAAGAAAAAATTCCCTGAGGGCGTCAAAAATCATTGTCATCAACCAAATCAGCAGATCACTACCATACTAGTGACACAGACAGAACCTTTATCTGTCAGATAGATTTATTTAGCTAGTCAAAGCATCATGAGCATGGGACATGCCCTCCTCGTAGAAAAATTGTATTTATTGTATCATACTATTTCTTGCAGGGTTCCCACAGGACATGGTCATTCTTCAACCCGTTGTAAGGCGTTTCCAACTTTTTACTACCCATGGGTCTCTCTCTCTCTCCACACAGTACACATAAAATAAACTATAATGTATTTCGGCTATATAGTTCTTCCTAGACCTCACACATTAGGGGGTAAATGTTATCACTGGAAAATCGGACAATAAAATATGACATTATTAAATGTCAGGCGGAAGTATTTACAGGGCTGAAGCACATCAGAGAATCTGAAAAATTTTAAAAATCTCTAAGGTCTGGAGGAAAAATCAAATTGTGCACTCAAGGCACTGGCAGAATGCGCCTTTTCGAGCATTTTTCTTCGATAGGCATGCCTTTGCACGCCTTTCCCTCAAAAAGCCACGTGGACCTGAGAGTGGCAGAAGTCACTTTCCAGGACCACAAGGCACACTCCAGGAAATTGATCCCACAGTTGAGGCCGCCCAAGGAAATCCACCTGAGCCTCCTTGGGACCTCAAGGGAGCACACAAAGGAATCAAGTGGCACACAATGGAATCAACCCCCTTTCTCGATTTACCATCCATCAATGTACCAAGAGAGGGAAGGAGAATTTGAATTCATCTATAAAAGGGCACCAAGAGATGAACAAAGGGAGAGCGCATTTTTATGCTGGTAAAAATTGCTTTGAAGCAATCCAACAATGTGTAATACATAGTAGAAGTAGAGAGGGGATTTGGTTGTTGGCCATCCAACAACTTCAATCCTTTGTAGTAGAGAGAGAGACCTTGCACCAAGCAGCTAGAAGGTAAAAACGTCCTTGCATCGGGTCTTAGAACTCCATAGTTCTAAGGGCCCCTTAGCAAGTGTGCAAATGTATTATCTTTTTTCCTCATAGCAAGAAATAAGAGGGGAAATTGATGCCATCGTTAGTATTATTGTTGTGTTTTACTCTTTATGAGCTTTCTTGTTTATGTTTATTTTAGTCATGTTTTCTCTCTACATATAAATACTATATCATTATTTAGTGTGTTTAATGTTTTATAGCATGTTCACTAACCTGCTAACTCTTTTCTTTATCTGCCTGTGACCAAAGCTCAGAGGTATCGACCACTCCTCTTAAGAAATTGTGGATTGGTACACTTGTGCACCAAAACCACCAACACACTATTGATTTGCCAAAATTAAATTGTTTGACAAATATTTATTCTCTAGTCTAATTAACATAAATTTAAACTTGTTTAACCATGATTAGGATGTATGATTATACAAATAACTAGCCACTGTGGCATGTAGAAATTATATGACTAATATGTTATATGTCCAAGATTCTCCTGATCAAACACTATTTTAACTTCATGCACAATACAAAATCTATTCCACCATTGATCATCACATGCGGAAATTAAATCAATTGCAATGCACACATGAAACCATAAAAATTCACACACATTAACACAGTTTTTTTATGGGAAAGCCAGAAGCTAAAAACCCCAACTATCTGTATATAATATATTTCATAGAGATCATGTAACAATCCTCATATAAATTTGAGCATGTCAAGCTCTCAGTACAATACAATCGCTACACACTAATCAGGCTCGATCTTGCAAATCCATGCACCGATCTTTGCCACCTGCTAGCCTGCCTCTACTCCACAATCCCTACTGAAGAATGGCTCTAAATGAACTCGAATCCACCCAGGTGCACTGCACAATCCTCATTGGCATCTCCAATCAATGTGTGGTGAAAACAATGCAACACTATAGTCACAACTGATAGTCACACTTGCTCTTTCACCTACCTCTCCACTGGTCTCCACTGAACTGTCCATGCACTGTTGCACCGTAGTTAACCGATGTATTCTTTAGCTGCCTTGTCAGTGAGTTAATATTTAGTGAATTAATTATTAATTAATTCACACCACTCTCACTAGTGTATCAATCAATTAGACTAGATACAACTAGCTCAATTGCAATTAACCGAGTTAAATTGAACACAACTCCACCAACTACTTCTACAACTCCACCAAACTCCGTCACATGAGTTATAACCGAAGTCCTCCATGCAATAGCTCCAGAACCCCTCGCACAGCGTACCTTCGGTCACTTCGTGCTACATCTCGTGCACTTAATCAGTGCTCCAAGAGAATAAGATAAGTTTAGAGTCCCCAAATATTATTAAGAGCTAATAATATTTACTATATCTATTTTTAGACTGGAAATCTAAAAATAGATTCCGCCCAATATGTCTAAAAATAGAATTCCATCTATTTTTCCAACTTGACCAACCATCCACAAATAGCATCCTGCAACTCATAGAATATGATCGACATGTCTAAAAATAGACTTGTGCCAAAAATAGCCTGCGGGCCCACTTAGTGAAGGCGACTATTTTCACTAAGCTCATCATATTTTTGAATCTCAGCATGGCATTTTAAACAAGCTGCACACAATCTTACTTTATTTGACAGAAAGAAACTATCTATTAGTAGTGGCATTTAAATTTGCAATACTTTAAGTGTTATTTTATTTTTCTTTTTCTTTTTCTTTTGTGGGGTTCTCATCTCATTTTTATTCTTTTTCAATGTCTCTCTTTCTCTCTTTTTGTCTCTTTATTCATTTTTAAAAATACCCTCTTTTCATTTTCTTTTATATGTTTTTTTTTTTAACATTTGCAAATTGAAAAATTATTTACAATATCAAATATCTGAGATAAAATACTCAATCACCTTGAGATCCTATAAATTATAGGACCCTAACAATGTCCATACCTGGGTTATTTAAGAATATTTTCCATTCTTCTCCATTGATCCCACTGTTTTTAAACCATCTTTCTCTTGTCTTCGATAGCCCAGTAACCTCTGCCATGAAGGATTCTTTCATTGCAAACTTGATATCACCAATTTCAAATTATACCCCATCAAAGGCTCTAGTGAAGGATTTAGTGACTTCTTTATGAAATCCGTCGAATTTCCCAAAAAAACTAAGCCATTGTGCTTTTGGCAACATTTCTTTCATTTGTGGATATCCTTCCTTAAACTTCTTCCCTACATGCTTTGTTCTCACAATCAAACCCATAGCCGAGAGATTCACCTTCAGGACTGACTCTTTTGACCAGGTAATTTGAGGGTTTTGGTATCAGTTTGGGAACATGGATGAATTATGTTGTGGAATGGTAGAGACGTGCAAGTAAATGAGTGAATGAGCGAGGTTTCAGGGTTATTAAGAATGTGAGTCGGGTTTTGAAAATTAGAAATGAACATTTAAACCATTAATCGATGAAATCGGATTTAATCGTTAGGGAGATCATGTAAATTATGAGGTTTTAGTGGCAAATAATGACAGTGGATCTTGATTTTCCATGATCGGTATTTTTAATGATGTCATTTGAGTCGACATTATAATATGATCATATAATTCATATATCAATGTTTGCAACCTTATTATTTAAATAAAATTTTGTATTTGCATACCTTAGATGTAGCTAACCTTTAATTTTTAATTCGTGTCTTGGTTCTTCGGGTATTCTCCAGTATAGTCTTTAGCTGCTTTTGTCTAAAAGTCCTGTTGTATCTGAGCTGCAGAAATTTATAAGAGCTGCAAGATTTTATGAGAGCTGCAGAAATTCAAGAATTCTGTAGCTATATTTTTTTTCTGAAAAAGAAAGGGTAATGCAAAGAATTTGGGATTTTTAGAATAAGAATGAATAAAATGTAAGATGTCGGAAAAAAATAAATAAATAAATAAAATAAAATAAAATCTTTAATTTTCACCTTATATTTTTTGTATAAGAATGCCAATCAATGATTGGTTTTCATACTTATACAAATTATTATTATTATTATTATTGTTTTGAATATATATATATATATATATATATATATATATATATATATATATAATTTCATTTACATTTTTTTTAGATATGAAAATAAAAAGAAGACTTCTAAGTTGGGGAAGAAGAAAAAATCCGTCTTAACCAACTTCATATCAGCATTATCTTGAAAAATATTGCCAAAATCCTCCTTTGTCAATGGCTTATGATGAATCCTTATTTGATGTCCAATTACAAGGAGAGGAAACTTTTATTCATCAATATTTCTAATATTGACTGCTCCATTATCAAATACTCTCTCAATCTCATAAGGCCCAAGCCAATGAGTTTGAAATTTCCCTTGGACATATTTGAACTTTGAGTAAAAAAGAAGTGCCTAGTATCCATCTTCAAATTTTCTCTCTTTAATGTATTTTTCATGCCATAGGGATTTTTGTTGCTAAACTAGGCTGGTATTTTTAATATCATCTTGTCTTATTTCATCAAGCTCATTGAGTTGTTCCATTCTATGCCTTTGTGCTTCTGACAAGTCAAGTCCCAATTTGACTGATGTTTTGAAAGTTTTTATTTGGAACTCTATTGGAAACAAGACTTTCTTCCCATAAACAAGTTCATAAAGAGTGTGTCATGTTGTGCTTCTCCATGTGGTATGGTAGGCCCATAAAGCTTAAGGAATATTTTCTTCCCAATCCCTCCTATGAAAATGTACAATCTTTGTGAGGATTGCTTCAATCACTTTATTAGGAGACTCTACTTGTCCATTTGCCTGTGGATGGTATGGAGCGGAATTTCTATGCTTGATTTTTTACTCTTCCACGATATTTTTCACCATTCTAGATGTAAAATGAGTTCCTTGATCCATCACAATTTCCCTTGGGACACCAAAACGAGTAAAAATATCCTCAAAAAGAAATGAAACTACAACATTTTCATTGGCAAAGGAAAGAGCTTTATCTTCTACCCATTTAGTCACATAATCAATGCGCACAAGAATATACCTCTTTTGTCTTGATGGTGGATTGATTGGTCCAATAAAATCCAGAGCCCATTTTTCAAAGGGTTTGATGAGTACCTATGGTTGTAAGGGAATTTCATCTGAAGGAACAAGTTTCCCCGTCTCTAACAACTATCACATATTTTAACATATTCCTTGGCATCCTTGGAAAGCGAGGGCCAATAATATCCTAAGAGAAGGATATTTTAGGCAGTAATCTTGTCAAAAAGGTGTCCTCCACATGGCTCATCATGGCATGCCATCATTATTTCAAGTATTTCATCCTCTCATACACATCTTCTAATGATGAGATCTGGAACTATCTTATAGAATTCCTCATTTACCGCTGAATAAGATGCACTCATTTGAATTATCTTCGTCTTTTCTCTAGGAAAAACAATGATGGTATTTTTCTCGTGGTTAAATAATTAGAAATTTCTACAAACCATGGATATTTAGTAGATATTGCAAAAATATATTCATCATGAAAACTATTTTCTATTGGTGTATCATTATTATCATTTTGAATTCTAGAAAAAAATTCAACAACTGTGTTTTGTTTTCCAGGTCGATCTAAAATGGTGATATTAAATTCTTGCAATAATAGTAACCATATTGTGATTCTGCCATTAGTAATGGATTTATTCATTAAATATCTAATTACAGAGTGATCTGTGGGAATGAAAGTTTCATAGCCAATGATGTAATGTTTTAACTTTTTAATATCATGGACAATAGCTAGAAACTATTTTTCAGTAACAATATAATTTAACTCTTTCGGATTCAAATTATTGCTTGTATAGTAGATGGCATAAGGGGTCAATTATTTCTATCCTAATACAACTCTCAGAGTTGTCTCTGAAGCATTAGTTGAGATATGCAATTTGGTCCTCTTAGGATGGGTGCTTCAGAAATATTTTCTTTCAAAGTTTCAAATGCCTTTTGGCACTCACGATTCCAACTAAATTCACAATCCTTTGTGAGAATTTGAAGAGTGGAGATGCAATTTTTGTGAATTTTTCTATAAATATTTTGTAGTATCATGTAAAACCAATAAAACTCCTAACATCTTTTTGACAATTTGGGATTGCTAATTTGGAAATAACTCCAGCTTTAGATGAGTCCACCTTAATTCCATTTCCTGAAATATGGTGTCCCGAAACATTTCCTTAAGAAAACATCATAAAACAATTTCGTGAATTAATGAGAGATTTTCTTCCTTACATCTTATGAGAACCTTTTCCAAATTTTCAAGGGCTTCTTCAAAATAATTTCCATAGACTGTAAAAGCATCCATATACACTTCCACGCAGTCATGAATTAAATCAGAGAAAATACCTATTACTTCTCTTTGGAATGTTGCAGGTGCATTTCATAATCCAAAAGGAAGTACTCGGTAAGAATAATTTCCCCATGGATAGGTAAAGGTGGTTTTTTCTTGATCTTCTGGTGCTACCTGAATTTTATTATACCCACGAAAATCGTCCAAGAATGAAAAATATTTATTCCCTGCTTGTGTATGTAAAACTTGATTTATGAAAGGTAATAGAAAGTGATCTTTTAAAGTATCTTTATTCAAATCCCTATAATCAATACACACTCTCCATTTTCCATTCTTTTTAGGGACAATTACAAAGGTAAAACCTACTGACTGTCTGATGTTGGATAAATAAAATTTACATTCAACAGTTTTTGTAGTTCTTCCTTTACAATTTCCCTAAGATTTGGATTCATTCTTCTTTGAGGTTTTTTTATTGGTATATAATTATCCTCAATATAAAAATGATGTATGCAATTTTCAGGTTTGACTCCTTTCATTTTAGTGTATTCCCATGCATATGCAGAAGAATGTTTTTGCAACATTTTTATTAATTCTTCTTTTTGAAATTTTTTTAGGTTTTTATTCATGTTTAAAGTTTTACCTGGAAATATTTCAATTAAGGAATTACCAAATTCTTCCATAGAATGTAAAGACATTTTTTTGGATGATAAGTATTCAATATTACACTGTTCCTAAAAAATTTGACTATTCTCACATTGTGAAGTTAATTCATGATTTTCTATTGAATTTAGAATTTATTTTCTTCACTAATTTGTGAGATAGTAAAAATAGGTTGTATGCCATTGTCATCATCCATCCATTCTTCATTTTGTACTTCTATCATTGTTATTGCTAGAGGATATAATGTGAATTTTTTGTTGAACTTCCATCAGAGGTAAACATATCATCAGAGGTAACCAAGGTCTTCCTAATATCAATGGATGTCCTCCTAATTTATTCTTGGGAGTTAATATCACAAATTCAATTGGATATTCCCAAGAATCTAAGGTTACATAAATGTATTTTAATACACCATCAGGTTTGATTACTGATCTATCTTCTAGTTGCAGTAATGTTGGTGTATATTGAAGATTTGGAAGTTTTAGTTGTTCCATAGTTTGTTTACTCATGATGTTTATGGATCTCCTAAGTCGATCAATGTGTTTGGGATTTCGATACCATTGATGTGTGCTTTTACAATGGGACTTCCTGGATCCAAATATTTCTGTATGGTTGTTTTTCCCATCATGATATCTACAATTTTTCCCACTAACTGTATTATTTTTACTTCCTTCGTTTTTCTCTCAGATTTATTTATATTCAACTCTCTTATTGTTTTTGCAAGGATTGTAATTTATTTAATGGATTGTAGCAAAGAAATTTTGATACAAAAATTATTTAATTCATCTAATATATCATAGTTAGGTAACATGATTTGTTTTTTTTACCCCTTTATCAATTTGTAATCTTTCAGGGAAAGGAGGTTTTGGTATAGATATCGAAGGTTGCTATATGATAGGAGTAGAGTTTATTGGATTATCTTGTCCCTTCTCTGCAATGATTTTTTTTTTGAAGATATTGATCTTGATGAAGAGAAATCTCCTCATCAGAGTTATCATCTTTTTCTTTTTCTGAATAACAACGGAAGGTAATTTCTTCTCTAATATTCTACTAGATCTAAGTTGACTGTTATTAAGATCTAGTGGAGTTATCATATAAGTCTGAAAAATTTTCCCCTCCATGTTATAAATAGGTTGTGCATTTTTATTGTTTGGATTTGGAAGTGGTTGATCAAGTAGTTGGTTTGGCCTTTGTGGAAATGGTAATGAAAGTTTTGAATTTTGATTTGGAAATTGAGGTTGTTGACTGGTTTGAGGAAAATGTTGTGGTGGATAGTTCGAATAATATTTTGGATATTGGTGATATTGAGAATATCTACCATAAGGATTTTTCATTCCTGATTTCCAAGGTTGTGGTTTAGACCAGGGCTACTGCCATGGCATTAATGAGTTAGAGTTATTCTGTGGGGGATGAGTATACATCTAAGTGTTGAAACCTTAAGTTTTTGGTCCTTTCCATGGTCTTCTAGTAACAAAACAAAGAGGATCTACCTGGAGTGGAGCTATTGCCTCTTGGTAAATGGCCTTAAGACCTGGAATAGAAGGAAATTTCTTTTTTTCATGATTTTTTGTACATATGACATAGGTTTCTATGATTTTTAAATCAAGAGGGCATTCTCTTAAGGCATGTTTCTTTCTGCACTTAGGACAAAATATAGATAAGGCATCACTTTCAGCTTTTCGCTTATTGTTGGAGCGGGATCCCCTAAGTCTGAAAATTTTTCTATATTTTGTAATAATTTAGTCTTGCGCAGGGGTTTTGGGGTAGGTCAAAACCCCTCATGAATTGCAATGGGTCAAAGGGTAGATCAAGGGGCCACAAACCATGGTTTGCAGACCATAGAATAGCATAGGCTAAATAGTATAAATAAATGGATAGATTGATTCTAATAAGTCAATTTTGGAATAAGTTTGAATGTGGATGATAGAGTTGGATATTTTGTGATAGTTTTGTGCAGATTTGTCTAGGTAGAAGGCTTCTACTGGCTGTGTGCATGGAGACCTTAGTCCTACTGTGTGCGGACCCTGCTAGATGTGTGCATGGGCTATTGAAGTGTTTTTTCTAAGGGATCTAAACTGATTAAATAATAAACGAGTATTTTTTAGGATATATGAGTTCCATATACATCTGTTGGTTATGTTATGAATGATTCTGGATCTTGTTTCTGATTTCTATATTGTCTGTAATTAGATCATTTTGTGCAACCGTGACTGAGTTTATATGACTAATTATTGGATAGATATAATGGTATAAAGCTCTAGTATTATGTGTTAAGGTTTATTACTTGATTTATGATTTTTGTGCAAGATATTATGCATATTATACCTAACTCTGTCTGAAAAGGGTTTACTATTTAGGTTTGTTATTGCGAAGGTATATTTATGCTTGGTTGGATCTCAAGGCACCCACATCATTCCAAATCTCTCTCAGGGTGCGAAAATCTAGTTCCATCACCCCCCCATACTACTTCAGGTGAGACTTTGACTTGCGCAAGTAGGTCACTACTGAAAGGCCCAGTAGTAAGAGGGTTTTGCTGGTTAGCCTCAATTCTGAACCTCGGTCAAGACCCCTTCAAGCCAAAAAATGGTTCCGTTGACGTGACCGAGAGAAGTTTGATAGAGGTTGGGTGATGCCGTGAGGTCATTGGCAGCCATTAAAGCCTAAACTTGAGGACTGGTTTGAAAAACATATTCAGGAATTTTCCCTAAAATAAAACATAAGTAAGAAGTTATATGTTGAAGAGTGGAAGAATAAGTATATTTTTACGGAGATACATGAGATCTTCTTCGTAACCTTTGCATGTGAACTGTAGGAGTGGATGGCGAGGTTAGCAAAATTCCAAACCTATTAGAAGGACAATCAGGTCACGTAGTGAAACCCTGAATTAATCCAACAATTGGAAAATACCGATAATTCTATTACATGGACTGTAGATCATTGGGTTGACAGTTTCTTGGGTGGTTGATTAAGATGCTATTGTATAAAAAGTGTATTTTGTGTAGCCACATGGAGTGAATGACCCCTGATCAAAACAAAATCATGACGTACAATGGTAAATATTATCGGGTCAATTAAAAAGGGGATAGATCTGCATACAATCCTCTGAGAAGTTCCAATGATCTAAATGGAAGAGGGGCTATGCACGCAGAGACTAGCCCTCCTGCTATGCCACCATAAAACTCGTGCAAGGGTAATAATCCTCCTACCCCACCACCACCCCCACCTACAGACGATATGTTCGCGCAAATGAAGTTAACTACCTTTAAGGGTGCGGGGGATTAGGATATGGACTAATTTTGGTTCGTGGCGAATGCGGTGTGGATTACGCAGAATGTCACTACCGATGTTGTTAAGAGAGCATAGCTAGAAATGACCTTTGAAGGTTGAGATTTGGATTGGTTCATGGGATACATTACTCAACATGTGAGTCCCACAGTGCAGGAGATCAATGATTCCCTGAAGCAGCAGTTTCAAAAGCCCAAATTATATTCTCAATGCGTAGTAGAAAAAATATATATTAAGCAAGGGCCTTCAGAATCAGTCTAGGAAGCTGACCAGCGACTAAAGAAAGTCATCAACGATGGAGGATTTTCTTACGATTACAAGAAGCATAAGGAATGGTTCATTTCCATGATGTTGTTGCATCTGCGTGGGCCCATGGGTCAACAGAAGATTGCCTCGTAGGAAGAAGCCCTGTAAATTTCTATGAAGTTAGAAATTCTATTTGGAGCACTACAAATTAATAGCCAATTAGAGGCGATGCACTTAGAAATTCAGTATTTATGAATAGACAAGGGTAAAGAAGCTAGCGCAGATGTCTGGTGCATAAGCTGCAAGGTATATGGCCACACCAAATATCAATGCCCTCTATTGTCGGATTATATGCAAGCTGGGGAACCGAGCCCACTGCGCCCTAGGAAACATGATACATAAACTACCCAGGGTTAGGCACCTATGTCCTAGAATTGAAGCAATAGTGGTGCAGATTCTGCTCTTCGGTGGGACACGATGAGCACAACTGCCGAACATATGATTTGATGATCGATAGAGGGAACATTTACAGAGTGCAAGCTAACCCTTCGTCACCATCATCTCCCTCCAGATGCAGGGGATCCCCAACAAGAGGATGGGGAAGGGGGAGAGGTGGAGGCACAAGTCGAGGGATAGGGAAACTAATTTGCTACAGATGTGGATATGACAGACATTATGCACAAGACTACCCAAACCCCGCGCGATAATCCTGCATGTATTGTAGGAAATTTGATCATGTAATTGAATATTGTCCAATGTTAATAGCTAAAATGAAGGAAAAAAATTAGATGCCAACACAAAACATACATCGGGTTAAGGATGAGCCACGTGACAACAGTCCAAGTGTAAATGTAATTACATGAAGTGACATTTCTACTAGAGGAAAGGAGGAGAATTTCGCCGCAGAACCACTAATTAGAAATGCATCTGACAAAAAGGAAGGCCTCAACCTGCAAAAATAAAAAGAGACTTTCATTGAAGCTAGAAAGGGTTTTGCTGATGAAGAAGAATCCACCTTGAGAACTCTCTTGGAACCAAAAGTTGATGATGAAGTTAAGCCATTTTTACAAGCTTGCATTAAGCTACTGCACAATAATAAGGCATTGGAGAATCTACAGGCCCTGATAGACAGTTGCGCAGAAAAAGAGGTGCCGCAGACAGAAACCAAGGTTGTAAACAAGGTGTACAAGCAAAAGAAGAGAATTGGTAGAGAGATGTGCATGACTGTGCAGATTGGAGACTATGAGATGGAACAAGTCATCTTAGATCTGGGGTCCCATGAAAATCTCTTACTTGAAAAAACCTAACAGAAGATGGGAGAACCAAAGTTAGAATGGTCCACCATTCAGCTATGCATGGCTAATTAGAAAAATATCATCCCGATTGGCAGGCTTCGCAAGTTGTGGTAGACATCCCTGGAGTAAAGGTATGTGTTGACTTTGAAGTTATAAAAATTGTGGATGATGCAGATCCCTACCCTACTATTGGGAAGGTAAATCCTCTCTGCAAACAGAGACGATCCCTCTAGCCCTAGAGTGGGCCTAGCAACAAAGGGACAAGCTAAAGTGTAGGTTCCTAATTAATGAATGAAAAGGACAGGGTAGATTGGCCTACCTGGATTCCAATGCTATCATCGTTGTAGTGGCGGTGGCCTATTGATCTCTATCTTAATGGGTCATAATCCTTCCGCAACAGTGCTCGGATACCTGCACAAATATCAACAAACAAGAGCAGCATACAAGAAAATTATTTCATTCATAATCAACTAACCAGTCAAGGAAGGTTAAGCATATTGTATCAAATAAAACACATTAACACAAGATGGGAACCAGACAATAGTCATGTATATATATAAATAGAATAAAGAGTTACAACCGGAGCCTTGACGTCGTAGCCTCCTCCAATGAGGTTCAGTCAAAGCGCGTCTCGAAGGATCGTAGGGGAATTCGGACAAGGTGAGGACACAAGCCTAAGCTCTCTCAACAAAGGTCTCTTTCCGTTCTATCTTTCTAGGGAAAAGTTCAGGAATTCTCTTTAGCCTTTCAGCTATAATATGTTCAACTAGCTCATCAATGGGAGATGGATTTATTTATAGAGGGAGAGGAGGAGGTTGGGATCCCTACAATGGTGGAAGGGAGGCCTTATCCTTGGGAGGTTTCCCCAAAAGGTGGAAACGAGAGGCCAACGGAGGGGGGTCGTGGTTATTCAATCGAACCACTCTAGATGAATTTCCCACGAAGTTGTTAGGATAGAAACTTCACCTTTATATTTAAAAAACATTCCATAAATAGGTTGGCGTGGGTATCTCACTGGTACAGAGCACCAATGGGCACAGGGCCCAGTGTTAATCTTCCTCATTGGCACGAGGGCATAACAGTCTACTTGCGCCAAGGAAAAAACATGTATTTCTTATGGTCTGCTCAGGAAATTTTCAACAAAAGGAATGTTTTCCTCATGGTAAGGAATGCAATGATTGTCTTTGCAAGGCATGACACTTCTTATTATTCATAGAAATGATCCTCCAATGTGTGGGATGGGGATTGTATGGATAGTGAAAAAATTTTGTGTAATATATGCCCCATAAAGCATGAGGTATGAGAGAGAGGGAGGGTTGAAATGCTTTACGAGAATGCGTTCGAACCAAACACCGCTATCGGAAGACCTGCAATTACAAATACTACTGATATCTCTGATACATGAATATGTGCTATGGGCATAGCCATCCATAATAGAGTACATATATGAACTAAGATCCGAGGTATGGATGCAACCATCCAGCAGTAGGATCAACAAAATAGACTCAGGTATGGCCGCAGCCATCCAGTCAAATGAGTCATGCATAAATTCATGATAAACCATAATATCCCGCAACTTGGATCTTATCAGACAAAACCCAGGGTCCTATGCTCCATCTCAACCCAAAAAAGTACAAATTCAAGCATGTGAATATGTGAGCTAAAGTCGAACATGCCAGAAAGTCACCTGATTACCAGCCAATGATGAAAGTTGTTAAAAAGCACGAGAGAAACCACCAATAATGACAATGGATCTCAAGGTACAACAGGTACAATCCACAAAATATGAACAGTGATCTGGCGTCGAACACCCGTAGAATCTCTCAATCGAAGGCCAATGATGTGGACCTATCGTCGAATGCGAAGAACTGTCCATTGAGGCATGTAAGCTCCAAGGTACTGGAAGGGAGTCTCTAGAGAAACTTTCTAGATAATGAGTTGAAGTTGATAGGAAGTGACCTGGTCAAAGGAGGGCCATAATGTTTTCCACATCATCGACACGAGACAAAGCAACATGATGATAGTGAATCAGGACCGACATAGGATCAGAGGGAGGTTGAAAACTGCAAAGGAAAACTTCTCTTGAACATATCAGCGACACGGCTCTAGATTTTCCAGTATTTAACGTCAAGGGATCTAAGGTCATGATGATGTGGAAAAGAGTGGATGAGAGGTCAAAACAGATTTCCTAAACTAATGGAGGAAAAAATGACGAAATGAGATGTCCCCAACCCGACACGAATGCAGATGAGTGTCATGTTCAAGAGCGACATACTTCCAACACAACTAAAAACTGGTTCCATTTTCCCCCACCATTTCTGGTGAGTACCCCAATTATTTTTGAAAAACAAGCTTGAAGGGCATAGCATATGCTTGTAATGTAAGTTTGTCCTTCAGACAAATCCATCCTAGTACATTTTACGAGACCTAGGAAGGAGGAACTCGGTAAACTTCATGGTGACGATGCCTGATTTCATCAGGGTTTAACGAGTCTAACAAAGGAATAACTCAGCATATTTTCATGTTTAGAGAGATTGAAAAGAAGTGGAAAAGAAAACTCCAGCATGTCCCTTTTTGCAAATATTCCCTCAGATCTGAAAAGGTAGAAAACAATATCTGAAAGAACCTCTTAGTTGCGATAGGCTAAGGTATTCCTTTTTCGTAAATAATCTATCCCAGCTTGAAAAAGGGGTAAACATATACTGGGTAGATATCATTTCATAGCCATTTAACGAGTTCAAAATGACAAGAGTCTCGAAAATCTTTTCAGTTTTAGAGAGGCAGAAAAGAGTTGAAAGATGACTCCAGTAGTGAATTTTTCGTGTTTCTACCGAGTCCAAAAAAGTATAAAATACAACTTGTTGCTTCATCACTATCTCATTTAAAAACCTGCCACTGCACAAGAGACAAACGTAAAACCCATTTCTCAAAATAACATGGTGAAATAATCAAAAAATATGTCTTAAAACCTAATTAGGGTTTAGAAATGTTATAAAATGACAAAAATGGTAAAACATAATTTCTTTTCACTTTTACCTCTTTGTGGAGCAATAGTTACCCTCTTTCCACTGTGATTTTGTGGTGCCAATAGCGAGCAATCCAGCAGACCAATCTTGAATTCTTTAGTTCCAGGTAAGATCCAACATCCTTCGCTACATTTTGATTCCTCTTTCATTTCCTGCAACCCCAAATTTGGAATTCTGTAGGGGAATTTGAAAAAAATAGGGCACGATGGTTGGCATGACTATCGGGCACGGACTCGTGTCAATCTCCCAATTTTCTGAACTGGGGTGCGCCCATTGGCGCAAATGTTTCCCAAATAGTCGTGCCAACCGCAAAAACCTTTTTAAGCTTACAATGCAAGCAAGCAAGTCCCATTTTCACAAATTCAAAGCTTTTAATTGGCTAATGATGTTCATATGAACATGTTTACAGTTGTGAAGCGGTAAAATGGTGATCGAATGGAAAGAACGAGAATATAGTGAAGAAGACGAGCTTGCCATGGAAAATAAAAGATGCATGGAAGCTATCAGAGACTGTGGACTGAAAAAATTCTTCATGACACCGTGCCTCAGCTCAACTGAAGTTGCTGCAATACTTAATCATTATTTGGGATAAGGATTAGGAAAAATTCATTCTTTGTGATCAGGAACTCGAGATTGATGTTTCAGATATTTATTTCATAACAAGACTGTCACGAAGGGGGGAAATACCAGTCGTGACTGGCACCAGGACCACCATGGAGAATATGAGCATGGTAATCGATAGGGTATGTCAAGGGGCATGAAAAGGATCAGGAAGCGGGAAAGTGGACATCCAGACTATCCTGGACTTGGCACTAAAGGTAGTGCTACACACCATCACACAAGCGGCGGGATCGTAGGCACTACACAAAGCAACAAAAACACAGCTACTTCTTCTAGTAGACTGTCTGACACCGACCCTCTATAACTGGGTTGAGGCAGTGACGATCAATATGAAACGTCAATTGACAAAATGCGAGAAGAACAAACTAAAGAAGTTCAGAGATGGATCCATCCTGGTATCATTCTTCCTGGAACGACAACCAATTTTTCAGTGACAGGAAGTAATAGTGCCGACACCACCAACACAGGAGCCACGAATGGCCCATTGGGAAGCTCTGATACCAAGGTTAGGGGGCAGTCAATAGATGTCCTGGAGACCGGAGTTCTTCGATTGGCTCCGCTGACAGTTGATTATCGTGGAGGACTGGCCCTATTCTAGCACAAATTTTACTGGTGATCTGGACCTCCCACTCCCATAAGGAGAGGATTGGGATGAAGCACTGGGTAAGACTCATTTTTAAATTTCACAAGTATTATGATTTTTTTTTTTATGTATGTTTTGACATTAAATCCATGTGTTATTGCAGATGTTGGACCAAAAAGACCTGTAGGTATGTCTCCGAGAGAAAGGTGGATCCCTCGTGACTTTGATATTTCCCCTCACGGTGAGGGGGGCGACAAGGAGTAAATTGTGCACAACCTGGAGGGAATCTCTCGTGGGGTCCCGGACTATGCGCGATTCGACGATGTTTCTCGTGCATACCATAGACACACTATAGGGGTGTCAAACAGATTTCACCACTTTCTAAGGCGGCTTGTACGGGGAATGACATGCTATCATGAGCATCACGCCGATTAGACACCTAAGTTTTATTCTGCATTTTTGAGAGACATGATTTCTCAGGATAAATCTCCGGCAAGGATGATGGTGGGCCAGCTTCCACCTCCAGACCAAAGAATGAAAGCTGATAAATGGTCATGATCTGACCTTTGTGTGGAAAAATCATCACACGAAAGAGGGATGAGACGAGTGCACCCATGGCATAAGCATATTCATGTCCCAGGAGTAAATTGAAATTAAGGGGGCCTAGAAAAACCATCACATCTATAAAAATGATTTTTCCTCCCAAAGTAATCGAAAACTTTGGAAGGATTCCTAACGGTTGGTTAGTTCCTCTGTTAAATTCCAACAGATTCTGCGTAACGGGCACAGGCGGTGGAGGACCAAAAGCTTTCCAAGTATTTGAAGACATAACACTAACATACGTGCGTTCATCTATAATTATGCTAGGTATGGCCACATCAAAGGTTTGTACCGTGATCTCAAAAGGCACATAAGAAGGAAGGAGGTATCCTGCAAATCGACTCCAATCAAAGGAAGTAACCAGACTACTTAGACAGGGTACCATTGAATTGAGATGGTCTTCCCCTAGTGTTACTGGAGCAAGAGGAGCATCCTCTTGGACCACAGACATGGGAAAAGGAAGAGAAACTTCTCGATCTACAGATATGAGAGAATACTTCTCCAAGTCTTAGGAATCTCAAGAAACAAGAAGAATGTGATGGGTATGTGAACCACCCTTGACGGAAAAGACTTGATGAACCATAGGGGGGATCAGATCAACCAGTTCCATGACCAATGATTGGTTGGGAATGGATTCTTCAATTTTAATTTACGAGGGAGTGGGATCGACCAAGGATGACTCTCGACCAATCCTTGAATCAACTAGCAGAGGACTCAAAGAAAGATTCTTATAACCTATCGGAAGGCAGGGTGTAGAAATAGTAGAGTTGTCCAGCACGCGCGTGGCTTCATCCATGTATGGACAAAGGTGAATGGGATGATGCCCTTCACACAACTTACAGCGATTGGTGACCTTACCCTGTTTCTTATGAGTCTTATCATGGCTATTCAAAGATGTGTCACCAACATGACTTCCAGAAGCAAAAGGCAACGGTAGGCGGTTGTTGGACCATGCTTCAAGTATCTTGGGGATGCCAGGGTAGTATTGAAGAATATGGTCACCTCTGCACAACATACAAGGGAATTTTACTTTCCATGGAAGGTTGTAAGGTTTATCAACAGAAGGTGTCTGAGGTGCAATAGTCGTAGAGCTATCCTCTCTCTTATCTGACTTCTTCTTCTTCGTCTTCTTCTTCTTCTTCTTATCCACCTGCTTACTAGAATCCAAAATTTCACTAGGCGAAGTAGAGGAGGAGGACGAAGAAATAGGAAAATAAGGGGAGAGATCCACCTTAGAATCAACATGATGTTTCCCAGGTGGAGGGGATGGTTGTATAGTGGCCGAAACACTCGAGACCACAGAGGTCGAGAATAACCAAACAGGCAACCCAATAGTTAACACAGGCAGGGAAAATGTTGCCATATAAGGAGCACCAACATTCCTAAAAGCAGGAAAAGGACTAGGATTCCCTTTGGATGGGATTCCTTGGTTGGTAAACTCCAAAAATGTTTCCATTGGAAACAACCGTAAAACAAAACGCTAAGGAAAATAACTTTAACCAAGAATATGTCGTGGGCAAGTAATATTAATACATTTAAAAAAAACTTTGTGTTTCATATTTTAACAGTCGAGAAATGGGAAAAAGGTGACTCTATCACTTTCAGGTTGAAATGAGCATGAAAGGACAAGAGCTCGATGGTCTTTTCCCTTTTAGAGAGTCACAAAAAGATTCAAATGACTACTCAGGTAATCTAGGGAAGAGGGTGTACCAAGTTTCCGTGAACTGCCATATACACCTTGGTGATCAAATGAAATATAAATGACCAAGGACATAACATACGTGCAGGTAGTCTCCCCGAATTATGTGTTCGGTGTATCATGGTTACAGGGCGACAGACTCGGCTTCCTATAGATAAAGGATTTGAACCTATGAGGGTCTCCCTTTATATACGCGACGGTACGGGAAGCACAAGTATGTACTAGTGCTGTCTAAAGCTAGGTGGCGAGCGACAGCTACTAGGTTTAACGACGCCAGAACACGTCACTAGCCTAGACCTCTAAAAAATTTTGTGGTAGTTTCCAATGCTTCCTTAGGTTAATTGAATAAATTTTACAATTGATCTTGAATTAATGTTTTAGTTTCAAGGCCCTAGCGAATTTGATCTCAAATTTCCTAAACACAAGCTACATGCAATAGAACACCATTTTCCATTCTATGAATGCTAACTAAGAGAATGATAGAGATATTTCAGAAAGCAACAAACAATGAAATCGTACGAAGAAGTCCCCTAATGCATCTAATACAACCTAAACGAAAAAGGAAAAACTCTTTCCTAGTTCATCAAGCGCTAAGTATGCAAAATAAATTTTCATTTCCGATGCAAACGAAAGAATGAAATTTTTTGTTTTTTGAATGAATGAAGAACACAATGCAGTAATTACACTAAAAATAAAATCGAACACTATTTTAGATCACTATTAATGTAAATATTTCAAAACAAACAATTCGAAAGCTATATAGACATAAAAACGTACTCAAACCAATGATGCACTCTTTCAAACAAAGTGAAAGCTTTCAAAATGACCCAAACGAGCAATGTGAGCTATGCTCGAAGCGAAGAGATGGAGAGTCAAACAAGCACAAAAGTAATCATTCAACAAACAAAAAACTCAAAGGATCAAGAAATACTAATACAACTGATCAAGGAATCGAACTGACCAAATCCAAAAAGACTCGAACTTCAATCGGAAGGCTCAGTTAGCGAAAGACACCTAAAAACCCTAGGGCTATGAATTGCATTGATGAGAGAATTGACAAATAGCTAAGAATATCAAGACTACATCAATAAAAACAATCCCAAAATATCAATTTCAAATCAAGGAAACAATATAGAGTCAATCACAACTAACCAAAAACTCAACAAGAAGGTCAAACCAAATCCTATAGGATTCAGTGCAACTGTGAGGCGGTAATCCGCGCCAAACAGGGGTTGGTGCTGTTGAGCCTAAAAATTGTGCTTTCTTTCATCTTACTTTACCTCATTTTCCTTTTTCCATTGCTATCCTAGACCCAATTGATCAATGAATTTAGTTAAAATTACTTTTAGAATGATTTACATGACTGACTTGCTAAGTTTTATGATTTTTTGCCATTGTAAAGCATTTTGACCGGAACTAGCTGCAGAATGCAGACATTCCGTAGCTAACCGGCGATTCTGCAGCTGTCTTCACGTTTGGGTATGTTCCAGGTGGCCTCTCGAGAAAAACCGCATATGGGCATATTCCACGTCATGTCTACATGGTTCGTTGCTCACCATGAAGGAAGAAACAAATTATGTGTATGGTTTTGGTACGTGGGAACACATTTAAAAAGACAGACTTCTAATAGGACTGTCTTAGTCCATATTTCCATTTCCTTTTTACGATGCCACTTCAAGAGTCCTAATGTGATTTTGATAAGGAAATACAATGCTCCTGGAATTGTTGCAAGTCTTGTTATGTATATTTGTTATATAAACACTTGGGAAACCGAGAGCTAGGCTAGATTTTGTTCTAGATTTTGCTTAGATTATGTGCTACATTTCTGAAGACGCAGAGTGCTCTGTTCAAGTTATTTCACTTTTAATGAAGCAGACAGTGTTGTTTTGAAAGCGTTGATTTTATTTGGAGTTAGATTCCGTCAGGTGGTAGAGGGCCCCTGCCTCTTGCACGGATTTATTTGCGTAATTTAGATAAGTATTCTAGCTGCCTTTACGTTTTTTTGAAGTTGAATTCGTAGTTGCTTTCATTAGCTACTGTAGTTATACTCATTCTAAAAACTCTTCCAAAAGAAGAAGCTCTTCCAAAAGATTATAATTATGAATGGGAAATGGCTATAGTATTGTAGGATTTAATTGTAATCTCTTTTATTCACCATCACAGTTATACTTATGCTAAGCACTCTTCCGAAAGAAGAAACTCTTCCAACAAATCCTTATACTGTCTTAAGCATGATTGTGATCTTGAATGTTTTAGTTGTGTGTTTTCACTAAGTACCATAGTTGTTCTTGCTCTTAAACGCTTGTCCAAAATATCATAATGATGAGTGGGAGATGGCTATGATATCTTAGTTTTTAATTGCTTTCAGTCTTTCTGTTTGCATAGCATAAGTTAGGATACTCTAGAGTTTAATTGCACTTAACTCATGCTCAGTTGTTCTATTTTGAGTTTGATAATGACTTGTAGTTCAGCATTGTTTTAGATTAGTGACATTTTAAGTTCAGTTTTAGTTCAACTCATTGCATTTGCACTTCACA
This sequence comes from Pinus albicaulis, assembly GCA_034641835.2. Taxonomy (NCBI): domain Eukaryota; kingdom Viridiplantae; phylum Streptophyta; class Pinopsida; order Pinales; family Pinaceae; genus Pinus; species Pinus albicaulis. The sequence goes on along the minus strand of CM076575.1, from coordinate 2,021,987,548 downwards.
TTCAGACTGTCATTCACTGCACATTAGATTAATTCAGTTGTTAAACTTAACAAAACAGCCTTCATTATTCACAAACCTCTTCTTGTTCTAAAATCTATAATTGCTTCATCACTACATGAACAGAAGACAATATCATTTTAAGGCCTGAAGTACCTCTGCAATTTCCTTATCACTTCATAAACAGAACCTCCCTCAAAAGACTACTTTGAAAAGAAATAAAAATCAATAACTCTTGAGTAAGGTTTTGTGACATTCAATTAAATTGCAGAATAGAGTTAGGAACTAGTCCTAGAATAGAAGATCGTATGATGGTATAAATGTTTTATTCCAAATTTGCTTCAACAAATCTCTAATCAAGGATGAAATGTTGCATCATTATAAGTTAGTTGTTTAACTGTTTAGATAGGATTTGCATACTTAATTGGCCATGTCTCAAGCTCTCTCTCAAAACACCTTTGATGAAATCATTTGACAAGTTGAGTTTATGTTTTGAATCATTTGTTTAAAAGTCATTATCAAGCTTTGTTTCTGCTTAGTCATAGTTTAGATTTGATTCTATTTCAGTATGGCATTTGCATTTGTTTACCATCATATTTTAGGCTTCACTCTGTTTTGACCAATAGTTTCCCTTCATTTAGCACTTAGTTCTTTTCCTTTTCAAAATAAAACCATAAAACCAAAAACATCAGAAAACACTAAACACAACGAAGTAGGAAGATGTTACTTAGGCACATATAGTGCACCACACTTCAGCAGTTTATTGACCCTGGTTGACAATTAAATGAGCTCAATTTAGGAGACTAGATTGAGACCAAACAGGTGCTACTGCAACAAAAGCAACCAGTGCCAAATGGCGCGATTGTTCAAGGAAAAAACGCGCAAAGCAAGATAAATATGGGAGGAGGGAAGAACCAGTGAGCAGAGGTCAACCTTGACACTCTGGAGCTAAATAAGAGGATTCCAAACAATCAAGCAAGCCAACAAAGATAGACAAGAAAGCAAACGACCGAAGTCGACTTGACAAGGAAAATTCCTAAAAGGCAATGAAACGACAAACTCACACTGATCCCCAGTAGAGTCGCCAATTTTTTTGGAAGGTAAAGCCTCTCTGCGGACAGAGATAATCCCTCTAGCCCTAGAGTTGGTCTAGCAACAAAGGGACGAGCTAAAGTGTAGGTTCCTAATTAATGAATGAAAAGGAAAGGGTAGATTGACCTACCTGAAATCCAATGTTGTCGTCGTTGTAGTGGTGGTGGCCTCTTGATCTCTATCTCGACGGACCACAATCCTTCCGCAACAGTGCTCGGATACCTGCACAAAAATCAGTAAACAAGAGGCATACAAGACAATGATTTCATTCATAATCAACTAACCAGTCAAGGAAGGTTACGCATATTGTATCAAATAAAACACATTAACACAAGATGGGAACCAGACAATATTCATGTATATATATAAATAGAAGAAAGAGTTACAACTAGAGCCTTGACGTCGCAGCCTCCTCCAATGGGGTTCAGTCGAAGTGTGTCTCGAAGGATCGTCGGGGAATTTGGAAGAGGTGAGGGCACAAGCCTAAGCTCTCTCAACAAAGGTATCTTTTTGTTCTATCTTTCTAGAGAAATTTCAGGAATTCTCTTCAACATTTCAGCTATAATATGTTCAGCTAGCTCATCAATGGAAGATGGCTTTATTTATAGAGGGAGAGGAGGAGGTTGGGATCCCTACAATGGTGGAAGGGAGGCATTATTCCTTGGGAGGTTTAAACAAGAGGCCAAAGGAGGGGGGCTGTGGTTATTCAGTCGAACCACTCGAGATGACTCTCCCACAAAGTTGTTAGGATAGAAAATTCACCTCTATATTTAAAAAAAAATTCCATAAATAGGTTGGCGCGGGCAGCTCACTGGGACAGAGCACCAATGGGCACGGGGCCCAGTGTTACTCTTCCTCATTGGCACGAGGGCATAATGGTCTACTAGCGCCAAAGAAAAAATCGTTGTGTTTATAATGGTCTACTCAGGAAATTTTCAACAGAAGGAATGTTGTCCTCATGGCAAGGGATGCTATGATGGTCGTTTCAAGGCATGACACTTCTTATTAGTCAAAGAATTGATCCTCCAATGTGTGGGATGGGGATTGCAGGGACAATGACAAAATTTTGTGTAACACCTACACTGTAAGGATTGGATTGGGCCATTGATATGGGAGGTATCATCAATCTGAAGCACAAAAGCATTATTTTTTAGAATAATAGTACACGAGTGATAGTCCCACTGGATCTGACAGAAGGAGAAAGCTACATAGAACCAGTACGCGAAGGGGATGAGGTTGACCATATATATAAATTGACTGTGTGGGAAAAATACTAGATCAACCCAACAGTTGATGGCATGTTGAATTGGGAGAAGGATAGTTCATGTTTTTCTGATTCTGATGGCGAAATGGAGAACTGGAAGAACCGGTTGCACAATGTCTCTACGCTGCGCTGCCTCAAGATTACAAAGAACTTCCAGTGCATCTCCTCTGAGGTAAGATAAATACCCTACTTTGATTGTTCTTGTAGTGTCAAAAAAAATTTAGAAGCATTGGAAAAATTTGTCCCAGAGGAACGAAGGTTCTGGGCGGTTGATTTGGCTATGCGCGCAACTCCAGCACGATGGTGGGAAACGCACAAGGGAAATTTTCAGGACTGGGAGGAGTGTAGAAAAATGATGATGTTATGTTTTGAACCTCCATCCACTCTCGCAATTGAATTATTCTATGGTCAAGGGCATCCGTGCACGCACCTGGCCATCTGGTTGGAGGTATGGGATGAAAATACATGGAATGAATGGGTTCATAGGTTTGTCCACTCATTGGGACCAACCCCTACTACCTGGTATCTAGAAGTTGAATTACACCGAGGCACTCGAGACTAGTATACCATGACCGAAGATTTTATGGCAACCTTTGGTTTTTTGGGTGGATCAAAAAAATTGAATGAGGCTCTGTAGGACATAGATGCTCTAGTATTTGATAAATCCCAGCCCCACCAAGAGTACGTTCTGTCGGCCTGGGATGTGCAGATGCAAGACAAATTCAACTGCCAAAATATATAAATTGAGGATAACGAAGATGACCCAAGGAACGTTAATATCCCTGAATCAGAAGGAGAGCATGCAATTGCAGGACCGACATTAAGAATGGTGGACGTGACTAAACCTCTGAAATTAAAGGAAGTAAACATTGGGATGGAAGAGCAACCCAAGTTGGCTGAGATTGGGAACTACTGGGTTGATGATACAGTAGGTAATATTGTAGAGCTTCTGAAAAAGTATCATGAATTGTTTCCTACAAAGTTCTCAGAGTTGAAGGGCATTGTGGGGGACCTGTGTGTCATGAAAATCACATTAAAACCTGATGTGTGCCATGTCAAGTATCGCCCATATCGATTGAACCCAAAATATAAACAGAAGGTAAAGGAGGAATTAGAAAATATGGTGGCTGCGGGTGTCATCGAACTAGTCGATCAATCCGATTGGGTAAGCCCAATGGTGGTTCATGAGAAAAATACCAAGGGAGAAATCAAGATCTATGTCGATTTTCACAATTTGAATGATGCATGTGTGCATGACCCCTGTCATACTCCATTCTATGATGAAATCCTGGATAATGTGGGAGGGAAAGAAGCTTATTTTTTCATAGATGGGTTCTCAGGTTATCATCAATTTCGCATTGTGCCAGAAGACCGAAGCAAGACCACCTTAATTTCAATATACTGTCATGCCATTCGAATTGAAAAATGCACCTGCAATATTCTCGCATGTGTTCGTGGTTGTATTTAAGGAATTCATGCATAGATTATTGGAAGTATATTTAGATGACTAGACAGTATTTGTATTGGTAAAGAAACATGTATCGAATCTGCGCATGATGCTTGATACCTATTGGAAGCACAATATTTCTCTCAACCTGAAGAAATGAAAATTCTGCGTACCTTTTGGGATTTTGATGGGGCATATAGTATGTCAGCAAATATTGATGGTAGACCCAGGCAAGATCACAGTTATCATCAACTTGGAAGTTCCTAACACTGAGAAATAAATGTGTTCCATCCTAGGACATACGGCTTATTACAGGAATTTTATCAAGGGGTATGATCTGAGGCAGATGGAGAAGTTGCTAAAGAAGTATGTAGCATTTTTTTGGGATGACGAATGTCAGAAGAAATTTTAGCTACTAAAGGAGAAAATGATCACTGCACCCATTTTGATATTCCTAGACTGGTCTAAGGTTTTCCATGTGCATGTGGATGCATCTAGTATATCACTTGGAGTTGTTTTAGTGCAACCAGGAGAAGGCGAAATTGATCACCCAATAGCTTTTTCTAGTCGGAAGCTTTCAGGCACAAAGAGAAACTATTCAACTACGGAAAGGGAAGGATTCGCCATAGTCTATGCATTGCATAAATATCGACACTACTTGTTGGGAGGTCATTTAAAAAATTTCACTGATCATTCTGCTTTAAAATACCTAGTAAATAAACCTGTGTTGGGGGGAAGATCTACCGATGGTTGTTGCTTTTCCAGGAGTATGACTTTGAGATCATTGTGAAGCCAAAAAGACTGAATGTTGGACTTGATCACCTGTCATGGATTGATAATGGGGAGGAACCAACCATTCTGGAGGAAGGGTTACATGACGCTCAGCTCTTCTCTATCAAGGTGGTTGATGAGCACCTGTTGACATTATTCATTTTCTGAATATATGAACAACGCCTGCCGGATATTCAGTCCAGCAAAAGAAGGAGTTGGTTGTGCATGTAGCTGATTTCACCCTGATTGCAGGTCAGTTGTATAAATTAGGATCAAATGAAGTATTAAGGACATACATGTTGGAACATGAGAGACGGGCTATATTGGCTTAATCTCATGGATGAGTGGCAGGTGGCCACTTCGCTGGGAAAGCCATTGCGCATAAATTTTGTGTGTTGGGTTATGGTGGGCCACACTGAATAGTGATGCACAGGCATATTGTCAAGCCTATGATGCATGTCAGCGAATCGGGAAGCCTTTGCGAAGAGACGAAATTCCCCTGAAACCACAAATGGCCTTACAGGAATTTGAAAATTGGGCTATAGATTTTGTGGGACCAATCAACCCTTCTGAGAAGAATACTGAAGCATCTTATATCATTACTGCAACTGATTATGTGACCAGGTGGGCGAAGGAAAAGGCGGTTAAGGACTGTACTATAGACACTATTGCACACCTCATCTTTGAGCACATTTTGACCAGGTTTGGGTGCCCGAACATTTTGATGAGTGATAGAGGTACGTATTTTTTCAATGAAATGACTAAATCTTTGACCGAGGAGTTACAGATCCATCACAATAAGAGTACCCCTTATCACCCAAAATAAAATGGCACAGTAGAAGTGTTCAAGAATATTTTGGAGCACACACTCATGAAGATCTACAATACCAACTGGAACAATTGGAATGTGTGCATCACTTCTGTGCAATGGGCTTACATGACAACATGAAAAACATTGACAGGAAAGACACCATTGAGGATGGTCTATTGGAAGGAAGCCATCATGCCAATAAAGTATATTTTCCCAAGTCTACGCATTGCGGCCTTCACTAACATGGTTGAGCTTGACATTATGGAGGAACGATTGGCGCAACTTATTGCCTTAGAATAATATTGATTCATTGCTAACTTCCACCAGCAGGTGTAGAAGGTGCACGAAAAGGCCTGACATGACGGACACATTAGGTAGAAGGTGTTCAAGAAGGAATATTTGGTGTTACTCTATGATATTCAGTTTGTGCGCCACCCAAGAAATTTTGGGAAGCATTGGTTGGGGCCATATGTTGTAAAGGAGATCACTGATGGTGGTGCAGTGCACTTAGCCACACTGCGCAGAGAAGACCTTCCTAGATACTTCAATGGGAGTTGCTTGAAGCCGTATAGAGACGATACAGAGCCTACCAAATGACTATATGGTTGGAGCATCAAAATCAAGGAATCTATGCGGAGTAAAAGGGAAAGGCACAAGCAAGTACGACAAAGGCACAGGAGTGACGCACAGGTCAGGAAACTAGTCGTTGGAACAGTGAAGCTGGGTAAAAAACTGAAATTATCATTGAATGGAGTGGAATTTTTGCAATTAATAAGTCAATCATGGAGGATATTTTACCATTTCCTTGAAGGTAAGTGGAAATTAATGATAATCCGACCATTTTTACCATGGGCAACTTATAAAAAGGTGGGTGTGGGTCTCAATTGGCTCCTTTTCTATTTACACATTTGGTGCCCTGTGGTGAATATTGTTGTGTTACAGCCACAGTTGTAGCCTGAGACTCCCCTGAAAGTGCGTGTGCAATGAGTAGCCACTATCTAGAATGCCTTGGCTAGAATTTAAGCATATGTCATGTATGGCTCTACCTTACTCGAAAAATCCATGGGACTATGGACCTCAGTGCAGACATGTATTTTAGTCAAGAAAATCAATCAGGAGTTGCACGGGAAGGAGCAGGAGTTCGGCGACTTACAAGAGGCTTTACCTACCTTATCCCTACTCAGATAATGGCACGCCTCCAGACCAGCCAGGCGTTGCGAGATGAAGTGGAGGAGCGTCGTCGTAGGAAGAAAATAGTTATAGATCACATGAAGCCATGGGCGGATGATGCCATGAAGCTCTCTTGGGACCTTGATGTCACTATATGCAGCCTAAACCAAACGATGCCGAACATCACTTTGGAAAATAAACGGCTGATGTCAGAAAAACTGGTGGAGACTGTGCAGAGTGTAGCAGACCAAAGTGCAAGCTTCTTGCCACCATTTTTAGTTTCCATCGACACGCTCGAGCTCAAAATGAAGACTCCACTACCAGTGTGACTCGGGACGAGTCACAATATTGTGTTGGGGGCTTGTTGGATTGGGGTCCCCTAAGTCTGACAATTTTTCTATATTTTGTAAAAATGTAGTCTTGCACAGGGGTTTTAGGGCGGGTTGAAACCCCTCACAAATTGTAATGGGTCAAAGGGTAGATCAAGGAGCCGCAAATCATGGTTTGCGAACCATAGAATAGCGCAGGCTAAATAGTATAAATAAATGGATAGATTGAGTCTAAGAAGTCATTTTTGGTATAATTATGGATGTGGATGATAGAGTTGGATATTCTATGATAGTTTTGTGTGGATTTGTCTGGATAGAAGGCTCTTGTTGGTTGTGTGCGAGAAGAACTTAGTCCTATTATGAAAATCCCATTGGCTGTGTGCGTGAGCTGTTGAATTATTTTGTTTAAGGGATCTGAAATGATTACGTAATAAATGAGTATTTTTGCAGATATCTGAGTTCTATATGCATCTATTGGCTATGTTATGAATGATTCTGCATCTTATTTCTGATTTCTATATTGTCTGCAATTAGATCATTTTTTGCAATCATGATTGGGTTTATATAACTAATTATTGGATAGATATGATGGTATAAAGCTCTGTTATGATGTGTTAAGGGTTATTACTTGATTTATGATTGATGTGCAAGATATTCTGCATATTAGACCTAAGTCTGTCTTAAAAGGGTTTACTAGTTAGGGTTATTGTTGTGAAGGTCTGTTTATGGTTGGTTGGATCTCAAGGTACCCACATCATTCCATATCTCTCTCAGGGTGCGGAAACATGGTTCCATCACCCCCCCCCCCCCATACTACTTTGGGTGATACTTTGACTTGTGCAAGCAGGTCACTACCGAAAGGGCCAGTAGTAAGAGGGTTTTGTTGGTTAGCCTCAATTCCGAACCTGGGTCAGGACCCCTTCAAGCCAACACTTATTTTGTAATTTCAGGGTGTCTATTTGTTCACTAAGAATTCCTAAAATATATGTTTTGAATTCATCGAGCAAATTTCCTATTTCAACCATACTAACCGTTCCTGTAGTAGACTTATTAATTATAGAGAGAATAGGATATCTTGAACTCCTTCCAATTCTTGATTTTCCTCTTGAAAGATGTATGCATAAATTAGAGATGTCGGGTAATGATAGTTGAGAAATTATCCTTTTCTTGTCATATTAATAATGTCTATCCATTCATCCCTAATAGCTTTCAACGGGAGGTATTTTAAGGTATATTCATCCAAATTTTCCATCCTAGCACTTTTTAGATTGTAACTAAATCTCTCAATTAGGTCCTCCAAGTTTTCACCTTCTCTTTGCATCATCTGAAAAAATTCATCTTTTCAATTATGAGGTGTGCAGTAACCCTTGTATTTTTTTAATAATTCATTATTCATTTCTTTCCATGTCCTAATAGAATGTGTTATTAAGCCCATGAACCATTTTAACGCTGCATCCTTAAGAGTTGCAAGAAACAATTTCAACTTTTGAGAATGAGTAAGTAGTCATATGATCTACATAAAAATTCAAATTCAAACAGAAATGTTTCAGGATCTTCAATCCTTAATCCATGAAAATTGGGAAGGATGGAGGGTGAGATATTTTTCATAGTGGCAATTGTATCCTCATCCAATATAGGAAATCCAATAGTATCTACTTCTTCTTTATTTCCTCCTCCTTCTCCTCTTTCTTCTCTTTCTTCTCCCCTTCCACTTCCTCTACCTCATCCTCCACCTCATCCTCCATATCCAATCCTATACCTACCTCATTCTAGTCTTAATTGGTCATCATTCATATTTTGTACTTCTCCCTCCCCTTCTCCACCCATTGTAAATTCCTCAGAACTAATATAGGATTCTAAATTTGGGATTGTTTTTTCCCCTCCTGATTCTTCTAGTTCCTCTATCAATGGTATATTTAAAGAATACTTCTTCTTATTCTTCCTCACTAGGGATTTATAGCCCTTGGGCTAAGAGTTTTTCTCCAGTAGAGGTTTGAAATATTACTCCTTTTTTTTGGGGATTTAGGGTCTTCTTCTTCTATAACTGGTTCAGTTGATGAAGTTGGAGAGTCTCTAGGATGAATTTCTAATATTAAGACCTCGGGAAGTCTTTGTCTTCCTGCTAAGAATGGAATACGAGTTTGGGCAGATAGCATGGCACTACGAGCTCTTGATGGAGTGAGTGGTGTTGTTGGGATCAAACTTCCACCTCTAGCTACAAATCTACCTCTAGAATCTCTTTCTCTACGCATGTCATTTTTTATGTTTTTGTTCTTTTTTTTAGATTAAGAGATAAGGCTCCTATTTAAACTTCCCCAGCAATGGCACCAAAATTTTTAGTCAATTTAATGTCTTAAATTTTTATCATAAATTATCTACACAAGTTAGAAATCTTATGAAGTTCAAGTGCACTATATATGCTAGAAGCATTTTCTTACTTAATTCATTGTGTTGATTTTATATGTTTCAAAGTTGTTTTTAGGATTTTGTGTTTATCTTGAATGTCTAAATGGAATTGAGAAAATTAAAACTTATTATTTGTGAAATGAAATCTAAATTCAACTATCAATACTATGATGATAATCCTATTTTAGCTTATCTGAAAGTTAACAATTGACTTTAAGACAAAAATCACTAAAAATAATCACACTTAAAGAAATATTTTAATGATTGAAAGATAAAACTTGCAAGAAGGAATACAAGGAAATGTTTATCTGAGAAAGGAATTAGTCTATGATAAACTTATATTCGATAAAAATAAATTAATCTGAATGATGAATCTTAAGTTATAGTAAATAAATCTATGTTGGCCACTATGATAAATTATCTCTAAACCTATTCAATCATAAACAAAGCATATATCCAATATGATAAATTATCTCTAAGTATATTCAATCATAAACAAAGCATCTATATTAACACAACGAAATTTTTCAAATGAAGATACAAAATAGTGAATTAATAGTGACAAATATAATCATCTATACTATAGAAATTCAAAAACAATTTGCAATGTAAATGGAAACAGAGCATATGTCTATTGTATAAAAATGAAGTACATGCTTAAGCTACGAAGTGCATATTTAAATAGAGTGTATCTATGCTATCAATTGAAAATATGAAAATAGAGTAAACAGAGCATATATCTATGTGGAAAAACACAGCAAAAGAATAAGGAACTAAACTATGAAATGACAAAAAATTAAACAATTAAACCTATTATGTGCAGGGGGGCTCTGTTGGGTCTCATAATTGTCACATTTTCATCATGTTTATCCTCGCCATTCCTCACATTACTTCACCTCATTTAACCATTTAACATACCATCTCCATGAGTTCACCTCATTATTTTCCAATTTATTTATTTGTAATATTATTAGAGAATGCATGATTAATTATTGGAAAATTGACATATTTCACTAATATCTTAAATGTGGATGAGCTTTGTAAATGTGTAGGACTATTTGGAAGAATTATTCAAAATCCTCTTGAATATTTCCTCCACCATTTCAATAATTCAAAGGATAATTGTTCAAGCTTATTCTAAGGAGATCATGGAGATTCCAAGGAGAAGAACATGGAGATTTCAAGGAGAAGATCATGGAAGATTCCACTAGAGAAGATCATGGAGATTTGGATAACATATTTTATCCAAGATTTGTGAGAGATGAGTGAGGATTTGAAAGGATCATATTTTGTAATTATAGGGATATTGTTTGAGAGAAAAGTGGATTTGTAATTATGAGTTGCTTATCTTGTTTTCAAAGCACTCATGTATAAATAGGAGTGCTCTTTCTCCAAGTGGGGAATAGAATATGGAATATAGAGTAGAGTATAAGGAAGGATATTCTTATTTTTTTAAATTAATTGAAGAAAAAATTTATCATTTTCTCATGCATTGAATAAGTTTCAGTAGCTGAAAGTACTCTCAGTGTACGAGGCAAGGGTGGAGGGTGCCCCCACACCAAGCTAAGTACACTTCTTAGTTTATTTCCTAGCTGCAATTTCTGAATTAGTTTGCTTATGTTTTATTTATTTATTGATGAATCTAATAATCATTCTTAAACTGCATATGAAAGGACAAATGAGTGTTTAAGTTAAGCACTCTTTCTATTGACTCAAGATTTTCAATTAGAATTCATCATAGCTACAATTTCTGAATTAGTTTGCTTTATGTTTTATTTATTTATTTTTAAGTATTGATGAATCTAATGATCATTCTTAAACTGCACATGAAAGGACAGACAAGTGTTTAAGTTAAGCACTCTTTCTATCGACTCAAGATTTTCAGTTAGAATTCATCTTTACATGCTTTGATTTTTTATGGATCTTAATTTTGTTTCTTTCTGCATACAAAGAGACAAACTAGTATTTAAGTTAAATACTTCTTCTATCTGATCAAGAGTTCAAAACTAAGATTCATATTTTCCTGCTTTTCTGAATTCATGTTTTCACAATAGTATTGATGATAAATGAAATCAATGATGAAGGACAACCAGGACCTCTTTTAGTGAAGAGCCTCTTCAATTATTACTTCATCTATCTTGATCTATTTTTTAGAATTTAGAAATCAATTAAGTTAGATTTATATTTGTAATATGCATTTCCCTAATCATCAATAATTCATTTTCTAAACTTGATTGTGGTTGAAATCCATATATTTTGGAGATGCTTCTAAATTCTCCAAACCTGGATTGATAATTAAATGCTCGTGTTAATTTACCCAGTAAATTGACCCAACATTTTGGTGTCATTGTCAGGGAAGCATACTTCAACATAGTCAGTTAGGAATATTGTTTAGAAAACACATTAAAAAAAAAAACGACAAAAACATAGTATTTGTTTTAGTTAAGTTTTCTTATGGCTAGGATAGAGATTAGAAGAGTAGACCCATTAAACAAAACCCCCATCAAAATATTAAAAAATTAATAATAAAAGTCCATTTACCCGAAAATATTGTTAAAAAACATGATGTTAAAGAAGCCATTTAGAGGGTATGTCACGACAAGGATCTTCTTAAATCCTTGTCCACAATCTAGAGTGATCACTAGGGATGAATCTTCAATTCAGAAGTTGGAAGAGGAACAAAGAGTCGATGAAAAGGATCCACAAGAGGAAGACTTAGAATCTTCTTCTAGCAAGGAGATGAATGAGTCATGGATCACATGCAATGATGATCAAAATCTAGAAATTGAAATTGAAGAGATTCTAGCATCACAAGATCCCCCTTGCATTCCACATTTTGAAAAAGTGACACTTGAAGAATTTTGTGACATGACAACTAATGAGTGAAAAAATATCATCTTAAAACTTGGTCACAATACCACTCCGTTTTTCAATGTTCTTTCTCATCAAATCCTTATGAGCAGATAAATTTACATGTCCAAGAATTTATTAAAGTACATTTTTCAAACTTGGATCTGAGTTTAATTCTCATCTTGTTACGCAAATGGATGCACTGGAAATTTTCCTATCCTTGAAAGAAAATTTTATTTTTCTACAATAGAGTAGGTAGGATATTATTCTCTTCGGTTTTGAATAAGTATGCTCTCCTCCTACATTTTCACATGATCTCGAGGATCAGAAAGTAGGATATCAATAAACATTTTCAAGAATGAATAAACTAAGATTTGCAATATGATTAATCAAAGACATATTTAAATCTGCAAATCACTATGTCCATTTTTCAATAAAATTTCTAAGTTTAGGAATTTAATAAAATTTAGTTTCTTTTTAAATTTTAGTTTTAAAAAAAAAAATTCAACAAAATCTCACATAATAACTATATATATATATATATATATATATATATATATATATATATATATATATATATATATATATATATATATATATATATATATATATATATATATATATATAATTTTTAAAAAAATTGAAAACTAACAATTTTTTAGAAATAGGATTTAATTTATTTTTCTCTTCCTAGATTTTAAAAAAAAAACATTAAAAATAAAATACAAAACAATTAAAAAACAAAAAACCAATCAAAACATATCAACATCATTCAGAAAATGAATAAAACCATGACCAAATGTCAATGCCATGAGCTCCAACTAGCATGAAGACTAAAAAAAACCTCTCCAGCATAGGTTCCTCAACCAAGGCTCCAGCATCCCATTATAAAAAAAAAAAATCCTCCCAACGAGGCCGAGAATGACGCTCTGAACTATGGATCTGCTCCTCGGCAGGGTTTCCACCTCCGTCCTCGTTTTTTTTATTTTACTGCGATGGATTTGGAATTGATTTAGGATCCTCTGGCAGTTTACGGCACTTGAAGCATCCCGATAGCAATAAGGAGACATTGACCTCTGAGGGCGGTGACATGCAATGGACCGGTGAGATTCGCAAGAATTTGAGAAAATATTAAGGAAAATGTGGAGCAGAGTAGGAAAGAAACTGTCTGGAAGAATGGATATCAACCAATTGGTGGAGCTCCTATCCAAATTGAATAATCTGGCCAAAGAATTCATAGTGCTGCCAATAGAAGAAAGGAAGAAAAATTCAGAAGATGTCGAACATGCTCCTAGCGACGAAGATGGAAAGGGCGGAGTCATGATTTCTTCAAATCTCTTTTGCCATGATTCTATCCTTACATCTTGGAATTGGAATGGAAATGATGAATGAATCTCTCCTCAAATATTGGAATTAGAACGGTGGCTTCAATGCATCTATCCGGTTGGCGGTGGCTCCTTTCTTGTAGCATCATGTAAAATATCGAATCAACCCCATCAAAGTTCCTCTGAAGTCCAAATCAATCTTCAACTCCACAATTGATTCCTTAAAGTAACTGCATGAAAAGAACAATATGTTGGCTTGATCTTCAACCCCCAACCATTTTTGAACGCAAAACCTTCACCCAGATCAGGATGCAAACGAAGCTTCATCTCCTTGATTTGATCATGACCCCTTCTACTAGGTGTATCAACTTGTGCAGTCATTGTTGCAGTAAAACCCAATATAAGCAGTATATTATTTGATTGTTCATACTTTTCAACAGCTTTTTCAACTGGAAGTTGAGGAGGTATATGACAAGTCCTTAGCTGAGCTTCCAGGATTGTATCATTCAATTCACTAACAAATGTTTCAACATGGATCTGGACAATGTGAGTGGTAACATGCTCAAAGTTGTGGCGGTGCCTTTCCTCTCTCTCTTATACAATCATATTCATAGAAATTCCAATGGCAACAGCAACCTCAGAAATATTCCAAGGATTTACAATTATGGCCCCAACTCCAAGAGACTGTGAAGCCCCAACAAACTGTAATTTTCCCAATTTTATCCTCCAGCTAAAATCAAATATTATAGTTGCACATTTTATTTTTGTTTAATAAAATGGGGAAGGAGACACCTTAGCCCATTTTTAATGAAGAAATAACACTCCTCATGTGAAAAGGGAGTGAATAAAGAAACTGAAATAAACACCTAAGGGTGTGAATGGAACCCATCTCACTTGATTAGTCATCTTTGACTAAAGTCAACAGCGTTGCCCAAGGAGGAGAGGCTTCCTAGAGAAGCTACACGGTTTTGGAGGGAAGACACTCATGTGAGGGTGGAAACCCTAATTGGTGGGACCATGGTGGAGAAGAGTTCCATTTCTTTATATGGGGGAGATGGCAGCCCATTTTCATTATGTTATGTTTTGGAGTTTCAGACTTGGGTCTGCAAAGCTTGCATCCCCGGGGTGTTTAGCAGGGTGATGGTGCCCTCGAGCACTAAGGTGTTCCCGGTCGGGAATCCATACCTCTTCCTCAAGGAAGGATGAGGATTGAGCTACATTTCCTCAATCCAGCATTGGCCACATCTTCATTCATGTCCTACAGCATTATTTCTGCAGTAAAGAGGACGTTGTATAGCTGGGTGCAGTTAGAGAGGAACTCATGGAGTCTCTCTTCTCTAGTTTTCTTCAGTGGAGGAGTGATATATTCATTGGAGGAGCTGCAAGGAGGATTCTTGGGCTGTATTTCAGATAAGTGGCATGAGGCCACACTTCGATCATCTCCCACTATGCAGTCCATGGAGAAAACTGCGTTATTTTGGAGGAGGCAGTGAGAGAGGGTTTCATGGAGCTCATCAAGAGGTTGTTTCTGAGACAAAGGGATCAGCCCTTTGTATTGGAGGCATTTTCAGATGAGGGCATTTACATTTCAGATCTTCCATAGCCTCATTCTCATTTTGTATCAGTTGCAGTGACAACTCTGCTGTCACATTTTGTATTTTCCGGCATTTCTAGCAATCTTCCTAGATTGGCTAGAAATCTTGTATTTCAGCCCATTACTTGTTCTTGGGATTATTTCTTGTATTCCTTCAGCCACATATGTATTTCATTCATATTCAGAAGCTATGCCTTCATATACATTGCACAGTTGTAGCTACTCCGGCATTTTGTGGAGTTGCAACAATTCTTGTATTTCATTGCTTATTCAGTGGAGGTTGGTTCTTAAAGCTTGAGTGGCTTTCCCCTCAACTATTTCTTGTATATTTCTGCTGATGTATCATAATATCATGATGGCTGTAGCATTTTCCCCCTTATGGTGTATTTCAGATATGCAGATTTTCTAGTTATGTTCTTGTCTTGTTGTAGCTCTCTCATTGAGCATTGCTTTAGAGACCTATATTGGGGAGATCTAAATAACCCATCTATAAGTATTTCTTTGAGCTCATATTCTGCATAGGAGTTGTATGAGATATTCTCTAGGGAATCCCAACATTTTTATGTCTTATTTTTGCAGCAGCTTCCTTATACAGCATCCTCAAGGACCCTGTAGCAGAAATTCCCGAAGTGGAATATTGCATATCCATAGGCAGAGCCTGTGAAGGGCCAGCTAGACTCAGGATCTCTCCCTTATTTGGAAGGAGTTATATATTTTAAATTCCCCAACAGTAAATCTCTGAAATGGACTTTTGATGTCTCACTGAAGAAGGAATTGGAATATCTTAAGATATTCCCGATGGAGCAAAAATTTCCAGATTTGGAATATTACAGTGGTATCAGAGCATGATCTTGGCTTAGCCTGTGCCCAAGATCTATTACCATCAGCGAGAGGAGCTTATCTCCAAGGAGAGGATATTTACAAAGGAAACAAAGAAGAGGAATGATGGAAGAGGAGGTTTCCCTTCTTCTTTTCCAGACCATTGAGCACACCATTGAAGACCTGCTGAAAGAAAAAAATTTGGAGAAATTTTCTGAAAAGGGTTTGTGGATGGAACAAGCCCTAGCTATTCTCATGGAGGGTGTGAGAATTCAGCCACACATGCATATCTACAGCGCAGTACATTTCCCATAGCTACTACAAGAAGGATGGATGGAAAGAGTTGAGGCCTTTGGAGGAGCAGTGCTGCAACTCAAAGGTATGATTCATGATGATTGATTTCAGAGTTATATTTCATGTTTTCATGCAAATGAGAGATCATATGTGGAGGTCACAAATATTTTTGCAAATGGGATTGATGAAAATCAATATGCAACTGGGTGTGACAAAACTTCAAACACTTTGCATGCATGGAGGGGAACCATGAAACAAATATCATTCCATCTTTCTAGAGGGGGAGTAAATCAGGAGAATGGCTTGCAAGAGGCAAGACCCCCATTGTATGAAGGGCACTCTCTCATTTTTGAGGGTGTGGAGACATTTCTTCCAAGGGAAGGCCAAGACCCAAGGCCTCTCATTCAGAAGGAAACACACTCACATGTTGGTAGAGAGGAGATGCATAGAAGAACCTACAGCGTTGCACCATTAGAAGAAGAAGAAGAGAAAAAATATTAGCATGAAGGGATGATGGAAATTCACCCCTATCTATTTTCAGAGATTTTATTCACATAGGAGAAGGGCTGCACTGCACAGTAGAGAGAGAGGACTTTTCATTCCTCTCATATATTCAGTCCACTTCCTATCTTGATGTCTCACTTTTGGAGGCTTTCCACTTGGGAGGCCACATGATCTAGAGATGATGAGAGGCATCATGTCATTTGGTTCACCACTCTTGGATTCTGGAGAGGTGGAGACATTGGAGGAATCCATCACAGCGCAGAGGGTTTGGGAACAAGCTCATGGAGGAGGGATACACTCTCATTTTCAGTACCAGCCATTCTCGTCAGTTCACTGCGCAGATAGAGTTGTTGTATGGATGGAGGATAGCATCTTCATGATGCCAGATGACTGCTCCCTGGATTTTGTGAGAGATAGGTTACTTCCTTTGAGGAAGGACTCTTTCATTCACTAGAGTAGATGGAGGCCACTCATGCTTACTTTGCCCAGGATCGGGAGATTCTTTAGAGATGCTAGTATCTCATGGGAGGCTTATTTTCAGAGATCATCATTTCTTTGAGCATGAGCAGCTACATGATGGCATGGAAGCAACTTGAAGGATGACTTTTGCATGAGGGGATGTCAAGGTAGCAGGTAGCAGCATTGTGGAGCACCACATTGCAGAATATCAGCGCTATCTATGTGGAGGATTGATCCAGGATGAAGGACTTAGATTTTGGTTGAGTATTCCCAGGCTCTTGATGCATGCATGATTCTTGGATGGCCTTGATGGAGATGGAAAATAATTAGTGGATGATATGGTCATCTATCATCATGGCAGACTCTTCTTGACTAGGGCTTCTAGTCTCAAGGAGAAATTATTTGCATGCAGCACATGAGGACTTCCTAGATATGCACTCGTATGCATATTTTTCCTTGCTAGAGGAGTTCACTTTGGAGGGAATTCAGTATGATATACATCAGCATATGGATAGATGCATAGCCCAATTGATTTTGGAGAGGTTGGCACAACCATTCCCTTACTCATTGGAGGAGAGGGAGAACATTCAATTGAGCCATTTCAACTCAAGAGCTCTGGTGCATGATGGAGGAGGTATAATTTCATGTTTTGTATTGTACTTATTTTCATTAATTGAGGAGAATGATGTATCAAGGAGGTTTGTTCCTTCTTGCATTTTTCATGAGGATGTACTTGCAGCTACTTTTAGCCTTGATTTTGGCTAATTTTGTGATGGTTTGTGGGGGAAGCCACATTCTCTTGGTGTGCACCATTAGCACCAAATGGTATGTTTTCATCTTATGAGGAGATGTTGTGGCAGCAAACAAGTGGCTAGTACAGCACTTTTTAATTTTGATTTGGAGGCAGGCCAAGAGGCACTACGCAGGTTCCATGAGTGGAACTATAAACCACTCTTTGGTTGTCATTTGACGACTTGCTTTTATTGTATATTGCTCCCTACATATTTCTGATGTTGTACATTTATGAGGAGAATTATTTGGAGAGTATTGTATGAACATCCCATTGGGAGCATGATTCTCCCCATTGTATATGTTTTATTTTACAGGAGATACCATGGGCAAACCATGATTGCCACATTACTACTTGTCTCTTCTTATGGGAGAAACCACTTGGAGGATTTGAAGAGGCATTTCATCGTTGGATTCCTTGATGGGGTATCTTGGGCCATTCTTGGAGGCCATACCATTTCAGCCCAAGGATGGAGGCAGCCCCATGCACACTTCAAATGGAGAGAGGGCCATCATGGAACACAAGCACAACTCTCCATTCAGCCCCAACACATTGCAGAAACCGGGGGTTGAGATTTTATTTGGATGATTGCATGGATGAGAGGATCATCATTGGGAGCCAATTTTTCCCATGCACATCATCACTCCTACCTTAATGAGGCATTAGCACAGCATGAAGGATTCCACTACACCTTCTATCTTTCCATGAGGAGCATTGTTATCAGCTTGCATACTGGGGAGAGAGAATTGGAGGACAGATTCATTGCAACATATTTGAGCAGTGGTGGGAACATTGATGAGGAGGCCAAAGGAGAAGAAGGGGGAGAATATTTTTTTCACTTCATGCAGTTGCTTGAGGGCACGCAAAATGTGGGAGGGGAGGACTATAATATTCCCAATTTTAGCCTCCAGCTAAAATGGAATATTATAGTTGCACATTTTATTTTTGTTTAATAAAATGGGGAAGGAGACACCTTAGCCCCTTTTGAATGAAGAAATAACACTCCTAATGTGAAAATGGAGTGAATAAAGTAGCTGAAATAAACACCTAAGGGTGTGAATGGAACCCAGCTCACTTGATTAGTCATCTTTCACTAAAGTCAATAGCACTGTCCAAGGAGGAGAGGCTTCCTAGAGAAGTTACGCAGTTTTGTAGGAAAGACACTCATGTGAGGGTGGAAACCATAATTGGTGGGACCATATTGGAGAAGAGTTCCCTTTCTTTATATTGAGTAGATGGCAGCCCATTTTCATTATGTTATGGTTTAGAGTTTCAGACTTGGGTCTGTAAGCTTACATCCCCAGGCTGTTTAGCAGGGTGATGGTGCCCTCAGGCACTAGGGTGTTCCCGGTCGGGAATCCCTACATATTCCTCAAGGAAGGATGAGGATTGAGCTAATTTTACTCAATCTTGCATTGGCCACAACTTCATTCATCTTCCACAGCGTTATTTATGCAACAGAGAGGACGTTGTGTAGCTGGGTGTAGCTAGAGAGGAACTCATGGAGTCTCTCTTGTCTAGTTTTCTTTAGTGGAGGAGTGTTTTATTCATTGGAGGAGTTTCAATGAGGATTCTCAGGCTGTATTTAAGATCAGTTGCATGAGGCCACACTTCCATCATCTCCCACTGCGCATTCCATGGAGGAAACTGCGTTATTTTGGAGGAGGCAGTGAGAGAGGGGTTTCTGGAGCTTCAGAGGAGGATGTTTTTGAGACAAAGGGATCAGCCCTTTGTATTGAATACATTATCAGAGGAGGGAAATCATATTTCAGATCATCCATAGCCTCATTCATGTTTTGGTTCAGTTGCAGTGACAACTCAGTTGTCACATTTTGGGTTTCTCCGGCATTTCTAGCAATCTTCCTAGATTGGCTAGAAATCTTGTATTTCAATCCATTTCTTGTTCTTGGGATTATTTCTTGTATTCCTTCAGCCACATATGTATTTTATTCATATTCAGCATCTTATACCTTCATATACACTGCGCAGTTTTAGCTACTCTGACATTTTGTGGAGTTGCAGCTACTCTTGTATTTCACTGCTTATTCATTGAAGGTTGGATCTTAAAGCTTGAGTGGCTTGTCCCTCAACTATCTCTTGTATATTCCTGCTGATGTATCATAATATAATGATGGATGTAGCATTTCCCTCTTATGATGTATTTAGATTTGCAGATTTTCAGATTCATTTTCTTATGTTGTTGTAAGCTATCTCATTGAGCATTTTTTTAGAGACCTAGATTGGGGAGATCTGAACAACCCATCTAGAGTTATTTCTTTAAGCTCATTTTCTGCAGGGAATTTATATTAGATGTGGTCTGGGGCATACCAGTGTTGGTTACCCTTATTTATGCAGCAGCTTCCTTATACAATGTCCTCAAGGACCCTGTGGCAGAAATTCCCGAGGTGGAATATTGCATATCCATCGGCAGAGTCTGTGAAGGGACAACTAGCCTCAGGATATCTCCCTTCTTTGAAGGAGACATATCCTGCAAATGACCCAATATTCAATCTCTGAAATGGACTTGCAGTGTCTCACTGAAGAAGGAAAATGGAATATCTTAAGATATTCCTGATGGAGCCGAAATTTCTAGATTTGGAATATTACACAAACTCACTAAAACCTTCACGCACAAGTAGAAGAAAAAATTGTTCATTTGAGATTAACTTCTCCTCTCCTCACGGGATGCTTGAGCGTAAGATCAGGATGCTAATACAACTCACTTAGATGGTGCAGTGTTGAGCGCAGTTGTTTTCAAATCAATAAGCGATAAAATATTTTACGAGAAAGAATTGCTGGTTTCAAAGCATGAAATGAGGTCGATAGCAGTAAAGAGGCATGGAGAAATTTAAAAAAAAATAGAATAACACATCTATCATTGTGATGCATGAGGAGAACATCAAGCAGTGGTACATTGATCTTGTGGAGTTGGAACACCGAGCTTGTTGGAACGAAGAGTAGTTGTGTTGCAACATTAAGATCTATGATTTAACAAGGCAAGTATTCTTGTGCTGGTAAAGAATATATTATTTTGTGGCATAGAATATCATTTCATTGTTGCATATCAACGAAAAGCGTTGTAATTTTGATGGTGCAATGAGATGGACTGTTGTTTAAAAATCGAGAGCGTATTCTTGTGTTGCCTGCAACAAACCAACCTTCCAATCATCACACGTTCTACGTGCAAGGGTTACAATATACAACAGAAACGAAATAATTTCCAAGACTTATTGTATGAAGATTTTTCATTGGTTTTTGCATGCAATCGAACTTTCAAGTCCGGGGTGACTTTGAAATGTTAATTTAGTGTTTATGCTACTATGGCATGGTGAAGGTTAGTTTAATTGAAATTTTAGTTTTACATTAGTTTTACGTTTTTTAAAAAAATCAAAATATATATATATATATATATATATATATATATATATATATATATATATATATATATATATATATATATATAAAAAAAACAAAAAAAAAAATCATGGTTTAAAAGATATATGAATTTCATTTCATTATTAAAAAAAAAAATCAACATAATAATTTATTTATTTTTTTTTTTTTTTTTTTTTTTTACTTAAAAGGAAAAAAAACAAAACAAAACAAATTTGTACCCCACATTCATTTATATAAAATTCATAAAACCAACTAATTCTTCCCCAAAAGATACAAATGCCTTTTCAAATGTTTATTTTAATGATTGTTAAGGATCAACCTTCTTGCAAACCAATAAAAACACTTTGAAAAAGTATTAAGCAATCAAATGATTAACTTGCATGAGGACATGCAATACTTTTAGCTGGGGGGAAATAAAAGTATGTTTGTTTTTTTTAGAATTTTCATTCAATTTAAAGTGAATTTGTGAGAAAAAGTTAGGATGCATATACTAACAAGTGAAATGAGATTGGTGTTCTGTAGGTCAACTAGAAGCTTATGAAAAAAGCATCAACATTACGATGCAACACCCTTTTCATCCACGATTTGTGTAACTTCGAAAAATAATTAAATGGACATTTCATAAATTCTTGAAAATGAGCTAATTTTTTTTTGAATCACTTCATATAGGAATGATCGACGAAGATGGCACACAAAGGTGACATTTTTTATGCAAGAATGATGCTAAGTTTTTCAGAGTTGAAGACGATCTAATGCAAAAGTGATTTTTAGAAATCACAATGAAACATGCATCATTGGACACTTGAAGGAACTGATTCTTCACTGCACATATCATGACATTTGTCGTTACACAAAAATCCTTTTGCGTCATGATTTCTCACATTTTTCCTTGCAAGCGCCTTAATCATCCCTATGTTGCAGCCCATCTTCCATTTCCTTATCCTTCATGACTTCATGCATGAATATTTTTTTTAACAACATACATCATTTCCTTCTTATTTTTCCTTATCAATAAAATCCCAAACATATCATTTTTCCATAACTCCATTTCTTTGCTATCATTTTCCTAAAACCTGTTTCTACTGCAATCATTTTCATCTATAGTCCTACCAATAATTTTTGTATAAACTCACGTTGAATGATGCGGGATTCCTTAAGGCCCACCTTTCAACAATTCTCGACCCATAGACTTCATCACCTTATCTGGGATAGAGACTAGAGTCATCATTAGTACCTTGAGGCTTTTATGCCCTAATGACAGGTTCTTTCACGAACAGTCATGGGAATACATCAATGTCCCTTGATCGTTGGATCTTGCAAGTGGCTCGACATCAAATCATTTATTCGCACTTCGCAAGATGTACTAGGGTACCTTGGCACTCATTGACATCAATGGTGAGTTTGCCTCGCATTGGTTAATGACATCCATTAATGGTCGGTAATCCAATGACTTATTTTCATGCTCGACACCGACACATTAATTCGCATGACTAGAATTGTACCATTAGATTTTTGAAGCGGGTGAAGACTATATATTTTTCATGACTCCATCAGCAGTTGTGACAACATTCCTTCAGCCATATGAGAGTACAACAGTTCCACTTTCATACATCATCTTCATATTCATACAACCAAGCAGCTCTTCAGATTCATTCACTTCATCCAGCAGCATGATATTCACATGATCCAACACCATGATATTTTCCTGATCTAGCAGCATGACATATTCTCCAATGCAAATCAGCATGACATTTTCCAGATCCAGAAGCAGTAGTAGCTACATATTGCATAGTTCATCAACTGTTTGGGTAAGTGAAGGTATGTTATTTTCTAATTTTTAATCAAAAAATTTTCTTACATGTTGAAAGTAAATCAACTTGGAAAATTCCCTCACCATATTACATCATCTTTCACCTTTTCGTAAACATAACACATCTTCAGTTTGGGGAGGAATATTCATAACCATTTCATTCCATTCATCATCTCACATATTTTCGACCAACATAAATCTTCCAAACTACACTTCGTCGCAATTGATACATTGATATCTATTTTGGCATGATTCAAAAATATGAGAAAAGTTTTTCTTATGCATATTAATGATTTATCATTTATAGTACATGACTTAACATTTTCAGTACATGTGTTAAAAAAGAGAAGAAACAAAAGAAATAAATGTTGTTAACACAAGAACCAACATTTTGTATATTCATGGTTGTTAACACAAGAACCAACCATAGAAAATATCAGTTGCAGTACATGTATTTCACATTCTGGAATGATACATTGTTAGAAACCATAATCAAGCAAAGCCAAAAGTTTTTAACCCATGCAAGGTTGCATGAGGAAATGCAACAAGTTCAGTTTGGGGGTATGTTGGGTCTCATAATTTTCACATTTTCATCATGTTTATCCTCGCCATTCCTCACATTAATTCACCTAATTTAACCATTTAGCATACCATATCCATGAGTTCACCTCATTATTTTCCAAATTATTTATTTTTAATATTATTATAGAATGTATGATTATTATTGGATTATTTGGAAGAATTATTCAAAATCCTCTTGAATATTTCCTCCACCATTTCAATAATTCAAAGGATAATTGTTCAAGCTTATTCTAAGGAGAAGATCATGGAGATTCCAAGGAGAAGATCATGGAGATTTCAAGGAGAAGATCATGGAAGCTTCCAAGGAGAAGATCATGGAGATTTGGATAACATATTTTATCCAAGATTTGTGAGAGATGAGTGAGGATTTGAAGGGATCATATTTTGTAATTATAGAGATATTGGTTGAGGGAAAAGTGGATTTGTAATTATGAGTTGCTTATCTTGTTTTCAAAGCACTCATGTATAAATAGGATTGCTCTTTCTCTAAGTGGGGAATATAATATGGAATATAGAGTAGAGTAGAAGGAAGGAGACAATTATTTTATGAATTTAATTGAAGACAAAATTTATCATTTTTTCATGCATTGAATAAGTTTCAGTAGTTGAAAGTACTCTCAGTGTACGAGGCAAGGGTGGAGGGTGCCCCCACACCAAGCTAAGTACACTTCTTAGTTTATTTCGTAGCTGAACTTTTTGAATTAGTTTGCTTATGTTTGATTTATTTATTGATGAATCTAATGATCATTATTAAACTGCATATGAAAGGACAAAAAAGTGTTTAAGTTAAGCACTCTTTCTATTGACTCAATATTTTCAGTTAGAATTCATCATAGCTGCAATTTCTGAATTAGTTTGATTATGTTTGGTTTATTTATTTTTAAGTATTGATGAATCTAATGGTCATTCTTAAACTGCATATGAAAGGACAAACAAGTGTTTAAGTTAAGCACTCTTTCTTCGACTCAAGATTTTCAGTTAGAATTCATCTTTACATGCCTTTACATGCTTTGATTGTTGATAGATCTTAATCTTGTTTCTTTCTGCATACGAAGAGACAAACTAGTATTTAAGTTAAATATTTCTTCTATGTGATCAAGAGTTCAAAACTAAGATTCATCTTTTCCTGCTTTTCTAAATTCTTGTTTTCACAATAATATTGATGATAAATGAAATCAATGATGAAGGACAACCAGGACCTCTTTTAGTGAAGAGCCTCTTCAATTATTACTTCATGTATCTTGATCTATTGTTTAGAATTTAGAAATTAATTAAGTTAGATTTATATTTGTAATATGCATTTCCCTAATCATCAATAATTTATCTTCTAAACTTAATTGTGGTTGAAATCCATATATTTTGGAGATGCTTCTAAGTTCTAAAAACCCAAATTGATAATTAAATGCTCATGTTAATTTACCCAGTAAATTGACCCAACGCCCTCCACAACAGAATGGTTTTGATTTATTCACAACTAGCTATGCATCGATGATTCCAGAATGCTTTCTCCTTTAATTAATAAAATAGCATTTCAAGATATGACAGTCTTACAATAAAATCGAACTTGTTTCAAATTTACACAACCTGGTATTTATAACAGTTTAGAATTAAATGTTTGAAGCTTTCACGCATTTGGAGACTAATCAAACTATACATAAAACTCTAAACATAAATAGATTTTTAATGCTTTCATGATTTGCTACGTGGAGAGAAAATCGTGAAGCTTAATCTTCTCGCTCACTTGATCCGGTTCTTGCTTTGACTGACCCTTTTGACCGCAATCCTAGGCACTTTATTTCTCGATTCTGGACAAGTAGATAGGGCAGAATCCATGAATGGATCAATCCTCAACTTCCCATGTACTTCGCTTCTTCATTCATTCTTTAGAACCTGTTAAACCATGGCGGTGGCTCCAGAAATGGAGATTAGCTACATAATTGCATGAATTCTATAGCTAAATAAAAGTTTTATCCAAATAATAAGAAACATTTAAAATGTGTAAAATAGGTCATTAAGGTACCTTAGCAGACTAAAAATGTGCAAATCAGTACTTTCTTGGGCTTATGGAGTTCACAAAGAGGAGAAAAAGATAGTGAAATGGATGTCAAAATTGAGGCAGTCTTGAGGCTCCAAAGGGTCTATGAATAGAGAAAGAGGAAACTTATCAATCGTATGGAGGCTTGGTGATTTTCAAATCGTGATCATCTAAAGGAGAGATATCCTTCGTTAAGCAGGGAGGTTTATGAAACAAAACATTAGGGTTACCTTAGTGAACTCCAGACCGGTAGAGGATGAAGGGTAATATAGGGCTTTTTGGATAAGTTGAGGGGTAATTTCCAGTATCTTGTTCCCTTGAGAGGATACAAAATACCCTTTTTGCTCAATATAGGCTACAGAGAGCCAAGAGACAAAATCAGGGAAATGGAGAATGGAAGGGGCAACTTGGTAATACAAACTAAAGCCAACTACCCTAAATAAGTATTATTCCTACCATTTGTAACGCATTAGGTCAAAACATTCCTTAGCCATGTGAAATGTATAGACAGGGTCATGAATATGAGTTTGGGAGTACATGAGAGGCTCAAGATCGAGGGTAGATCTGACTTCATGAGCTTGTTGGGTCTCAGGTGCAGTATTTTTCATTTTAAAGTAAAATATGGAACTGTAAACACAAAGGAATGGGACCAACTAAATACCTGGCGACCAAAAGCGACGTAACGAGACAAGTTGGAGCGGAAAATAGTCTAAGCAGGGTTAATCAATAGTGTCCAACTGATAGTTTCTTTTGGAGTAAAAAGACAACGTTCAGGTGAAAAATGCGCTGGATGTAGGGTATTTCAAGATGAAGGATGAAAAATGGAGGGTTGACGTTGAGACGATATCATCAGGTCGACATGTGTAGGTGGTGGATTGACTGGATTGCGCCGAGTAGGTGGAGGGCTCGTGGAGGGTAATGGTGGACTCGAGTTACAAATTTCACCTTACCTTACCTTACCTTAGTTCCCTTTCTTCATTGAATTGCGCATTATAAAACACTTTGTTAATGCTTTCCACCAGTTTTCGACGAGCAGGGAGGCCAAAGCGTGAAGAGGAGGTCACCCCTTGGAATGCATGTTTACCATTGACCTGTGGACTGACTCACTCAATTTCGGGGGGGCGCATCCTACTAACATTCATGCTTCTTCCCCCACCGATATTTAATCTGATCGGGCCAATGAATCCAAAGCGATAGATTAATATTTATTTTCCTAGTATGTAACTTTCACCCCTTTTTCCTTTGTTATTTTGTAGCTCTTTGGGAACTTTGTATCTGGGGGTTCCTTTCACTCTTTTTATCTCTGGTTCAAAATTTAGTACCGCACGGTCATTCAAACATAATTGTTTATACAAAAATTGATGTTTGAAATTGTGCTTGGTACAATAGTTCCATTCAGTTTGACTAATGCCCAAGCTACATTTATGGAGTGGGTAGCTCCTAAGAGTGTAGATGAGGTGAAATCATTCATGGGATTGGAAAGTTATTACAAGAGGTTCATCAGGAACTTCTCACATATTTCTTATCCTATTACATCATTTCAAAGGAAAGGTAATAAGTTTGATTAGACAAAGGAGTGTGAGGCTAGTTTTGAGCAGCTTAAGCAGTTGTTGACACGTGCTCTAGTTTTATAGATTGAAAATTCAGACAAGGAGTTTGTAGTGTGTGAAAATTCTTGTAAGAGAAGGCTTGGTGGGGTCCTTATGCAGGATGGATAGGTGGTATGCTATGAGTCATGAACGTTGAACGAGCACGAGCAAAAATACTTGGTGCATGATCTTGAGCTAACAACGATCATACATGCACTGAATATGTGGAAGCACTATATTCTTGGCAGACGATTTGTATTGATGAGTGACCACATTAGGTTGAGGTACTTGTTTGACTAGCCAAATTTGAATTCCAGTCAGGCTAGATGATTGGGCACAATCAACGAGTTTGTATTTGAGATCAGGTACATCAAGGGAAAGGAGAACAGGGTCGCAGATGCTCTTAGCAGGCGAGTACAGGAAACTCACTTAGCATTGATGAGCTCCTATGGGAAAGACTTACATGATAGGACCTTGCAAGAAGTTCAAAAGGATCATAGGTATATGGATATTGTGAACAGGTTGCAACAGGGTACAGGTACAGGTGGTAGTATAGGTACATGTACAAGTGGTAGTACAGGTATAGGTATAGATGGTAATATAGGTACAAGTGCAGGTACACATATACAGGATTTGGACTATCATCTCACAGCAGACGGGTTGGTTAGATTTAGAGACAAGATATATGTACCAGACAATAGTGAGCTAAAGAAGGTGATCTTGAGGGAGTTTCATGTGAAACCATATTCAAGTCGCCCAGGCTACCATAATACATTGACTGCAATGAAGATATTATATTATTGGTCGAATCTAAAGAAGGATGTGGCAGAGTTTGTAGCTAGATGTTTGGATTTTCAGATGGTTAAGGCAAAGTGTAAACATCCAAGTGGACTTCTACAACCAATTTCACTTATAAAGTAAAAATGGGAGGTAATTTCCATGAACTTCATCACATTTTTTCCTAAGATAGCTAGACAACATGATTCCATCATGGTTATTGTGGAAAGGTTAACAAAAGTTGCACATTTCATATCGGTGAAGAATACATACTCAGCTAGTGATGTAGCACAGGTTTTCATCAAAGACATAGTAAAATTGCATGGTGTCCCAAAGAATATTGTGTCGGACATGGAAACAAATTTTACTTCCAAGTTTTGGAAGGATTTGTTTGTAGGTTTGGGCACCAAGTTTGCCTTTAGCACAAATTATCATCCGGAGACAGATTGACAGACTGAGAGGGTCAACAAGATATTATATGATATGTTGAGGATGTATGTGATGCATCAGCAACACAAGTGGGAAGAATATCTTCCATTGGTAGAGTTTTCCTGGAACAACGAGTATCAGGAGTCATTGAAGATGAGTCCATTTGAGGCTATGTATGGGCGGAGTTGCAACACTCTTATCAGTTGGAGTGATTTGGTTAAAAGGGTACTAATTGGACCAAAGATGTTGGAAGAAATGGAACAAGAAATGTAGGTGATCAAGAATAACTTGAAGGTAGCACAAGATAGGTAGAAGAGTTATGCAGAAAGGAACATATTGTTCAAGAACTTTTAGGTTGGGGATCAGGTCTACTTTCACATCATCCCAAGAAGAGCTCCTTGTGGATTGGATCATGTGCCAAGTTGGCACCATGGTTTTGTGGACAATTCAGGATCATTGAGAGGATCATACCAATGGCCTATCAACTCACACTGACTTCCACAATGAAAATCCATCATGTTTTTTATATATCATTGCTTAAGAAATATGTTAAATATGTTGATCATGTGATTGATTGGTTTGTATTGTAGGTGGAACTCGATGGATAACTCCAGCCAAAGCCTTGGTGTATATTGTAGAAAAAGATTCTCATGCTACGGAATCGAGAAATAGAGCAAGTTAAAGTGAAATGGAAGCAGTTTGGGCACGTTGAAGCTACATGGGAGATGGTGGATCAGATGTGGGCCATGTATCCTTTCTTGTTTTCGGGTTGAAACAAATGAGTTTTGGTGTGATGTTGGTATATTTTTGGTATATTTTCGGTGATGTTTTAATATATGTTTTGATGTTATGTTTGGGTTTATGTAAATATGTGTATGGATGTAAATACCACCATGAGATATGTTATAAATCTCCAATAATCGGTATGGTGTCATGACATTATAATTGTCATGTTGTTATGATTCCATTTTGGTTTGCTTTTCAGTAGGGTGATCATTTTAAATACTGCTTTCAGCTATGTTATAAATCTCCATGGGAATTAAGGTTGATTTTCCACGATTTTTCTGAGGTATATGTGTGGTTGAACACCGAGGACAGTGTCCCCCAAGGGGGAGGGTTCTGTAATATCCATGGTGAAAATTCCATGTAATAAAGTTAAAAATAATGACCACAGTTGATGGGACACTTTTTCCAATTTGAATGTTCATCAAAACATCCTAGTGGGTGTTCATTTGGTTTATTATGGCTAAGGAAATTGGAAAAGGAAAAGGAAAAGGCTTTGGAAAGGAAAAATGGAATTTTTGGCACATTTATTTATGAAAATAATGGAAATTAGGAGAAAGGGGAGATGAAATATCACAGGTTGCATGTGAGGAGAAAAATGAAGGAAAATAATGGAAAATGAAGAAAATAGAGTCCTCATCTATAAAAAGGCTTTTGAGGATCAGTTGGCACCTTTTTTTAGTGCATTTTTGGAGCTCTCTCTCTCTCTCTCTCTCTCTCTCTCTCTTGGACACAGAGTTTCTTGGAGCATTTTGGCATTGGACCAAGAAAGGAAAGAAATCATGAGGAAGGAGGAAGCAAGCAAGGAGGAGAAGGAATCAAGCATCTGCAATAGGATTCTTGGTAGGTATAGATTTGCGTGTGTGTTTTCCTTGTTGGATCTGGCATGCATGGTATTGCATGTGGTTCTTTTCTACCTGCGCATGGGTTTTTTTCAGGTGTAACAGTGTTTTCAACCTAGCCTTTCCATTTCTAGATAGCCATGGTGTTGTGGAGTTCTCAGGTTTTAGGTTATCTGGATTATCATATGGATTAGAAGATGAGTTGGGTGGATCTCTGAATTGATATAACGCATGGCCTAGTAACCCCTCAACCAGACTATGGGTTTCGGTAAATCCAGTTAGTGTGTTGCCTCGGTAGGCCTAGGAATCCTCGACCATGAATAGCGGGATATACAGTAAATCCAAGAGGTGGTTTTCTCTCCATCAGGCCTAGGAATCCTGGGTTTTTGATATACATTAAATCTTGGGATTGTGTCTTGGTTTAGGGCCTAGTGACCCCTGATTCGAACTGTGGGTTGTGGTAAAGCCCGAGAGACTAGGAGACAGGAAAATTCCTCACGGTTTAGGGGGAGATAATCTGGTGATATCGATGCTTGTGTTGGCCTAGTATTCATGTGTAGATCACGGTAAAGTCGGTTATGAAATGCTTATTGTGTTGGCCTAGGGATCCAGGATGGATCACGGTAAAGCCTAATTTCTATTGATGAGGGTTAGGTGGTTTAGCCTCGGGATGCCTTGGTTGGTTCTTTCAGTTTGAGTCCCACATTAATGCTTGGAATATGGCATGGGGGTGATTGGTTGAAGAGAGATTTGGCTCCGCCAATCTATGGTTGGGTGGAATGTGGAAGTTCCATCTTCGGTTGGTTTTCTTACATTCAATAATGAATAGCTAATTCCTTTCGTATTTGGTATGAAAATGTATTGGTTTATATGTAGATTATATTGTTTTTGTATCCATGGTATTTTTTTTTTTGTTATGTTTATTATAAGCATGTATTTGATTAATGGTGATGTATGAACCTATCTATGTTTTTACTTGTAAATGAATGCATAATGCATCTATGGTAAAATATATTGTATTGTAGCTAATAATTTAAGTGAGAAATGCTTCTTAGCAATTTTCAAATAAGTATGAGACTCATATGCTTAAATTTGTTATTTATACCTATAGATTCAATGTTTGTGACATGTTTGAAAAAATGCCTCTCAATTATAGGAGGAGTATGGTTGAGTCCTTGATGAGATGTTTGCTTCTACATCATTGTCATGTTGTTATATATCATGTCTTAAATTTTTATGAAGTTCTGGGCAGTGACCTGGGCTCTCGGCCTGAAAAGGTGGCTCAAATACTGGAGTCACAAGCACATAACTTAGCATTTGGGCCCTAGCCACTGGCATGCATTGTTATGCCTACAACTATAGCCTCCTGGTTGCTGGCATGCAATGTATTTCCTGCGGCTATGGCTCAAAGAGGCTAAAAGGTCTGTGTGACCCAGGGGTAAGAGGCCTTGAAGGTTGGGTTAGCTCTTGGGGGTGTAATTGATGATGTACAAGGTCTATATGCTATGCTTTCATCGATTCCACTTCCTTAAGGACATCTAGGAGGTTGAATATAATTTTAGTAGCCTCTCGTCGCACATTTACCCCAGTTGTCTGGTTTCTTGGGCAGATATGGGAAGTGGGTGTTACAATGTGGGAGGCCTTTGGGAGTCTCAAATACCTTGGAATGATTATCCAATACTTTTTGGAGATCTAGAGAAATAGATGATTTCGAATTTTGAACCTCTAGTGAGCATACTTGTGCAATTACACCCCGCTGATATTTATTTGGAAGTTTTTTCATGCCATTAGATCTGATTATATTTCTTGGTTTCCTTGTGATACCCCATAATTCAATTTCCTTTCCTTCCCGAAAAAAAATTCAAGAAAATTTCTTGAAAATTAAAAGCTATCGTACCCAAAGATTGTAACCATTAGATTCCTAATACAACATCGGCACCACCCATTGAAATGGAAAGAATTGGACTATTCAATACATATTCCCCCATGGTTAGCTTTATATTATGGAAATTTCTAGAGAAATTTATAATTCCTCCATTTGTAACCATCACTTGACACTCTAGTGTTAGATATAGGAAGCAATTCAATTCCTTCTCTATCTTACAATGAATAAAATTATGGGTACTACCGGAATCAATCAACATTATTACCTTTTTCTTATTGATATGCCCCTCTATCATGAGAGTTTGAGGAGTGGTAATTCCTACCAATGCATTACAAGATATTGTCGGATTCATTTCTTCTTTCTCTAGGCTTGGTTCCTAGTGTATGTTAGCCACCTATAAAAATTTGTTATATCAAATGGTGGATAGATATTTTTTAGCCTTCAAGAAACAATTCATGTCCAAATTGTGAGTTCTTGAAGTCTTACGGTGATATTTATCCTTGGAATTAATCTTCACTGCTGTTTCACTATTAGCCCTGAAGAACCTTGTTGTTTACAAAGAAAAATTGTTCAAGAGGCTTCATTTTCCATCATTTCACTCCTCCTTTCACTCACAAACTATTCCATTTCCATCCTTATTCCCTTCATAAAAATTCCTATATTAACCTTCATTTTAACCTCTAAATCAACCTAAATCCCTATTAAACCTTATATCTCCCCTTGATTTGGCTTTTAAATCTCTGATTTAGCCTATCGGAACCCGCATTTAAACTTAAAAACCCCGTTTTTGGCCTTAAAAACAGTCTTTTTACATTACAAAGGCATTAAGCCCCTGAGGGCTTATTACCTTAAGCCCTTTCCTCCATGCGTCCTAAAGCCCCGCAATCAAGTGCTAAAAGACTTAAAACTTTTCCCAAACCCTTACTTTCCTTTATTTTTCCATTACCCCGACGTTATGATTTAAACAAATCTAGACCGTTGATCTCTGCAGATCAACGGCCATCGAGCTCCATTCTTCCGCCCATCCATCCTACCTTACCTTTTCCTCCATCCATATATTTTCTCCTTCTTTCAATCCTAACCATCCATCAAAGAAGATCTAACGATCGAAACTAAACCTGATAGCATATTACAACCATCCACTACGCAAAAAAATCATTACGTCACCATGGACCCCGCAAACACTTTTACACCGCATCTTTCCATTCGTTGCGTACAACCTGCACCGTCAGATCTATCGTCGATCATCCAATGGACCAGAATCCATATCGTGCAATTTTTTTCAGCTGCCCGCAGTGCGCTACTTCCGCACGATAAAAGTGGTTTTCATTTGCCACGCGTCGAGCGATGAGTCGTATCGCGTTCCAAAAGTTAATACCGCCTACCCCCCCAAATGTTGCGCGAAAACCACTGATGGTTTTCTCGAGACCACTTCTTCCCAATTCACACCATATTTTGAATTTAAACCCTGGGTCTCTGTTTTGGCATAGAAACTCGTTCTCCACTGTAAATTCCTCCGTCCTCACTGCTCTGAAACGCTTCCATGAACCCTCTTAAGCAGTTCTAAACCAATTTTCGTAGGATTTATATAACGTTTGTTTTTTTTTATGCAGGTTTAATGAAGTTCAAGTTAAACACCCTCCAGTAGATAATTACAGTGTTATTGTCCGAGGATGACGATCCTCATGGCCTTTGATACAAATTAAAGGGTTTTAAAGTGATAATTACACGTTTTTAGAAGATCAATAAGTCATGATTATCGACTTTCTGAACAAAAACTCCAACAAACCCTCTGCACACCTGCAAACAAAAAACACAGCCAGAGTTAATTAAATGAAGGAATATCAGTGTCAAGATGAAGATCAAAGCATAATCAAAGGTTTAAAGATATAATCAAAGTTTGAAAGGATCAAGGCACAAATTGAATATCAAAAGCCTAATCCACAGAATGAGGAAAGATCTCCAGCAAAGCCTCGAATGCCACATCACAGGGGCTAATTGAATCCCCAGCCTACCAAAATGCCACCTTGCAGCTTTTTGCCTCAAAGGAATACCCAGATCAAATCTCAGTCAGGAACATCAAGGCCAAGACAGCTGAACAGTTATTACACACAAGACAAATATCTCAAATTGACAGCAAAGTTATTGTAAAATATAAAAAGAGCCTTAAAGTCAATATTTTCACCCACTAAGCCTAAAAAGCAGAAAACAGAGTTAATGAAATAGAGTTGTAAATTGAAAGCTTTCCTGCCTTATGCCTTGCATGGTTTTCAAGGGTAGGATTTGCATTTAGTATGGAATTAATAATATCTAACCCTAGAACTCTTCCACCTCCTCTTTCTTCTATAAATACTTCTAAAGAAGATGAGATGTTGTTGGTTGTTGGACTTTTGATGTAATAGTTGTTGTATCGAATTATTTTTTGAATGTAAATAAGTTCCGAAGCTCTGAAGCTCTGTTAAGTTATTGAAGAAGATAGGCTGAGAAGAGAAGTTTGAAGTTGTGATGAAACATCGGACATGTAGTTTGTAACTGGATTGACAATCAATATACAAGCTGATTCTTGGGATCCTGGTCTATATCATTGGTGAAGCACCTCCTACTGTTATTGTTTTCCTTTCATGTATGCCATTTTGTTCACTTTTCTCTGATAAAGAGCAGCAAGCATAGAGCTAGGATTTACTATTAAAAGTACCCTACTCTCACTGATAAGCTTTATCTATATGTTTTCTAATAATTTTGATATTTGGGAATGACTTAAATTAAGTGTAAACATTATCAAGGAATGTTGGTTAGTCCATGTCTTGATGTGCAAAACTTGAAAGGAAGTTCTTGAATGATATTTTCATTACATGCTAAGTAGAGTTGAACTAAAAAAATTTATGGTTAGCCTTGTCTTCTAGTTATTTCTCCAAAATTTGTTTGAAAGTTTCCCTAAGAGTATACTAAAAGCAAGCCATGATTTTAATGCCTCTGACCTGATCTTAAGTTGCACTTTGTTTTCTTATCTGTTTTCATCCCTTCTGAAAGTAGTCTAGTGAGATTACTGGATTGTTTTCTGATAAGTTAGCTTTAATACAAGCTTGTCCAAAGAAGTCTATGGTTAGCCCTGTCCTTTGGTTGGTTTCAAACAGTTGCTTAAAAAGGATTTTCTTGTATGGTAAGTTGATATATCCTTATTGAAATTATTGGCTTTTTCCACTTTCTAAACACTTTTAATGTTCCATTCCATCATTTAATCTAAAGAATCTTTTGATATAGATGATTTGCCCCTTGGACCACTCTTGAAATTGTTGCACAATTAAACCCTTTTTTTACTCCATTGCCCAATGGTTTAAATCTGTTTCATACTAATCCTATCTGCTAAACACTTCTCAATATACTTGCATCTTCACCCTTTGAAACTCTTTCATTTTGTGATATTCCATCCAATTAAA
Source organism: Pinus albicaulis (assembly GCA_034641835.2). Lineage (NCBI taxonomy): Eukaryota > Viridiplantae > Streptophyta > Pinopsida > Pinales > Pinaceae > Pinus > Pinus albicaulis. The sequence goes on along the minus strand of CM076575.1, from coordinate 2,021,952,061 downwards.
TATCATACCCGACCAACAAAAAAAACAAAAACCCTCGTCCTTAATAACTAGCCTAATATCATACTAAAAAACCTTAAAAGATAAATCAATCTTTGCACTTATAGAGAGATCCCTCTCTAGATTCAGGAGGGCTAGATCCTAGAATCCCAAAGTGGTTCAAATGTAGGCTCTGCAGTGTTTAGTCTTGCCAATCTACTAAACTACAGAACCCCAACATTTCTGGCGACCATAATGGGGACTTCTGAAGCAATAGATAACTTCACAACTCAGATAATCCCATTTTTAAAATGAATCAAATGTCTGCCTAAAGTGGTTTTTTATTGTTGATGGTGAACAACTTTCAAGCCCTGAAATCAAGTAAAAACTCTTCACCTGGTGACTCCACTAAACACCAATAGGCCTGCTGATTTTCCTTGGTTTTCCAAATACTCCACTGGGAAGCCCTCTATTATAACATCATTTAAACTCAGTAAAGAAACTTTGAGGATTAAGTTTTTTTTGTCAATAGATCAATTAGCCTACTAAAGATTGTCATATTTGGTTAAAATTTTCTTATTAGTGAGTCTAAAACACAACACTTTGGCTTCAAAAATAATTCATACTAGGAGCCATCCTGACCCAAATCCTCCTAAGATAGTTGATAATCCTAAAAGTATACTCAGTAAAACTCCTAAGGCTCAAGCTTAAACTATTGTTAGGTCACTCCATAGAGCTAATTCTGTTCCTGAAAACCTTACAGCTCTACAAGATTCACAGGTTTACTTAAAGAACCCATTCAGAACTAGGTCACTTGATGATATAGATCAGACAGATTTTGAGCCTCCACCTTCATCCCAAGATAGAGGTGAACATCCTAGTAGCAGAGAAACTACTCCGCCTGATTTACATTTCCTTCATAATTTTGGTTTCTCATCTGAGATCTGCTCAACAATCTCTTGTTGGTCCATCCACATCTATTCTTCACACACCCACTGTTCAAACCATACCATTCCATCAACTCCCTCAATTTTACATCCTCCACCTGTAAACCCCCAATTTTTTCCACAAACTCCTATCATGGCAACATGGTATGCCCCTCTAGTCCTTCCTTTACCTTTAGTCAATCTACCACGGGACTATCAGTCCAAGATACCATTGTATGATGCCAGTGGTGCTACTACTACTTCACAACATGTGGACAAGATTAATGACTATTTTGATAGAAATGAGATAGATGGTGAAACTATCAAACTCAGATTGTTTGCTCAAAGTCTAGGGGGATAAGCAAGAAAATGGTTCAAAATATTAACCCCTAAAAATATTAATGATCTCCAAGCTCTCCATTATTCATTCATAAACAAATGGGAAGTTAGAAAAAACCCTCTCCAAATAATTTTAGACTACAACAACCTCGAAAGAAACACTGGGGAAAGTGTTCAAAATTATTGCACTAGATTCAATAGTGTTTATAATGCACTACCCCCAGAATTGAAACCTCCACAAGGCTAAGATTTGGCCAAGTTTCCTGAAGGATTTGATCCTGAAATGGCATATCAACTAAGAGAAAGAGATCTCTTAACCTTGGAAGACATGCAAAAGGGAGCTCTAGCTATGGATGTAAATCTGATTGAGAAAAGAGCCAGGATGAGGAATGAAAAGAAAGTATCATTTAGGGAGGAAAGTGCACCCTCCACATCTAGCTCAAAAATGGAAAGAATGATGGAGGAAATGATGAAAAAGATGAGCATACTTGAGAGAGAACAATCCAGAGAAAACCAATCAGCTCCCTAAAACAGAAATCAATCTCAAAATCTAAATCAAAACTTCAGGGAAACCAACCTCAAAATAGACTAAGAGACTCTGATCAGGAGATTATACCTCCTTTTCATCAAAACTATGTAAGTGAGGTTGAAGAAACAAATGAAAAAATAGAGGAAGATAACATAAATATGTTGGGATTAGGTAGTGACCACTTTTGTGTCCCTATTTATAAAAAACAAGGTCTATACACACCCTATGATGATAAAAGAATAGAGGACGAACATTATTATCAAGAGCTGGAAAATGTCATCATAGAAACTCCAAGAGAATATGACCTTAGGAGTAAAAAGAATCAGGAAACTCCCAAAACTAAGACCGCTGAAAATTCCGCAAAAACAGCCCTATGAACAAACCCAAAGTTACAAAGCAAAAAGATAAAACAGTGGTTGTAAAGTCTGATCAAAACAAAGAGAAAGGCACTCAAATTAATGAAAAACAAAGTGCAGACCTTAGCAGCATTAGCACTTCAACTAGTGCTCCTATTAAAACAATTTTGACCAATGTAAATAGAGGAAATCATCAAACTGGTTTTGTTGATAAAGTGGTGATTAACAAGGCTGAAACAAACATTGTAAAAATCAGATGCCTTTTAGTCTGGAACAAGATATTGCCAAGATCAAGATCTATGTCCCCCTTACTGAATTAGTCACCCAAGATGTATATAGATCACAAATTTTGAAAGCTTTCAACATAGGAGAAAATAATGATACTGTAAACCTCAATGTTGACCAACCAGAGCTCTTATTTGGTCCTAATATTGAGGGAAGATACCAAGAAGGGCCAATTCCTCCATTTTATGTTAGTTTGAAAATTTATGACAAAATTTTACACAATGCTATGCATGACTCAAGGGCCTCTCACAACTTAATGCCCAAAGCAGTAATGGAGATTTTAGGCCTTGAAATCACCAGACCATACAAAGATCTATACTTGTTTGACTCCAGTAGAGTAAAATTTTTAGGTTTGATCAAAGACCTCTATGTAAACTTAGCTCAAATTCCAGCCAAGTGTTTAGTGATGGATATTGTAATGGTTGATGTACCCCCTAAGTATGGTATGTTTTTATCAAGATCATGGGGAGCTAAGTTACAAGGAACGATGCAAATGGACATGACATATGCTACCATCCCTATTTTTAATCAAACTAGAAGACTTTATAGGGAATCTCACATGAAATACATGGTCAGTAGCTAAGAGAGACCGGAAAACTCCCCTCTTTATTCTGTGCATACAGGCCTTGACTCATTTATTCTCTTCAATAATGAAACATTTAATGAGAAAGAAACCTTAACTGACTTAGTGGCCACCCCTCACTATAACATAGTGGCAGAGACAGAAAAGGAGGAAGACAAGACAAAAGTATCAAGACAATCTGCCAAATCAGAAAATCACAGCAAACTAATCACAGCTCTAGGGCTACAAAATAGTCATCCATTGATTTTCAACCTTGAAAGTCAAAATAAGAATCCTCAACATCTTGAAGAACATGAGGAACTAAATCAATTTCAACATAGTGTTGACTTACAAGAACAATCTAAAAGTACAATAGATAAAGAGGATAGTAGTCAAACTAGTCAATCTAAAACTAGTCCTCTTTGGAATATGAGTTTTGATGGATCTTGTACTAAGAATGATGCTGGAGCAGGCATATGGATACACAACACTGAAAACAATCATGCAGAAGGGCATTCTTACAGGTTAAGTTTTCAATGTACAAATAACATAGCTGAGTACAAATCTCTCCTTTTAGACCTACACTTATTGAATAAAATAGGGGCCAAAAGGATAAAAGTTCATGGGGATTCAGAGTTAATTATTAGGCAAGTGAATAGGGAATATAGTGCCAAACACCCCAGACTTAGAGCCTATAGAAATGATGTCATGGACTTATTAAAAAAATTTGATGAATTCCAACTTATCTTTGTCCCAAGAAACCAAAATGTCCTTGCCAATGATTTAGCCTTTGCTGCTAGAACTTGTCTAACGCCTTATGAAACCAAGAAATGCACCACCCAAGTCAAATTTAGGCCAGTTTTCCCAAACAATGAAAAATACTGGCAAGTGTTTGAGGGATATAAACAAATAGAAGACTTCCTACAGTCCAGAAATGAATTTGAGCTACCAAGTTCAGATTCAGATTATGAAAATGATTGTCCTATTGAAGAAAATCTACTTGATGAAGAAGTAAATTCTCCAGATATTGCTGATATAAATTTTTTATCTAATAAACTTGAACATACAACATAAATTAGTGTAGATTTAGAAAAAGAAGACTTAGAAATGCTGCAATCTAACACTCAAATCTTGCCAAAAGGACTAGTCCCATTAGAAGAATTGTTTGATTTCAATGATGTTGCCAAAAAACCAAAACTGGAACCTGTTGAAACTGAAGTAGAAGAGTAACATAGGCAGTGAACTAAAGCCAAAAATGATTAAACTGTCTAAAACCTTGCCAGCTCACATTAAACTAAAATGCATTGAGCTCTTTAAGGAATTTTCTGATGTATTTGCATGGAGTTGTGAAGATCTAAAGTCCTATGATACAGAAATAATTTAGCACAAGATACCCCTTAAGGAAAACCAGAAACCTTTTAAATAAAAATTGCACAGAATCAACCCTGTTCAATTACCTCTGGTAGAAAAAAAAATTAAAAAAATGTATGAAGCTGGAATTATTGTCCCTATTAGATACTCAGAGTGGGTGTCTAATCTTGTGTCAGTTAGGAAGAAAACAGGAGAAATAATTCTTTGTATTGATTTTAGAAACTTAAACAGAGCCTCATTAAAGGACAACTACCCTTTACCCAAGATGGATCATATATTACAAAAGGTAGTTGGTTCTAGAAGAATTTATTTGCTATATGGCTTCTCAAGGTACAATCAAATTCTGGTACATCCTGATGATCAACTCAAAATAGACTTTACTACACCTTGGGGTACTTTCATGTATGTGAAAATTCCCTTTGGTTTAATGAATGTTGGTGCTACATTTCAAAGAGCCATGGATATTGCATTCTCAGAAGAATTAGGTTCCTTCGTCATTATTTACTTTGATGACATCACTGTTTTTTCCAAAACAGATGAAGAACACCTAGAACACTTGAGAAAATTCTTTGAGAAATGCAGAAAATATGGGTTATCTTTAAATCCAAAGAAAACAATGTTTGGTCTCCAAGAAGGCAAACTACTTGGACACATCATATCAGAAGAAGGGATAAAGATAGACCCAAAGAGGATTGATGGTATATTGCAAATCAACGATCCTAGAAACATCAAGGAACTTCAATCTTTCATTGGGAAGATTAATTTCTTGAGAAGGTTCATACCCAATCTAGCTGAACTCCTTAGAAATATGACCAATATGCTTAAAAAAGAAGGAGTTAAATGGACCTTAGAAGCAAAGAAATCATTTGAGCTGGTAAAATAAGCACTCACCAAAACACCAATTCTCATTAGTCCTGATTTTACAAAGGATTTCTTCATTTTTTCATTTGCATCAGAACACATAGTAGTTGTTGTCCTATTACAGAAAAACTTGAAGGGACAAGAGCAGCCAATTGCATTATTTAGTAAGGAATTAAGAGATGCACCTATGAAGTACAATATCATGGAAAAACAAGCCTTTGCCTTAGTCAAAGCCTTAAAAGACTTCAGAGTTTACGTTTTACATTCCCACATAATTGCATTTGTGCCAAATTCAGTTGTTAAGGACATTTTAACACAAGATCCAGATGGAAAAAGAGGAAAGTGGATTGTTGTAATACTTGAATATGATTTAGAAATCAAGCCCAATAAGCTCATAAAAGGACAAGGAATAGCAAGATTAATGGTTGAGTCTAATTTTGAAGCTCTTGATATAAACATGATACATGCATTAGATGAACAGGAGGAGTTGTCAACTCCAACTATTGAAGATCATTTTTTGAATTCATCTTGGTATGCTAATATTTTATATGTTTTTCTCAATTTAAATACACCTCTTGGTTTGTCTACAACTGATCCAGATTTATGCAGGAACGCAACATAATAAACATATAACCATAAATACAGAGATGCAGTGGAAATAACACTTCATTTCATTAATATCAAAGAACTGAAATTTTCTTACAGACAGAATGGAAATAAAACTAGCTAGGGCGCTGGTAGCTATCTCTGAGAAGAGATGTGGCGGCTACATGCCTCTGAAATGTGTTACAATGAGGCTCAAGGGCCTATTTATTGTTGAGAAACAATGTAGAATCTGAAACGTCCAAAAAACCTAACCGTAGGAGACGAGGCGCCAAAACTTTGGGCGCCCGTTTGGGTAAATTGGTGGTTCAACTTTCCGGGGGCGTAACTTTGGCATCCGATCTCCGTTTGACGCGCTCAGTAGCTCGTTAGAAAGATCTATCCGAGGACTAAAAATTTCGGCACAAATATCATTTTGGAATGAAATGATATTTTCTGGAGGCGCGATGCCCAAAAAACATCGTTTAGGGCCTCAAAACGGCCCCAGAAGTTCAGGACCCGAAAAACTGCTAAAAATAGTAAGTTTTGTTGCAACTTGAAAACTGAAAGAATTGATGATGGGGGTTCAAATAGAATAGGTGGGTGGCCACCAATATCCACCTGGATCATTAAGCCCCCAAAACGGCTCTGAGAGTGTAGGACCCAAAAACCTGCTAAAAATAGTAAGTTGTGCTGAATGTTAAAAGCTGCAAGAATTGATAGTGCTGGTCCAGATGGAATAGGTGGGTGGCCACCGATATCCACCTGGATCAACAACGATGGTAAGATTTTTAAAGTTGAAAGCTGTCAATTACTGCATTTGGATAAATTTCTATATTGGAAAAATGCTAGTGGATTATTGCTTAAATGTTTGCCTGAGAATGATGCAGATAAGATCAAGCATGAATTACATGAAGGAGAATGTGGAGGTCACCTCTATTGGAAGAAAACTGCCAAAAAAATCATTAGAGATAGTTACTATTAGCCCACCCTCTTTCAAGATTTCCACAAAATTATTATTGCCTGTCACAAATGCCAACTCTTTGAAGGCAAAAGAAAATTTCTTCCTTTACCTTTGCGTCCAATCACTGTTGAAGCTCCTTTTTAGCAGTGGGGTTTAGACTTCATTGGGGAAATCCATCCAGCCTCATCTGCCCAACATATATGGATTCTCACTCCAACAAACTATTTTACCAAATGGATAGAAGTCATCCCTTCTAGGAAAGCCACTTACTCTGTCATCATAAAATTCCTTGAAAATCATATCCTATCCGGATTTGGTTGTCCTAGAAATATTATCACTGAAAATGTTGTTGCATTTGGATCCAAAAATATGGTTGAATTTTGTCATAAATATCAGATCACGTTGGGCCATTCTACTGCTTATTACCCTCAAGGTAATGGGTTGGCAGAATCCTCAAACAAGAGTTTGGTGAATATAATCAAAAAGTTGCTGGAAGATAATAAGAAGTCATGGCACACAAAGCTAGTACATGCATTATGGGTTGATAGATTAACACTTAAGAAATCAATTAGAATGTCACCCTACCAGCTAGTTTATGGAGCAGATGCAATTTTTCCAACCAGTCTATGAGTGCCAGTCATGAAGCTGATCCAAGAAGTACAGTCTGAAGAAAATGATATAACAAGGAGAATACATTAGACTATACATCTTCAACAAACCAGGGAGGAAGTCTACAACAGAGAATTACACAAGCAAGAAAACATCAAGAAGTTGTTTGATAAAAGGACAAAGGCCAGTGATTTCAGCATTGGTGACAAAGTTTTGAAGTGGGATTCCAAGAGAGAAGATAAGGGAAAACATGGAAAATTTGATAACTTATGGCTAGGCCCTTATCTCATTCATTCTACTGCTAGTAACAATGCTTATTTCTTGCAGGAATTGAATGGAACTGAACTTTTTGGAGGTCCTGTCAATGGCAGGATGATCAAACATTATTTTTCTTAACTATACCAGTTTGAAGCTTTTTCATTTTCCCTCATTGTAAATATCATATGTATCACTGCTTTTAAAGTTAGAAAAGAAAAATAGAAAAACAATAAAAATAGAAAAGAGGGCAGAATGAAAATAAGAAAGGTACAGCCCCATACCAAAAAGAGAAACAATTTCTGAAAGTGTGCAAGCTCAAATGCCACTCCTAAAAACACATTTCTAGTTAGTCATACAGCCTAATCATGACTAATTAGCTTTTCAATTTACTGCTGATAGGTTAGTGAATTAGATCAGCCAAACAGCACAATCTTGGCTTATCAGTAAGGTAGATTAGGATAGAGGAAACAAAGGTTCAAACGTATTCAATATTTGAACCTATGAATCTCAAAAGAATAATAGCTCTAATTAGATTAAATCTTGAGCCAAAGATAGAAAAAAAACTGGTTCCAATATGCTCAAAACTTGAACCAGATGAGAGAGAAAACACAGCTCAACAAATTCAAAACAGAGCTGAAGAAATAATGAAGGATGTTTTAGTTTTCAGATCTTAAGCCTTTACAATTTTGTTTTAATTTTATGAAAATTTTAGTCTATGTGCAGCTTGTTTTTATGCCATAGACCACAGCAAGTCAAATTGCTTAATCCTGGCTTGGCTGATTTTAAATTTCCTGTTTTAGAATTTAGAGAATAAAGGTCTTTCAGACAGTCTAATCCTGATATTAGATAGCAGTTAGGTAGAGAAACTTATGATTTCACTGCTTAATCTGAATTCATATAGAAATAAGAGTAGACTTAGACTAGTTTTATGTTTTCAATAAAAGGATAAAATGATTGACGAAAAGGTTTGCAAGTCCAAGTGCACCTTCTGAAGAAAAAATGTTAGGAAGTAGGTTGTGTAGGTAGATGTTTGGGAAATACTTTTCTGCTGATATATCAAGTTCTAAGTCATTTTTGGTAGCAGCTGATAAAAATATTATCAAAGTGCAAGGCACTGATCAGCTTCCATAGAAAATTGTCTAAATTTCTTGACACCTTCAAGAAGATGTCATCCCCATGTGAAGCCACTGTTAGCCACCTATAAAAATTTGTTATATCAAATGGCGGCTAAATCTTTTTTAGCCTTCAAGAAACAATTCATGTCCAAATTGTGAGTTCTTGAAGTCTTACGATGATCTTTATCCTTGGAATTAATCTTCACTGTTGTTTCACTATTAGCACTGAAGAACCTTGCTGTTTACAAAGAAAAATTGTTCAAGAGGCTTCATTTTCCATCATTTCACTCCTCCTTTCACTCACAAACTATTCCATTTCCATCCTTATTCCCTTCATAAAAATTCCTCTATCAACCTTCATTTTAACCTCTAAATCATCCTAAATCCCTGTTAAACCTTATATCTCCCCTTGATTTGGCTTTTAAATCTCTGATTTAGCCTATCGGAACCCCCATTTAAACTTAAAAACCTTGTTTTTGGCCTTAAAAACAGTGTTTTTACATTACAAAGGCGTTAATCCCCTGAGGGCTTATTACCTTAAGCCCTTTCCTCCATGCGTCCTAAAGCCCCGCAATTGAGCGCTAAAAGACTTGAAAACTTTTCCCGAACCCTTACTTTCCTTTATTTTTCCATTACCCCAACGTTATGATTTAAACAAATCTAGACCGTCGATCTCTACAGATCAATGGCCATTGGGCTCCATTCTTCTGCCCATCCATCCTGCCTTACCTTTTCCTACATCCATATATCTGCTCCTTCTTTCAATCCTAACCTTCCATCAAAGAATATCTGACGATCGGAACTTAACCGATAACATATTACACCCGTCCACTACGCGACAAAAGCGTTACGTCACCATGGACCCCGCATACACTTTTATCCCATAGCTTTCCATTCGTCGCGTACAACCAGCACCATCAGATCTATCGCCAATCATCCAACAGACCAGAATCCATATCGCACAATTTTTGGCCCCTCCCCGCAGTGCGCTACTTTCGAGCGATAAAAGCGGTTTTCATTTTCCACGCGTTGAGCGATGAGTCGTATCGTGTTCCAAAAGTTAATACCGCCTACCCCCCCCAAAAGCTGCATGAAAACCACTGATGGTTTTCCCGAGACCACTTCTTCCCAATTCGCGCCATATTTTGAATTTAAACCCTGGGTCTCTGTTTTGGCATAGAAACCCGTTCTCCGTTGCAAATTCCTCCGTCCTCACTACTCCGAAATGCTTCCATGAACCCTCCTAAGCAGTTCTAAACCATTTTTCATAGGATTTAAATAAATTTTGTTTGTTTTTATGTAGGTTTAATGAAGTTCAAGTTAAAAACCCTCTAGCAGATAATTATAGTGTTATTGGCCGAGGATGATGATCCTCACGGCCTTTGATACAAATTAAAGGGTTTTAAAGTGATAATTACACGTTTTTAGAAGATCGATAAGTCATGATTATCGAATTTCTAAACAAAAACTCCAAAAAACCCTCTGCGCACCTGCAAACAACAAACACAGTCAGAGTTAATTAAATGAGGAATATCAGTGTCAATATGAAGATTAGAGCATAATCAAAGGTTTAAAGATATAATCAAAGTTTGAAAGGATCAAAGCACAAATTGAATATCAAAAGCCTAATCCACAGAATGAAGAAAGATCTCCAGAAAAGCCTCGAATGCCACATCACAGGGGCTAATTGAATCCTCGGCCTACCAAAAATTCCACCTTACAGCTTTCTGCCTCAAAGGAATACCCAGATCAAATCTCAGTCAGGAACATCAAGGCCAAGACAGTTGAACAATTATTACACACAAGACAAATATCTCAAACTGACAGAAAAGTTATTGTAAAAGATAAAAAGAGCCTTAAAGTCAATATTTTCACCCACTAAGCCTTAAAAGCAGAAAACAGAGGTAATGAAACAAAGTTGTAAATTGAAAGCTTTCTTGCCTTATGCCTTGCATGGTTTTCAAGGCTAGGAGTTGCATTTAGTATGGAATTAATGATATCTAACCCTAGAACTCTTCCACCTCCTCTTTCTTCTATAAATACTTCTGAAGAAGATGAGATGTTGTTGGTTGTTGGACTTTTGATGTAATAGCTGATGTATTGAATTATTTGTTGAATGTAAATAAGTTCTGGAGCTTTGAAGCTCTGTTAAGTTATTGAAGAAGATAGGTTGAGAAGAGAAGTTTGAAGCTGTGATGAAACATCGGACATGTAGTTTGTAACTGGATTGAAATTCAATATACAGGCTGATTCTTAGGATCCTGGTCTATATCATTGGTGAAGTACCTCCTACTATTATTGTTTTCCTTTCATGTATGCCATTTTTTTCACTTTTCTCTGATAAAGAGCAGCAAGCATAGAGCTAGGATTTACTATTAAAATTACCGTACTCTTACTGATAAGCTTTATCTATATGTTTTCTGCTAATTGTGATATTTGGGAATGACTTAAATTAAGTGTAAACATTATCAAGGAATGTTGGTTAGTCCATGTCTTGATGTGCTAAACTTGAAAGGAATTTCTTGAATGATATTTTCATTACATGCTAAGTAGAGTTGAACTAGAAAAGTTTATGGTTAGCCCTGTCTTCTAGTTCTTTCTCCAAAAGTTGTTTGAAAGTTTCCCTAAGAGTATGCTAAAAGCAGGCCATGATTTTAATGCATCTGACCTGATTTTATCGTCGATGTTGTCTTTAATGTTTTCTTCTATACCATCTATCTTATATTCCATGCCATTCTTCAAACCATCCATTTTAGCTTTTTTTACTTTTTGTGAGAGCGAAATTTGTCTCACTTGGTCTCGTAATTTTAATGTATCATGTTGAATTTCTTCCTCTTCTTCATGCATCATAGTAGAGCATTCATGTTTCTTACTAGTTGTTTCCATTTTCTTTATTAGGGGCATCAATTAATAATTTGTATGCTTCATTATTCCCTTTGAATCACTTCAATCTAGGTTTTCAAACAAAACTTATGCAATTTTTTAAAAAGACACTTTTTTCTTAATTTTTAAGAGCTCGATATTGAATCTGTTATATCTCTATAATTTTGGATCTCCAAGGTCTAAAATTTCATCATGTTGTATCCCTTTGATTCTTATTTCCAACCCCACAATTCAGACCAATATTGGAGTCTTCAAGAAATATTTATGCTCGATTTCACACAATGCCCTAAATATAGATTAGGTTGTAGAGCGAACTTGTACATAGTTACACGTGTCAAAGTTTCGACCTTCAGACTTGAAATTGATAAATGAAAAACTAAAGTCCATGCAATGTCATCCACTTTTTACAAAATTCAAATAAGACGCATGAAACGAAATTTATGATGATTTTTCCTAGGTCTCCTGTTTGAGACTGAATTTTGGATCCTGCAAATACCCTAATTTCCCTGGATCATATCTTTGAAGATATAGCGAAACAAGATCTGAAATTTTTACAATAAGTTCACGAATATTTCAGCTCCATGTGATAAAAATTTCAGCATATGAAGCCTTGTAAAAAATAAAGTTATAGCGAAAAATCCAGGATGGCCTGTTTGAAAAAGTGAAACCCTAGAATCCCAAGCTCTAATACCAAATTATATGAGACCAACTCACACAACAATAGAAATAATATATCAACAACTTAAAAAATATCTCGTCGTTTTGAATCCAGTGTAATTTTTTTCACGTAAAACTGACACTGTATTCTCCTGCAATCGTGATCTGAAGTTTTGATCAAACAAGCAAAACTTTTGCAGACGTGCTGACTGGGCAACTGAATGTTCAATCCATACAGGTGACATCATGCTAACTTCAACGTGATGACTGGGCCCCTTTCGTCGATGGATGGTTGCCACTTGTCACATCCGGATTGGGTATGATATGGTGCTTTTTTATTGGTTGTTTGGTATACCAATGAGAGGTCATCACATGGCCCAATCGGACGTTTCCATGTGGAGCCTCCCCCTTGGATAAAATTTACGTAAGTTTCAAGTTGAGGTTGGTAGGGGTCAAACCTGCAACCTCCCACCAACAATCTTCATGACTTACCATTACACCATTGCAATGTAACTTAACATTCATATGTTAATTAATGTATTTAAGTTTAAATAAGGTGTCGTTTGGGGATATTAATTAAATATTTGACCTTTAACTGTTACAGGGAAAATTAAGTGTCCCATAATTTGCATCGGATGTTAGAAAAAATTTCGCTCCATTAGCAATTGTTGAGGAAAATTTGTAGGGCGGTTTGCAGGTAGGGCGAATTTGTAGGACAACTACTTGAAGAACTTGGGAGGCTCATAACTTCTGCAGTTTTTATACTTTTTGGGAGCAGAAAGAGGCTAGAAAGGGGGTTTTGAGTGCTATGAAACAAATGGAACTATCAATAGAGCCATTTGAGCACTGTAATTGTATGAAAACACCATTTTTTAGCATAATTAAAGAGGCCCTACCATTGGAAGTTGGACCAAGAGATGTAGCCCAAGAGGGGTGAACTCCTTCATCAATTGTTGTTGTGTGTTTACTGTTATGGTGATATTGTCTTATGTTTTCTACAAAAATAAATTTAAATTCAATTTTTATGTGTTTAATAATTTTACAAAAGAGACTTAAAACCCTAATTGAATCACTTGCAAAATTTCACAAACCTCAAGCAATTTTTAAATACATATCAGTTTGGTATCAGAGCTTAGGTTTTCTTTGTTGTTGTGAGGGATTAATTTTTTTCAAGTGTATGTGATGCTTATTAAAAGGTTGAATCTCAAGAAAGGAGAAATAAATATTACAGTTGCAAGTCCTCAAGTGAGGTCAAGGACAAGGAGAGCAAGTTTAATGCCACAATCTCCACCACAAATTCTACCTCAAATTGCAGTCGAAGCTTCAGAAAGTATGTCACATGAAGGAGAGCCTGAAAATATGTCAGAAGATGAAAAATAATTTAGGAAATCAATCTTTGATACGATAAGAATGGTGAAATTTCTCTATGAGGAGAGAAGCACAAGGTTGCAAGGTGAGAGCTCCAATGCCCCAAAGGGAGATAATTCTTCAAAAGGAGAAAAAGGAGATGGATACAAGCCTCCAAAAGGTAATGGGAATGGTGAAAACCACTTTTACACCACAATATTCACCATCATATTATTCCACAACAAACCCTTCAAAAACTCCTCCACATTCTCCAAAAGTTCATGCTAAAACTACATTTTTGAATATTCACGTTAAGTTTGATTTGCCTATGTATTATGGAGAGGTAGATGCTAAAATATTCGACAATTGGGTACGTCAGCTTGAAGTATATTGTAGGATACAAAGGATCAAGGATGATGACACCAAGATTCATATTTATTCACTAATATTGGAAAGTGGAGCTCTTATTTGGTGGGAAGCCAAAACTCAAGAGGACATGAATAAACATGGTAAGGTCTTAACATCTTGGAATTATCTTTTTGTTGCCTTAAGGAGACAATTTTATCCATTATCATATGTGAAAAAGGCTATAATGGACTAGAAAAACTTCAGTCAAGGTAAAGGTAAAAGTGTACAAAGCTATACTCAAGAATTTAGGAGAAGAGCACTAATATTGAGTGTAGATTTGAAATCTCAATATACTTAGTTAAAATACATTGTAGGTTTTCATAGTTACTTAAGACATACTATTCTCATGTTTTATCCTTCAAATTTAGATGAATTATATGTACAGGCCACACATATAGAGGCAAGAGGGAAACATGTTTCAGAGGATACAAGTGAGGATGCCTTTGAGTTTGGAGAGAAAGGAAAGTGTAAGTACAAGGGCAAAGGTAAGAAGAATGCATCCATAAATATGGAGAAAGAAAAACTCACATGAAAACACTATTCCAAAGTGGCCATGATGAAGATCATTGTTGGAAACTCCATATAGAGATGAGACCCAACAAGCTTAAAAACAAGGAGAAGGAGAATATATCTACAACAATAACACATGATTTAGGTTCTGATTCTAGAGATGAAACAAATATCGCAACAATGGGTTTGAAAGGTAAGGACATAGCAAGTACTATTTCTTCAATTTGTTTCAATAGTACTCAAGATTATGAAACAAGAATTGAGCTTTTCCATGTTAGAGTTATTTCAAATCATACCAATATTGACACCATGATTTTATAGTGGTTCGCAAGAAAATCTGATTTCTGAAGACTTAGACAAGAAGTTGAATTTAGAGACCATTCCTAATCCAAGACATTATCCTTTAGGTTTGATATGTACGAATGAAAATTTTCAGGTGACGAGGAACTGCATACTTATATTTGCAATCACTACAAAATTTCTTGATGAAGTTGAACTTAATTTTGTTTCGCTTGATATTTCTGGTATTGTTTTAGGAAGCCCATATCTTTATGATAGGAGAGAAATCTTTCATCGTCGTGAGAATAAGTATCACTTGTTCAAGAATGGGATTGAGTACATTTTTAGAGCGCATAGTATGAAGATGAATTTGTCTCTTATGCATGTTGGACAAATGAAGAGAATTGTGAATGCTAGTCAAAATTTTGCTTTGTTAATGTTCAAGCATGAAGATGTTGTGAATGAGGCCTTTCAAAGAGATGCATAAAATGTGAAATCTGATTTCATTGAGTTTGATAATGGTTGTGATAAGATGTTTTATGAGTATAAAATGTTTCATTTTAAAAGAGGTAAACGAGATGAGGTAAAACTGCAGCAACGAACATCATTGTTGAACAGCAATGTGAATAAGATGCCAATGCAAAGGTCAAAGAGCAAGCGCCGAAACAATTTGAAAAAGATGGAATTGGGTTAAAAATTTCTTCTTGTGGGTCTCACAATGTATTTTCTTTGAAATTGGATGTTGCATGGCAATGGAAATCACATTTGGTCAAGATTCGTGCCAAGCACAAGGTGAGACATGCTAAACATCGTCGTGTCGACAGTGTTCAAGGTGAGAATAATTTGAAGTTGTTCAAGTTTTCTTTGATTGAGGACTGAGGAGGGAATGTGTTTTTTCCTTAAAGGAAAGGTTTTTTTTCTGCATATTATGGGAAATTGCAACAATATGGTATCTACAACGACAAGTCAAGGTCTCCAAAATCAGGGAAAATCATCAGTTTTCAAGAAAAGCTCAAAATGTCACATTCAAGCAATTTTCAGTGGATAAATAGTGGAAGGGTGAGGGAGTTGGGCCCTCATCTATTTACTAACATATAAAGGAGCTTTTGGAGGTCCAAAATCTTCCATTAGGGAGGGACGATCTGATGGATAAAATTTATGCTCAAAATTCAAAGTTCTCGGAATAGAATGATACTAGTGCACTTGCATAGGTCTCGTTGTTTTGAATTCGGCACAATTCATTTTGTACAAAACCGACATTGTATGCTCATTCAATTGCAATCTGAATTTTTAGTCAAACAAGCAAAATTTTTGCAGACATGTTGACTAGGCAGCTGACTGTGCAATCCGTACAGGTTGCGTCATACTGATGTCAACATGATGATTGGGCTCCTTCGGTCAATGGATCGTCTCCACTTGTAACATTCGGATTGGTTATGATATGGTGATTTTTTATTGGTTGTTTGGTAGACCAATGATAGGTCACCACGTGGCACCTCCCCATTGGCTAAAATTTATGTAAGGTTCAAGTTGAGGTCAGCAGGGTTCGAACCCACAATCTCCCACCGGCAATCTGCATGACTTACCATTACACCATTGCAATGTAAATTAACATTCATATGTTAAAAAATGTATTTAAGTTTAAATAAGGCGCCATTTTGGGATATTAATTAAATATTCGACTTTTAGCTGTTCGAGGGAAAATTAAGTGTCCCACATTTTTCATCGACCGTTAGCAAAAATGTCGCTCCGTTAGCGATTTTTGGGGCGAATTTGTGCAGTAGTTTGCAGGTAGGACGAATAGCTGAAGAACTTGGGAGGCTCATAACTTCTTCAATTTTTATCCTTTTTGGGAGAAGAAAGAGGCTAGACAGGATCCATTGTAGCTATCAGTAGATCCATTTGAGCACTTTAATTGTATGAAAACACCGTTTTTTGAGCATAATGAAAGAGGCCCAACCATTGGAAGCTGGACCAAGAGATGATGGTGATATTGTCTTATGTTTTATACAAAAAGTAATTTAAATTCCATATTTATGTGTTTAATAATTTGACAAAAGAGGCTTAAAATGCTAATTGAATCGCTTAAAAAATTTTACAAGCCTCAAGCAATTTTTAAATACATATCACCTGACTATGAGATCTCTAAAGAGTAGTATTCAAATAAATGATTTGACTATTGTTATTTTATAGGAAACAATGACTGAGAAGGAAAATTTTTGTCATTTACTTTTGAAAATTCACCCTTATTGGTGTGTATGTGCCACTAGTGCTTTTGACATATCAAGAGGGCTCACTACCATGTGGAACCCAAAGTGATGCTCATTCAAATCTTACAATTCATGTGCTAGAATCCTCCTTTCAAAGTAACAAGTATTCAAATTCATATATTGAACATATATGCTCCCTACAATGATAAGAGAGAATTTTGGGATAAAATTGATGTTTGTGGCATTCTTGACATTCAACATCTAATAGTAGTTGTAGATTTGAATTTCATTTTGGAAGCTGGGGAATTTTGGGGCCAAAAGGAGAGGATGGACCTGTTAGTCGGGTATTTCAAGGGCCTCTTTAATTATAATTTTCTTAAGGATATTTCCCCCAACCCCATTTGTCCTACTTAAAGAAATGGGAAATCTGGAACAGAAGGAATTTCAAAAAGACTTGATCGGTTCTTTGTCCACTCCTCATTACTTTTGAGAATGAAGGCACTTGAGTCAATTTATTTCTTCTCTGAATCCTACAATCATGATGTTATTTTATTGGTTTGGAGGTTGGATGGCAAGTTGATTTCTCAACCTTTTAAATTCAATCATGTGTGGATTGTTGAGATATAATTCAACAAATTGTTTCATAATTCTTGGAGTCGGCCTATATTTCATGCTAATATTACCCAAATTCAGAAGCATTGTTTCAATATTGGGGGGCTCAAGTTGGAGGTTTAGCTCTGGATTAATAAACAAAAGGAAGAACAACATAAGGAACTTAGCGCTATTGCATATGAAATTTCTTCCCTCACGGATCCTTTAAACTCATAATTATTCTATAAAAAAACAAACAAAGTTGTTCTGGACCTGGCACAAAGGAAGAACAAAATCCTAAAATTTCAGGAAGTGGCGACTAAATAGCAAGATGGCTTGGATCAAAGGATATGACAAAAACACCACATTTTTTTCACAATATAGCATCAAAAAGAAAGGCTTCTAATTTTAAATGCCACATTCAAGCTGAGGATGGAAGATTTATTGCCTCATATATAAACATTAATAATGAGGGTTTCAAATATTTTAGCCAGCAATTCAATGTGCTAGATGATGATAATATCATTGAAAAAATGGAGTTGGAATACATGTTTCTCCATGTGGTCAGCAATGAAGGTATTAGGCTCATGGAAAGCCCAATCTCATAAGAGGAACTCTTGAACACTTTACAACAGATGGTGAAAGATAAGAGTATGGGTCTGGATGGATGGTCCATTGAGTTTTTTATATCCTTGTTTGATATCATGGGCTCAAATATGCTTCAAATGGTGGATGAATTTTTTTGTTCCAAATATATATCAGGTGCCATCAACGTAAATTTCCTTGCTCTCATTCCAACAAAAAAATCATTCTTTATGTTTTTATGATTTTAGACCCATGTCTCTATGTAACTCGATCTACAAAATTATATCTAATCTCATAGATAACATATTAAAAAATATCATTTCACAAAATATCATCATGGAACGGTTTGGCTTCCTTCCTCATAGAAGAATATAGGATATCGTGGCCATAGCGCAAGAATGCATTCACAATATCAAATCTCGCAACCCAAAAGTATGTCTAATGCAAATTGATCTCATGAGGTCTTATGACAAGGTTGACTGGAACTTCTCAGAATGATCCTCCACAAAACTGGATTTCCTCACAAGCATGTCAAATGGATAATGGCTTGTGTCACCTTGGCATCCATGGTTGTCTTAATAACTGGTGTGTCGATTGATTTCTTCAAGATCTCTAGGGGCTTATGGCAAGGATGTTCTCTCTCTCCCATGTTTCTTATTCTGATCATGGATGCACTTGATAGAGGTCTGAGGGTAGCCAAGGAATCTGACACAATTTCAGGATGCAGGGCCATAAATAACACTTCCACCACTCACCTCTTGTTCGTGTACAAAGTACTCTATTTTGGAGAAGCCAAGATTTCAATGTGGGGGGTCTCCTTCCAGTTTATATCCAAATTTATTAGGGCCCCTAGTCTCATCCTCAACAAAGATAAATCTGAAATCATCTCGGATGGGGAGGACTTAGAAACAATTCAGCAAATAACATCTCACTTCAGGGTGAGATCCAAATATTTTTCTCATGGCTTTATGTATTTGGGTCTTTTCTTAAAATCCATGCAAGTGTGAAATTATGGATTGGAGTTGGTTGATTAAAAAAATCGAGAAAAATATTACCCTTTGGGACCATAAATGGCTCACTTTGGAGGGAA
This sequence comes from Pinus albicaulis, assembly GCA_034641835.2. NCBI lineage: Eukaryota > Viridiplantae > Streptophyta > Pinopsida > Pinales > Pinaceae > Pinus > Pinus albicaulis. The sequence goes on along the minus strand of CM076575.1, from coordinate 2,021,932,768 downwards.
AGGTGATAATGATTAAGTCATTCTTGCAAGGGATTTCTGTTTTTTGGATGCACTTATTCCACCTCCCATCAACGATCATCAAAAAAATTGATGCCATCATAGCTAAGTTTCTTTGGTCTGGAGCTCAAAATTTCAAGAAGTTGCACCTAATCCAGCTCAAATCTCTTTCTATACCATCTGAGTTAGGTGGTTGGGGCTTCAGGGACACTAGGCTCTTCAATCTGGCCTTGTTTTCTAAGAATTTGTGGCAAGTCTTTAATGAACATGGAATTTGGAAAGAGATAATTTATGGGAATTATCTTTAGCAATTTTTCTTGGATAATTGGGTTGCTACAGGGGCTCCCTCTAAAGTTCAAGCATCTTGCATCTGGAATTGTTTTATGATGGCTAAACCTTGGCTCTGTGGTAACTTAACTTGGAAAGTGGGTAATGGAGAGAAGGTGTTAATTTGCTTGGGTTCAATTAAGGACTTGATTAGAGAGCACATTTTTTTAGTTCAAATCATCCATTATATGAAGCAACATGGCATATAAAATTTACCTAATTTGAATTCTCATATCCTCAAATCGCTCATATTTTCCTCTTGGCAGCACTCATGGGATATTGGTTTGGAAATTGAATTCAAATCCAAGTGGGAATATTATCAAATTAAATTGTGAGAGGCAAGGATTTCTTTGTCACACAAGTTGGATAAGTTTGTTTGGGGAGGGTGCATTGTTGTTGGCAAAATTTATGTCAGTGACACCTACTCTTACATTTCTAGGAATAATCTGCCTGGTCCATTTGCTGACTGGATTGTGCGCATGTGGAAATGGGAATAATTTTTCTAGTCCAAAATGAACTAAATAAGGTCTTTTTTGAAACTCATCCATTATGAGTTTCTTCAAGTTGGTCACACAAGGTACATACCATCTATCTTTGAACAACAACATACCATCATTGATAAGATTTTCATTATTGCTTATTATTCCCTTTGCTTCCTATTGTAAGAATTCCTTCACATAATGGAAATGCTCATCATGTAGCAATTCTTCTTTAATCTTTTCTTTGGTTTCAATTTTGCAAGTGCTCATGGATTCCATGTGAGCTACTTGTATATTTCTACTAAGTGCATCTACACCTCAATTTTTCTTTCCCTTAATATGTGTGATTTAAAAATTAAATTTAGTAATCAAAGCCAACCATTTGGCTTGTTTAACATTTAACTTAGGTTGATCAAGCAAGTATCTAAATCCTCCATAGGCTATGACATCAACACAAGCCTTCTCCAAAGCAAGTAGTACCTCCACATCTTCAATTCATGCACAATTGTTGCTAGCTCCAAGTCATGAGTGACATAGTTCCTCTTATGCTCCATTAGTTTCATTGATTTTTAGCATATTTTATGTGTTTCTTGCATCAGAACTCCACCGAGTCCTTCCTTGCGGGCATTTATGCAAACTAGGAAATCCTTGTCTAGGTTTTTTATCCACGTAATAGATGCATGTGTCATCAAGTGCTTAAGTTGCTCAATTTTAGTTGTGCACTCTAATTTCCATTAAAATTTTACTAATTTATTCTATAAAATTATGATTGGATGTCCAATATTTGAAAAACCTTGTATGAACCATTAGTAATATTTGACCATTCCCATGAAGGATCTGGCCTCTATAACATTTCGAGGAGTGGGCCACTCCATTATGGCCTTGATATTTTTCGTTGAATTCCAACAAGAAATCACAGCACCTACACTAGTGTGGGACTAATAGGTCCAAGCAGCACCTACACTAGTGTGGGACCAACAGGTCTTAGCAGCACCTACACTAGTGTGGGCTAAATTTGGTGCAGTGTTTATTTTAATTTTCCCTCAATTAAAATGGACAATAAAATGTAATCTTATCTCATAATCAATTGTAATAGTTAACTGAGTGTGGTAAACTCAGCTAGCTCATGAATTTCGAGTTGAGGGTAGTTTATGAAGCATGCAGATTAATTCTAGATGTAACAGAGTTTGAAGTGCAGTTAGTGCATTAGTTTAATTCATGAGTAATAATTTAACTCAGTTAGGAGAGTTAAAGTCAGTTGAGCTACTTGTAACTATTTGTTGCACTAGTGAGAGATCAAGTGAATTAAATATTATTTAATTCACAATTAGTGATCTAAAATGCAACTGATGATTTACTATCATTAGTTGCATGCATGTAAGTTCCATTAGAGACCCAGTTAAGACAAAGGTGAAAGGGATGTTAACTATCAGTTGTAGGATTATTGGGTTGCACCCATGCAACAGAACACACATAGGATTTCCCGTGATCCTTGCGCAGTTTAGGAAGGAAAAAATTCCTAAACAATAGGGATTGCATTCATCAGGAATTGCGAAAGGTAGGCAGGTTGTTTAGAGGCTGAGAATTGGCTAAGTGTTGGTCAGTTTTGTCCAGGACAGTGTGAGATAATTAGCTGAGTGCAAGAGACTCTTGTGAGAAGAGTGAATTGTAATTGTTTCATGTTTCCATGTTAAATATACAATAGAATATAGTGGGTTTTTAGTAGCAAGCTTTATTGGGAAAAATACTGAGAGGGGGGGGTGAATCAGTATTTAGGACTTACTCAAAACTTTTTATTTTTCCACTCTCTAAAACTCATACGCTACTTTACTTAACCAGACTCGCGTATATACGCGGATACCCTTCACAAAACTCGCGTATGTACAGAGATCTTAATATGCAATTAATTCTTTAATTTGATCCTTGCATTTATTCATTCATCAGATGTTTATATAGCAGTAGACATGTGCAGTAATAACAGAATAAATCATCACACATGAACACCAGGATTTTAGGTGGAAACCCAAGTCGGGAGAAAACCACCGCTGCCATTGTCTCAGCCTTCAATATTTTATTATAAAGAAAACATCTTACAACTATGTACTGGCGCAGACTCATACCAAACATGCGAGTACCCAATTACAATGTTTTCGTTTACCAGCCTCTCCTAGAAGGGAGCTACGACCCCCTGCTCTCGTTTACCAGCCTCTCCTGGAAGGGAGCTACGACCCCCTGATCTCGTTTACCAGCCTCACCTGGAAGGGAGCTACAACCCCCTGACTGAAGGCTACAACCCTCAGCACCACCATGGACAACGTTTCATCAATTTTCACACTGGATCCAAAAGATTTCTTTAGAGCACAACTTGCAGGCCACTTTTCATCATATTTTCAGACTGGACCCACTCTACACATTTAAGCTCAATCATACATCAAAACTGAGACTTATCAATTTAGACAACCCAGATCTATATAATACATCATTAACAGATAGCAGTAACACAGCAGAACAGATCATACATTTCATACTTCATTCTTCAGCAAACCCTAGATTTCATACGCGCTTTCCTTTCACTGATACCGCGTATATACTCACTTCCATTCACATCAACATGCATATACATCTGCACATTACAGAACACCCCATACGCGCTTTCTCTTCATTAAACCCGCATATATACGCGCTTTCGCTGCGACAAACTAGCGTATAGATCTTCAGACATTATATAGCAGCATACTTCTTCAGATCAGATATTCAGTTCAGATTTAACTCTTCACTTCAGACAAATGTTCGCCTCATCTGAGATTTAAACATTCCACAAACAGATCTAGAAGATACAAATACATTTCAGATCTAGATAACCTTCTTCATCATTTTCTTCATAGGTGCATCACAGATTCAGATCTATCATCAAACTGTTACCCTTTCCATTCAGACATACTTCAGAGTGAAGTATTCATTCAAACCCAGACTCATGCACACACTTTTCACAATGATTTTCTTCTCCTTATATAGGTTTACCCTTTTTCAATACCATGAGCCAAAACCACATCACTTCCGATGGTATTCCTGGACAGGATCAAACAGACAACCCAGCGCTCAATACAATGGGTCAATACCATGGTAGTAACCCCTGGTTTTATACATTTAGAGCGCAATTGACCATACGCAACTTGGCTCGTACTTTTCCGTGTACATACGCGACTTCCCTTTACTAAACTCGCGTATTACTTGTGACATACACTTTTCATCATTGTTCTGGCCCATTCTGGAAATTCTTTCTTTTGCACCTTCTGTACTGATTGTATATACATCAGATGTACATCATTAACAAGCTCATCAAGTCAAGTTCCATCAAGTACAACTTCATCAATAATGTTGCCATCATCTTTATCAAGTGGGTTGCCATCAAGGACAACACATTGCATCATATTGCCAACAATCTCCCCCTTTGGACTTGATGGCAACCACGATGGTGTTTGATCACAACAGATAGATACATTAAGCATAATGATATTCTCCCCCTATTCAAACACCATGACACTCTCCCCCTTTGACATCAAGGGAAAAGGGCGGATCAAAACCAACACAAGGTTTTTCTCCTCATGCGCTGTAGATCTGATGTGCATTGAAGTTACCATGCTCCCCCTGAGTTCATGCTGAATGTTCAAACATATTTTTCAATGAAGTACATGACTCTATGACCTTCCTAGCACCAAGGACTCATACTTACATCAAAGATCCAACCAAGTGGATTTACATATGAGACTCAAATACCCAACCAAGAGGGTTTACATATTTTTTACTCAAGTACCCAACCAAGTGGGTTTACACATTTGATCAAGTCCTTACATGACTGAATATTACAATTTTACATCATAGGTCTCAACATGACCTTTTCATCAAATTACAAATATGACTTTTCATGACCAATACTGGAAGGACCTCAAGAGAGATCATATTTCAGAATCATCATAATGCCAACAATGCATTATACTCAGCAAGGCTTATGCTCCCCCTGAAGCTGTGCATCCAATTCATCCTTTCCATATGACCAAAGCTCCCCCTTTTCTTGTGCATCCTGAACACTTTCAACAGCAACTCATCAAGGCATCTTCACCCAAAATCAGAGAATGAAACTGAAATATAAGAACTGAATTACCACCAGAAACTCCAAATAGCATTAGAGATACCAAACAGCAGCACCGTTTGTGCTGAAGAAATGCTGACCTAGAAAAAATTGTCAGCAACCACACATACGCGATTTTCTATGTATGAACTCGCGTATATACGCGACTTTGTTTAAGGAAATCCACGTATCCAATTCCATCTTCTGCATTTTAACCAGATCCGATCCTCTGTGAGGCAGAGACAGTTTTCAGCTTCTTTCTGAGATATTTGAATGCTTCCTTGGAATATATGAGAGCAGATAGATAGGACAATGTAGTTGTGTCTTCAAGTGTCATCCAATGGTTGTAGCATAAACACATTAGTAACCAAGTCTTCAAACTCTTGCAGCATCAACATATTCTTCCCAAGAGGAATTATCATACCAGAACAACTTCTACAATAAACAATATGTGTCAAGCAATTATTCATGTGATCTGATATCACCAAGATCTTCAAGATTTATCATGATCATGATGTAACATGTGTAAGAATTAAAAGAGGTCTCAACCAACAACAAACTCTGCATGATTTATCCTTATCTCTGAATCACAAGACTTCCTTCTTATCCATGTGTGAAAACAAAAGATACTCTTCAGCAAAAAGAAATCAGGGCTCATCCATAAACTTATCATAATAAACCATGTATCATGTCATCATCATTTATAACTGAGAAATAAGTAGATACAGTGCCAATAATACAGTCATTAACAACCAGATTGATGCTCTCCCTGAACCTATGCTCCTGATCTTCAGCTGTCATACAAATTTTCTTATCATAAGTGCATACACGACTGTCTCCACTGTAACTCGCGTGTATACGTGGCTTTAGTTCACTGAACCCGCATATGGAAAGTGAAATATTGAAAACTTCACATTCCTTCATCTTTCCCTGAAGTTGTACCACCTGTACCTGTCTTCCTCACATCTAATGCTCTGTCAGAAATAAACATAACCAGAATAATGAGAATCATCATACATTGCTCCCCCTGTGATGATACATTACTAATCTCTATAATGTTTCTCACATCATTCATGCAGTCATTATGAGAAATAAGCTTTAGAAGCGGATGACTGCAGTAGGGTCACTATTCCCTACGTTTCTGACTGGTCCTCCTTCTTTTTCCAACTTTTCTTGAACTTTCTAATTGAGTGCTGGAAATTGTCCACTTTCTCAGATCTATTCATCCTGCATTCCTTTTCTACATGTCCATACTTGTTACAGGCATAACATCTTATGTGACCAGAAAAGTAAGCATATGGATCATAATGTGTTTTTCTATTCTTTCTTCTATTGCAATCAGCTGCTTTATGACCATACTTGTTGCATGAAAAACAATACCCCTTGAAGACACTTGAGTACCTTTCTATGTAGAATCTGTTTTTTTGTGACTGAAACAATCTGCTCCTGCAATTGGCTGCAACATGCCCATAATTATGACATTTAAAGCATACAACATTATTGAATGATTTCCTTTGATAATTCATGATTGTTGGTTGACCTTTTGTTTCTTTCAACACTTCAGGTTTTGCTTTGACATCCTTTGAATCTTTAGCACTTTCTTGCGAACTAGATTCTCCTTTGACCGTTTCATGAAAACCCAGACCAAGTTTAATAGAAGGATACCTTTGACTACTAAGAATATTGTCCAGAATCTTAGTACTATCTTGAAACCTCAAAAGTTTATCTTTATCTTCTAATTTACCTTTGAGATTGTTTACCTCAACCTCCAAGCTTTGGCATTGCTTCTTCATGCTTTCTTCAACCCTTTTTCCTTCTTCTACTTGATCATTCAGATTTATAATCTCTTCTTTCAACCCATTTTCTTGTGCTTCAAAAGTTTGTAAAAGTTTTTCACTCTCTTTATATGATGTTGCTTTCAGAGAGATGATTTCTTATTTAAGTTCTTCATTGTTCTTATTTGATGCTTCTAGATCTGCTTTCAGGGAGATGAGTTCTTCATTCTTCGTATTTCATTTTTCCGGATCTTCTTTAAGAGAGATGATTTCTGCTTCAAGTTATTCATTCTTCTTATTTGATTTTTCCAGATCTGCTTTCAGGGAGATGAGTTCTTCATTCTTCTTATTTGATTTTTCTGGATCTTCTTTGAGAGAGATGATTTCTGCTTCAAGTTCTTCATTCTTATTATTTTATTTTTCCAGATCTGCTTTTAGAGAGATGATTTCTACTTCAAGTCCTTTACCTCGATTGGATACATTATCGTACATCCTTTTCAGTCTAGAGATCAAATATTTGTAGGCAGATTCCTTCTCATTAAATATTCTTTTTTGATCTTTGATAACTTCTTCTAGGTCCATAGCATTACTTTCACTATCTTCACCATTGCTTGCACAAAGAAGAATATCACAAGAACAACAATCACTACCTGTTTCATCTTCTTCATTTTCTGCCGCACATGTTTTCTGAGATATCTCCTTTCCTTGAGTAGCCTTCTTCTTTTGCTTCTTTCCCATTGTGACGAATCTCCTTCAAGCGATCAAGCTTCTGCAGAAGGACCTGCTCTGATACCAATTGTTGGGAAAAATACTGAGAGGAGGGGGTGAATCAGTATTTAGGACTTACTCAAAACTTTTTATTTTTCCACTCTCTAAAACTCATATGCTACTTTAATTAACCAGACTCACGTATATACGCGGATATCCTTCACAAAACTCGCGTATGTACAGAGATCTTAATATGCAATTAATTATTTACTTTGATCCTTGCATTTATTCATTCATCAGATGTTTATATAGCAGTAGACATGTGCAGTAATAACAAAATAAATCATCACACATGAACACCAGGATTTTAGGTGGAAACCCAAGTCGGGAGAAAACCATCGCTGTCGTTGTCTCAGCCTTCAATATTTTATTATAAAGAAAACATCTTACAACTATGTACTGGCGCAGACTCATACCAGTACGCAGGCACCCACCTGCGCTCGTTTACCAACCTCTCCTGGAAGGGAGCTACGACCCCCTGCTCTCGTTTACCAGCCTCTCCTGGAAGGGAGCTACGACCCCCTACTCTCGTTTACCAACCTCTTCTGGAAGGGAGCTTCAACCCCCTGCTCTCGTTTACCAGCCTCACCTGGAAGGGAGCTACAACCCCCTGACTGAAGGCTACAACCCTCAACACCACCATGGACCACGTTTCATCAATTTTCACACTGGATCCAAAAGCTTTCTTTAGAGTACAACTTGTGTGCCACTTTTCATCATATTTTCGCAGACGGGACCCACTTCACACATTTAAGCTCAACCATACATCAAAACCGAGACTTATCAATTCGCACAACTCAAAATCGAGATTACATCATTGGGCAGATAGCAAAAAGAATAAGATAACAGATTAGACATTTCATACTTCATTCTTCAACAAACCCTAGATTTCATATGCGCTTTCCTTTCACTGATATCGCGTATATACGCACTTCCATTCACATCAACGCGCATATACATCAGCACATTACAGAACACCCCATACGCGCTTTCTCTTCATCAAACCCGCGTATATACGTGCTTCCGCTGCGACAAACTAGCGTATAGATCTTCAGACATTATAGAGCAGCATACTTCTTCAGATCAGATATTCAGTTCAGATTTAACTCTTCACTTCAGACAGATGTTCGCCTCATCTTAGATTTAAACATTCCACAAACAAATCTAGAAGATACAAATACATTTCAGATCTAGATAACATTCTTCATCATTTTCTTCATAGGTGCATCACAGATTCAGATCTATCATCAAACTGTTACCCTTTCCATTCAGACATACTTCAAAGTGAAGTATTCATTCAAACCCAGACTCATGCACACACTTTGCACAATGATTTTCTTCTCCTTATATAGGTTTACCCTTTTTCAATACCATGAGCCATAACCACATCACTTCCGATGGTATTCCTGAACGGGATCAAGCAGACAACCCAGCGCTCAATACAATGGGTCAATACCATGGTAGTAACCCCTGGTTTTATACATTTAGAGCGCAATTGACCATACGCGACTTGGCTCATACTTTTCCACGTACATACGCGACTTCCTTTTACTAAACTCGCGTATTACTTGTGACATACACTTTTCATCATTGTTCTGGCCCATTCTGGAAATTATTTCTTCTGCACCTTCTGTACTGATTGTATATACATCAGATGTACATCATTAACAAGCTCATCAAGTCAAGTTCCATCAAGTACAACTTCATCAATAAGGTTTCCATCATCTTCTTCAAGTGTTGCCATCATCTTTATCAAGTGGGTTGCCATCAAGGACAACACATTGCATCATATTGCCAACAAGCTTTCCCTACGAAATTATCTATGTTGCGGTTTGATTTGATTCTTTCTTTGCTTCATGCGATTGGCAATTGTGTTTAATTTCTACACTTGATTTGTTGAAGTGATTCAGTGTCTAGCTTTAGTACATTGTTAGATCATATTGAAACAAATGATATACATATTGTTTGTATAATTTCTACATGGTATCAGAGCATAGGAAATCACTATAGTGGAGGATAAGTTGATTTTGTGACTGAATAGAATTCGAATTTGTTGAATACTTTCTTGGTGCTACAGGTGATTCAGGATCGAAATGGAATTCAACGGCTTGATATTGAAGTATGCACTTGATGGCATATCTAACTATATTTCTTGGAAAGACAGGATGGAGGCAATACTGGAAGACAATGGGTTGAAAGAATTCATTGGCAATGATGTTCCCAAACCCATTGTGACAGATGTTGTAAATCTTGATGCATGGCAAAAGAAAGTTGCAAAGGCAAGGAGGATCTTACTGGAGGGAGTACGAGACCACATTGTCTCAAGGCTCCATGGAAAAGAGACACCATATGAAATGTGGAAAGCTTTGAAAGAGATATTTTAGAGCATCAGTGATCATATAAATTTGGCACTGAAGGATAAACTCAGGAAGATCAAAATGGAGAAAGGTGACTCCATGCAAAAATATTTAACAAAGTTTGTCCAATGTCGAGATGAGTTTGGGATCGTTGGCATTACTGTGGTTGATAATTATTTGGTGATCCTAACTCTTCTATGACTTCAAGAGATTTGTCATATTTATCGAGACTATGTCAATGGAAGGGAAAAGTTGCCAGATTGGGAACGACTTTGGTCGGATTTGGTGCAAGACGAGTTCAGACGGAATACCAGAGATGGATCTTCATCTAAGAATGAAGATGAAGAATATTGTGCTTTGGCTACCAAGGCGAAGAAGGGGAAAGGAAAGAAATTCCATTCCAAATCCGATTCCATTAAAGATGGAAAGAAGCGCAACATGTCCAAAGTGAAGTGTTTTTACTATCACGAGCATGGACATTCTGCCACTAACTCTCCACAAAAGAAGAAGAACAAGAAGATTTCAGGATATGCAGCTAGTGAGGCTTTGGCCTCACAATTTGAGCTTGACTTCTTGCTCATTGCATGCATGTTATCAAGCGCAATGGGATCGGTGTGGTATTTGGATAGTGGTGCATCCTTTCACATGATGGGAGACAAAGAAATTTTCAGTAGCTTGTTGGCGAAGGACCTTCAGATGCATATCAAAATGGGTGATGACAGGCGGTACAATGCTACCGGGATTGTTACTATTACCTTCTAGAGATAGTTAGTTAAACCCTTTCAATTAAAATATGTAATGCATGTACCAGGCTTGAAGAAAAATTTAGTCTTAGTTGAAATTTTGGAGGATAGAGGCTATGATGTTGTTTTCAGTGAAGTAAAAGCTTTCCTACATCACAAAACAAAAGGACAAGCCAAGAATATTGGAATTTGAGTTAAGAGTCTCTATAAACTTTATGATAATGGTTGTGCACCATTGATGGGTAAGGCAAACAAAGTGGTGAGTCGGGATGAGGGTGAGTTATGGCACAGAATATTGGGCCATCTATACCACGAAGCCTTGAAGGTCATGCAGCAGATTTCTACAGGTCTTCCCAAGGGTACACTTGTGCAGTCAGACATATTCAAGGGATGCACTATGGGGAAGTATGCAAAGGCCACTTTTAATGAGAAGAAGAACCGAGCTTCGGAAATCCTTGAGAGAGTTCACTCAGACGTGTGTGGACCATTCTCTACTGATTTGACAGCAAATAATAAGTAATATGTGATATTTGTTGATGAATTTTCTCGAAAGTGTTGGATCTACTTCATGCAAAAGAAATATCATGCGTTCTCAAAGTTTCTTGAGTTCAAATCACTGAGAAAGACACGGGGAATCATGTGAAGGATCTTAGGAGCAAAAATGGGGGTGAGTACATCTCGAATGAATTCAAGAACTTCTGCAGCAAATAAGGAATTCAGAGAGAACTGGTTGTGCCTCATAACCCACAGTAGAATGGGGTCGCAGAAAGAAAGAACAGAACAATTTTGGGTGCACCAAGAGCGATGTTGCTTTATCAAGGCCTACCATTACATTTGTGGGCGGAGGCATGCAAAACAATGGTAATTGTGCAAAATCGTTGTCCTCATCAGATACTTGGCTTGAGTACACCAAAAGAGGCTTTTACTGGTAAGAAACTTGATGTTTCACATTTTAAGATTCTTGGCTCATATGTTTATGTGCATGTGACCAAAGAAGCCAGGAATAAGCTGGAACCAACAGCTGAGATTGGGATATTTTTAGGGTACATTAAAACTCCCCACAACTATCGAGTGTATTTTCAAAACAGCAGAATGATTGTTGTGTGACGGGATATAAAATTTGGTGAGGAGAAATCCATGTGATTGTCCCTTGAGAGGGAGCCGAATTTGCATGCAGAGGAGGAACTCTTGGTTCCAAAGGATGAGCCTCAAGATGTGGAGCAGCCACATGCGGAGGATCATGGAGTGGCAGAAAAAATTCATGCAGAACCATCTACTAGAAATGGTAGAAGGCACACCATGGAAGCTGATATATTGAGACTTGATGCAGCAGAGAATGTAGGAGCCCCTACTTCACTGTGCAGACAAAAATAGCCTCCAAACAGGTTCACTAGATACATGGCTCTTATGAGCAAGTGTATTGTGACAAAACCATCTTCCTTTCAGGAGGCAGTGCAGCAACCAATCTCGGTTGATGCTATGGTAGAGGAGTATGACTCCATTGTCAATAACATTGCATGGGAGATTGTTGGCTTGAGGGGTCCTGACCCAGGTTCGGTGTGCAAGGTTTTCCAACAAACCCCTATACTACTAGCCCTTTTGGCAGTGACCTGCTTGCGCAGGTCACAGTCTCGCCCAAAGTAGTATGGGTGGGTGCTACAACCAGGTTTCCGCACCCTGAGAAAGGAAGGGTAAGGCAGGCAGGGTTGCGTTCTGTTCAGATTACCTCGTCTCTGTGCAGGGTCAAATATGTATCCAATTTCATCCACGTGCACTAGATCTACAATTATATTTTTTTCATAGCATCAACACAACATTACATAACCCGAACAAAACAGATCTAGATTTACTTCAATATACAGACTTTCACAGCATGATATAACTAGAACAGAATAGATCCAATCGTTCAATATACAGACCTTCGCAACGCAAAGACAGAAAATGCATAACACAGTAATTATCAGAAATCCATTCAATAGCACTCACAGATTCAGATCTAATAATCCTACATATTTATTCATTCGTCACCCTTACAATTCCCTTCCCAACCTGCGCACACAACAGCAGGGTCCACACACACCTGGACTAGGATCTCCGCACACACAGCCAGCAGGAGTCCGTTCCCCAAAAACCCCAACAGATTGCTTACACAATAGATCGCATCAATAGCTCATCAAATCCTATCTCTTACAATCTGAAATGCCTCTCTATTTATAACAATCTAGCTTTAACATTCCTATGGTCCGCAAACCATGGTTTTCGGACCCCTATTTTACCCTTTAACCCCATTACAATGCTTTCAGGGCTTTGACCCACCCCAAAACCCCTGTGCTATACTAAATATAACAAAAATAACCAAAATGGATCGGTTTCGTAGCTTGTTAGGAGACCCCATTCCAACAGTCCCCCAACACAATCTTGTGACTCATCCCGAGTCACTTTGGTGGCGCGCCTTCAATCTGCACGTGTAAGGTAGCCAGGGAACGAAGGAGGGGTGGAAGCACTTCCTTGCTTTGGGCCACCGCGTGTTGCGCAATATTGATCATCGTCAGAGAAGCAGGCCCATCGAGATCCGGACCAACGTGTTCCAACAACCGGTGGAGATGTGCAATGGCAGACTGGACATCATGTGCAAGCTGGAGTGCAACATCAAACCATGGTTTCAAATTTTTACACACAATCTTCTTGGAGTGACGAAGGTCCTCAATCTAGTGCATGGCAGCCAGGCGCTGCGCGGGGCCGGGGGGGTGGGGGGGTGGTGTGTGGAGGCCCGAATTCGATCTAGAGCATCTTCTACCTGCTTCAATTCCCATTGGGCATGCTGAAGCGTGGGGTGGTGTCGTGCTTTTGTCCATAGCTATGTAGCCTCTTCAAATAATTGGGCTCCCTGTGCCAGTTGTTCCTGAATAACGCGTGTTGCGTTAGTGACCACGGCAATTCGTTGGGCGCGTTCTTCCAGGGTCATGACATACTGCTTGCGCCTTTCTTGGTCATGGCGGTGCACTTCTTGCAATACGCTGGCAGATGGTCTTTGTAGGTCTATAGTAGATAGTTGTGCTAAGTCTACTTGAATGTCCCCAAGACTTGGTTCAGAAGTGTGAATTGTGACAGTGCAGGGGAGTAAACATATGTTGCTTCTAGTGGGTGAGGCCTAGAAATGGCAAAGATGTCGTAGTAGGTCTCGGTACCACAGCGTTCCTGCCGAAATTTTTTCACAGCTAATCCTCCCAGGCGGCAGACCGCGTGCACACCTATTACTGCATTCAGCATCTCCCAGCCCTCTTATCAGTTCCTCCTATGAGTTGGGATCCATAACAGAGATACAAGCATAATAAATCATAGGAATAAGTAGAAAAAACCATAATGAAGGTAGCCATTACCACTTGACAGTTGAATAAATAGATCGAGCCAACATCTTCCAGCCATCCACGCCCCAATCAAAGCTACTTAATGGTGATGTATCTCGTATGTGGCGCATACCCTCGATCTGTCGAACCATGCTTATCATAAATGGCGATATTGATAATCTACTGCCCTTTTTCTACATTTGTAAGTGTCTTTTCGCATTAACTCGAGATGAGCTGACATTCTTCCTTTGTATCCAAGGGTGTGTTCCTGTAATTTCAGGGTGTGGCTGACATGTTGGAGTTCCTTCCATATTTCGACGGAAGGTTGACACACGGTGATCCTGCAAGTCGATCAGGAGTATTTTCGAATAATTTATGTCATTCGTGGAAGGAGCATTTGTCTGCAGGACGGCTACGTCATACATCCGTAGGTGATTTAATTCTGCAGGCATCCGCAAATTCTCCCGGATACTCATGATTGTAGACAGGTCCATAATCTGGTTGGGCAAGGGCCGAGCATACCCTTGAGTGTTGTGCGCAAGCAGGTCACCACGTGGGTTGACCGATCTTGGGGTCCATCTGGCTAAGGGGGTCTCTATACGCGGAATCACCCTACTCCAGTACTTCCTCCAGGTAGGGGAGATAGGTCTCTGCGTAGGTGCTTCATATTAGGTTAGTGTTAGTGCCTCAGACCTACATTTCGTGGACCCCTTAGGCTTCATAGGCTTCAGAGTGTCATCTGCGGCCTCTTGGAAAGGAAAGGATCTTTCCATGGTAGAGATGCGACGGAAGCTTCCGACGTTCTGACGACCGCAAAGTGCCGAAACCTCATGTGGCCAGCTCTGCCAATTCTCCAACTCCTCATCGGAGTCGAAAAATCATTCACTGTCTTTTTCCCAACAAATCATCCCTTCATCCATGGGGCTAACCCGATCTTCATCTTGCGCAGTGATCTTATAGATATGATCTAATTCTTCCTTCGTATGGACAGGCTCGGTATACCAGGCACCTTCCACGGGATCCAGGGGTACTATGACATGCGTGCTTTCACTTTCAAACACCATGCTTTGTTTCTTTAGGTTAGCAATGCCTCCCATGTCCATTGCCTAGTCTAGTCCGAGGAGCGTAGGGTAGGGGTCCACATATTCAACTTTCTCAATTACTTCAAAGTCAGCTAGGACCCTTGCCCCTGCAATGTCAACCATAACCTTTGGTAACCTACCCAAGGGAACGATTTTATGTTGGTTTTCCATGCACAGCTGGAGAGTGGACCATTCCAATTTGGGCTTCCCCATTCGTTGCCAGGTTTTCTTAGGTAAAACATTGGCATCATATCCAAGATCCTAGATAACCTGATCCATTTCATAGTCCCCGATTTGTGCAGTTAGCCACATTTCTTTCCATGTGTGTTTCTTAGAGCTGTACAGTTTGTGCACGTCCTTGGTCTTAGGGATCAAGGTGGGAATTGCAAAGTTGTTCACTAAATCCAGGAGGTTTCTTATGGCCAGCGGGTTCCTGAGTAATTTCAAACATGCCTTCAAAAATTTCTCATTTTCTTCCTCGCTTTGAGACTGCGTAGGGGCTACTGGTAATGCCTGTTCTTCGCAGGGTACCTCCTTGCTTCCCTTGGTGTCCATCCCACTACGTGTTATGACCTTTACACTTGGATCTTCTTCTCTTAGCTTATTTTTAACCCTCTATACGTTTTGTGTAGGGGTAGGCTGCTTTTTCTACATTCTGGCTATCAAGATTGGGCAGTCTTCTACCTCATGGTCCAGTTGTTTGCAGTATCTACATGACGGCTGGGTGGGATTAGGGCATTCTCTGGAAAAGTGCCCTTTTTCTCCACAAGTATAACAGATTAGTTGACCTCGTCCTCGGTCTGCACTTCCTCTCCAGCCTCCTCTGCCTCGAGCCAGTGATCCTCCAAAGTGCGCAGTCAGTCTAGGCGATGTGGGGTTTGATTGCACCCGATATAAGTTCTCGCAATCTATCATCACGTCATAAGTTCAGAAATTTTTTTCATCATGTCCTATGGATCAACAGAATCGGAACCATTGTTGTTTTAGCTCTGGGAAATACACACCCATCCAAGGGAAATGGTTCGTATCATGTAGGCCTTCTACCCGACAATCATCACACCATAGTGTAGATCCGCTTGATACTGGTCACAACAGGACAGGTTCCCTACTTACCACTAGGCGCAGCAGGCTAGGTCCTCCAGCTTGGATATAATCAGCCAATAGAGGGCACTTATCCTTTGTGTGACCAGACACTCGGCATATACACTAGAGGTCCACGTAGATCTCTTTTCCTCGCTCTTTTAGCAGGTTTTGTATCTCTAGGTGCATAGCCCCAAGTTGTTCCTGGATCTGTTGGACTCCTGCTGAGGTATCCTCCCGGGGAGCAGCTTCTAACTTCATAGCGGCTTCTACAGCTTTCTCCTGTGATTCAAAGGTCTGTTGATTCATTGGTGTGCATAGGTGAGGTAACAACATGGCAATGAACCATTCCGTATGTTGTCTATCATCATACTCAAACCCCCCTTCCCTGAGTGCCTTCTTTAACCATTGATCCACCTCCCACACTGATTTAGACGCACCTTGTTTGAAGTCTTTTACGTCTGCCACTAACTGGGAATAGGAATTTGGTTTGCAGAATTATTACTTCAGAGCATTCTTAATATCCTGAATGGAGGCGGTTTCATTCTGGGCAACATATCGCATATACCATTCTAGAGCTCTGTCTTCGAATGCTAAAGACAGTTGCACCCTTTTTATTGTATCACTTGCCACGTTCTGTGTAGTCCAGACAGAGTCGGAAATGAACCAAAATCAATCCATGTCCTCATCTCCTACCCCCTTGAAGGTAGGTAGTTTCAGATGCGCGGCCATATCCCTATCCAGGGACGACGTTATAGGTGAGTTCTTACCCCTGCGTGCCCTAGGTGCTAATGTGGATGGTTCCTTAAATGGGCTATAGGCGGCCCTTCTGTCATCAAGGGTGGTCCGATAATACTTACCACTGCATGTCGCACTCCCGTCTGGATCCGAGGTCATTCAGTCGGTATGGCTACATAGAATGCTCTTCTCACACAACAACTTCTTAATCAGTAATGGTAACGTCCTCAGAAACTTACCCCGGAATCCTGTGAAGAATCTTCGCTCAACCTCAGAGTATGATATAGATTGATTAATGGAAAACTCTGTCACAAAGCCTCCTAGCACACTATCCACCTAGTGATCCACCGTGCGTGTAATAGTGTTATCGGTTCTCTGCAGTTGTTCAAGCAGATCTAGAGTCCACTGAGTGACTCGCTCGTCCTTCCAGCACTTATGGAATTCTACCAGCCTGGCCAGCCACTCCTAAAGCTTGATTACAAAGGTTACAAAGAATATTTCGTAGATTTTAGTAAGAACGTACCTATTCTTCCACCTTTCTGCCGTTAATATTTCACTTCGGATTTCTCTTACTGCAAACTCCTAGATCTGCCTTTCGAACCAGTCCTCGACCTCTCTTTTTTCAGGCTTCCAGTATTCTCTTGTCATTACCTGATCCATTTCTCAAATCTCTTCCGGTCCCGGTAATGGAACCATTTTTTGGCTTGAGGGGTCCTGACCCAGGTTCAGTGTGCAAGGTTTTCCTACAAACCCCTATACTACTGGCCCTTTCGGCAGTGACATGCTTGCGCAGGTCACAGTCTCACCCGAAGTAGTATGGTTGGGTGCTGGAACCAGGTTTCCGCACCCTGAGAAAGGAAGGGTAAGGCAAGCAGGGCTGCGTTCTGTTCAGATTACCTCGTCTCTGCGCAGGGTCAAATATGTATCCAATTTCATCCACGTGCACTAGATCTACAATTGTATGATTTTCATAACATCAACACAACATTACATAACCCGAACAGAAAAAAATCTAGATTTACTTCAATATATAGACTTTAGAAGCATGATATAACTAGAACATAATAGATCCAATCATTCAATATACAGACCTTCGCAGCGCAAAGATAGAAAATGCAAAACACATTAATTATCAGCAATCCATTCAATAGTACTCACAGATTCAAAACTAATAATCCTGCATATTTATTCATTCGTCACCCTTACAATTCCCTTCCCAACCTACGCACACAGTAGCAGGGTCCGCACACAGCTGAACTAGGATCTCTGCGCACACAACCAGCAGGAGTTCGTTCCCCAAAAACCCCAACATATTTCTTACACAACATATTTCATCAATAGCTCATCAAATCCTATCTCTTACAATCCGAAATGCCTCTCTATTTATAACAATCTAGCTTTAACATTCTTATGGTCCGCAACCCATGGTTTTCGAACCCCTAGTTTACCCTTTAAGCCCATTAAAATGCTTTCTGGGCTTTGACCCACCCCAAAACCCCTTTGCTATACTAAATATAAAAAAAATAACCAAAATGGATCGGTTTCGTAGCTTTTTAGGAGACCCTGTTCCAACAGAGATTGTCCCAAGACCGGTCGGAAAATTAGTGGTTGGGTCTAGATGGATCTACAAGGTAAAACAAGTTTTTGATGGGAGTGTGGAGAAGTACAAAACCATATTTGTGGCACAGGGATTCTCACATATTGAGGGGATCGACTATGATGAGACTTTCACACCAGTCGTGAGGTACTTTTCCATTAGATATATCCTTGCACTCTCAGCGCATATGGGGTGGCGCATTCAGCATTCATCAGATGGATGTGAAAACTATGTTTCTCAATGGAGTTATTGAGGAAGAAGTGTGCATAGATAAGCTAAAAGGTTTAGAGATCTTTGACAGTGAGTCGCATGTGTATCGACTCAAGAGAGCACTGTATGGGTTGAAGCAAGCACCTCGTGCTTGGTACACTCAGATTGACAGCTATTGCACCGGGCTAGGCTTCACCAAAATTGAAGCAGATGCAAACCTGTAACAGATTGTGGTTGATGGTAAGCTCTTAATCATCATACTCTATGTTGATGATATAATTTTGACAGGTGATGAGTAGTTGATAAACTCATGCAAGGAGGATCTTTCAAGGGAGTTTGAAATGAAGGACATGGAACTCCTTCACTATTTCCTTGGTTTGGAAATATGGTAACGAGATGGTGAAATTTTTGTTTCTCAAGGCAAGTATGTCAAAGAGATACTGGGTAATTTTCACATGGAGAGTTGTAAACCTATGGACACTACTCTTCCAGGAAATTGGAGGAAAGAGGATGCTACTTCTGGAGAAGTAGTGGATGCTACTGTCTACAGGCAGTTAGTAGGTTCATTGATGTACTTGGTGAACACCATACTGGACATTTTCTACGCAGTTAACCAGCTGATTCAAGCTATGGTTAAGCTGACCAATCTCTTTTGGAAGGCAAGAAAGCATGTCTTGAGATATCTTAGGGGCACTACAGATTATGGATTATGGTACAGATGGACATAGGGAGTGAAGCTTCAAGGCTTCACAGATGCAGATTGGGTAGGCAATCCATCCGATATAAAGAGCACATCAGGAGGGATCTTCAACATAGGATCGACAGCAGTTTCTTGGTGCAGTAGGAAGTAGCAATCTGTGGCACTCAGTTTAGTGGAGGCAGAATACATGGCAGCAATTCAAGCTCCATGCGAGGCCATATGGATGAGAAAGATCTCGGTTGGTATGTTTGGTTCTCATATGGATCCGATAGTGATACAATGTGATAACTAGAGTTGCGTTAAACTCTTGTTTAATCATGTGTTTCATGATAGGTCCAAGAACATAGACATCCGGTACCACCATCTCATAGATTGTGTTCAGAGGTGCATAATGTTACTTCAGTACATTCCCATTGAAGATTAGGATGAAAATATTCTGATGAAGGCACTCACCAGGTGAAAATTTGAATACCATAGAGGCAGCATCAGGGTGGAATATAATACATTTCTTGTCGAGAGGGAGTGTTGAAGTCCAACAAGAACTTGCATCACCAACACTAGTGTGGGACCAATAGGTCCAAGAAGCACCTACACTAGTGTGGGACCAACAGGTCTTAGCAACACCTACACTGGTGTTGGATAAATTTGGTGCAGTGTCTATTTTAATTTTCCCTTAGTTAAAATGGACAATAAAATGTAATCTTATCTCATAATCACATATAATAGTTAATTGAGTGTGATAAACTCAGTTAGCTCATGAATTTTGAGTTGAGGGTAGTTGGTGAGGCATGCATAGTAATTCTAGTTGTAACAGAGTTCAAAGTGTTCTTGGTGCATTAGTTTAATGCATGAGTAATCAGTTAACTCAGTTAGGTGAGTTAAAGTCAGTTGAGCTAGTTGTAACTGTTTGTTGCACTAGTGAGAGATAAAGAGAATTAAATATTATTCAATTCACAATTAGTGATCTAACATGTAGCTGATGATTTACTATTATTAGTTGCATGCATGTCAGTTCCAGTGGAGACCCAGTTGATACAAAGGTGAAAGGGATGTTAACTATCACTTGTAGGATTATTGGGTTGCACCCATGCAACCAAACACACATTGGATTGCCCATGATCCTTGCGCAATTTAGGAAGGCCAAAATTCCTAAACAATAGGTATTTCATTCATTGGGAATTGCACAAGCAAGGCAGGTTGTTTAGAGGCTGATAATTGGCTAAGTGTTGGTTAGTTTTGTTTAGGACAGTGTGAGAAAATTATCTGAGTGCAGGAGACTCTTGTGAGAAGAGTGCATTGTAATTGTTTCATTTTTCCATGATGAATATACAATAGAATATAGTGGGGTTTTGAGCAGCAAGCTTTCCCCGGTAAATTATATATGTTGTGGTTTGATTTGATTCTTTCTTTTCTTCATGTGATTGTCGATTGTGTTTAATTTCCGCAATTGATTTGTAGAAGCAATTCAGTATATAGCTTTAGCACATTGTTAGATCAGATTGAATCTATGATATACATATTTTTTGTATAATTTCTACATTTTATAGGTCCAAAACTACTCCTTCCTTCGAGATGACATGTCCCAAATAATATACTTGTGATTGGAAGAAATCACATTTATTATGTTTGGCATATAATTTGTGTTCATGTAGAAATTGAAACATTGCCTTCAAACGCTCTTAATGTTTTTTGGACACCTAATCCTCAATGGGTAGGTGTGGAAGCCTAACAGTCACAAAGGATTCCAAGTGACCTTGGAATGCGGAATCCAAGGGTCACACCTAATGTAATAAAAAAGCGCATCTATGGTTAATAGTAAAATATTTCACACCTGTCTTTCTATCTATGAGTGTTTAGTTTCTCCTTATGTGTGGTTACCATGCGTGTGTTTAACATGGTATCAAATCCATTCATTTAGTGGCCTCTATGTACATGTCAGTTATGTCATTTCTGCTCACTGTCCGTTTCAGTGCATTAATTTGCTGACTGTCAGAACTTCTATCCCTCCTACAGGAGCGTTAATTTTGCAACTAGCTCTGTTTCTGGCTACTATCCACACTTTTTTGCAGTTGCAGTCCCACACTCTGATACACTCCTCTGCGCCATTGAAATTGAACGTTATAGTTACCTCCTTTATATTATACTCCTATCAATTATATTCTGATCCCACTGCATTGTGTTCCACAGAATACGTTGCCCCTTCCTCCCAAACATTGGCAGTGCTACTCCCATCTATGATAGCACTCCTACCAACTCGATCGGTTATCGACTGGTGCCTCCACGTAGGAAAATTTGGACAGAGGAATGTGGTGAGTGCTTAATTTTTTTTTATCAGTACCTATTCTCTGTGTGCCTATCCTACCTGTTACTTGAATGTGCCTAGTTTTTTTGTTGAAGTATTCTCATATTTGTCTTCATCATCATAAAACGCCATTAAGGGTTTTAGTGGTATAAGTAGCAAAGAGAAAATTGTGGAAGATTATGGGTAAGGCCAAAAAATGCTTCCTCAATCATAGAATGAAAATGTACCTACCACGGTAAGATGAAGAGAAGGGATTAGAATAGAAAATTCCAAAGAAGTCGAAGCATATTTCAGTTTCGTGGAGTTAAAATAAGGGGAAGCACATTTTAGTATCATGGAGTTAAAAGATAATTCGTTCTAAGATAAATCCACTCCATCCACACAGTCGCTTCTGGTACACCCTTGGCCTCTGGTGCCTGGCCTCAGCATGCATTTTTATGCTCTTTTACTCTTGTAACACCTGCACTCTCCTCCACTACGTCGCTCCTCCACTACGCCGCTACCTCCCTGCCGACCCATCCTCCTTCACTCCTCACCTGTGTGGCCCCCATCGACTATTGCCTCTCCCTCCGTCAGCCTCCCATCTCATCCCAGGGGTCCCTCCACTTCTGGCCTCCCTCCTGCACATTCCCCGCCCCCTCACTCCACTTTACTCAACACCGATGAACTCTCACTCCACCCTCCCCTACTCACGCTCCCCTACGCCTCTCCCACTCCACTGCAACCCTCTCCCATCTTTGCGGTCACGCTGCCTCCTCGCACTCGAACTCCCTGCCCACCCACTTCATCTCCTCGACCGCTCTAAATCCCGTAGCCCCATCTACCTTCTCCCCCCTCTAACTTCTCTGTCATACCACTACCTCCCTCATAGCCCTCCTCCACTACTACCTCTACCTCCTCAGCCTCACCCTTTACTTCCCTAATCTCGCTTCCACCCACGTCGGCTCACGCTGCCTCCTCGACCTACGGCCTTCCCGCACGTCCCATCCCCTCACCTTCCCTCCCCCCATACACATCTCCCTCCACACACACCTGCTCCTCTGCGCTCACGTCCCATCCCTTTACATTCCCTCCCCCCATACACATCTCCCTCCACACACACCTTCTCCTCTGTGCTCACCTCCCGCCTACACAACCTCTACCATGAGGCCTCTCGACACTCTGAAGATCGATTTCATTTTTGTAGCGATGACCATCACTGCACCTAGAAACTCTAGTGAATGGTTCCTATAAGAACAGCCATTTTTTTTTCCAGGTATCACGAGCGGAGGCCATAAAAGGCTGATTTATTTTTGAATTGGATGGAGTGGACTTCATCGTTGGATATTGCAATGAATCTCATCTAGTTGATTAATCAAAGACCAAAATTTCCTTTTGTTGTGCGTGTTACCCATGCTTCAATTGAAGCGTTGAAGCGTGCCATCAAACATTGGAGTTGAAGAGTTGAATGGTTGGGTTTGTTTTGGAGACTTTGATAAGATGGTTCATTTTATATGAATTAATTAAAATTTTGTGTTAGTTTATATTAGAGCTTTGACAGGGTTGTCATTCAGTTGAATTTTTTAACTGGGTTTCTTTTGTAGAGTAGTGTCTGGTATAAAGCAGTGTATGGTATAAGGTGTATTAAATCATTTTTGAAGATTGTGCATGTTGGAACTTGCTTTGACTAATGTGTTAAATTTTTTATTCGGGGTGGATGGTATAGTTTGAATAAAAATAAAAAAAAATAAAAGTAGATGGCTAGGATTGATGATGCAATAAAATTGTTGAATACTTTAATACATTCTACTATTAATGGGATGGAAAATATCATCAAAGACACTCTTTTTGACATCCAGATCTATTTACATAATGCACAAGAAAAGATAGATTTTTTGCAGCTTGAGTCTCATCTTCAGCAAGAAGAATTACATTAGCGGAGTCATCATTCTGAACTTGTTTTTGTTCAGAACATTGAAAGAGACTCCCATAAGCAGCGATTTGATTCAGAGCCAGTTCCCAATAAAAAAAATAGAGTTACATGCAGATGCAGAAGTTCATTTTGCACCTCCCAAGCCCATCATTAGACCTTGGGAACAGCTTTTCCACAATAAGCACAGAACTGGTCTTGTATATGACAAGGAGTTTTCCTTTCATATTCTGGACTACTCCAAGCCCATCAAATTTCAGAGTGTCGTATTTCTTTATGAAATTTCACCTTCAGCTGTTCCAGATCCTGATCCTCTTCCACAGTAGCAACAACAAATTGAAAATTTCCAACACTGTGATCGAGTTGGCCATATGAAAGATCATTGTTTTGATCTTCACCCATGCAAGCACTGTGGTTGGAACACCCATTCTTCACACAGATGTTGTTACACCATTTTTTGGTCATCTAACCTACTATCATTAGATGGACCCAAGTACACCATGTAAGACCAATTTTACCCTAAGTAAAATTGCTTTCACTATGTAAAATAACTTAATAAAACACATTTATTAGGTTGTTTATGGTCTAAACATGAAACCCCAAAAGGAAATATTAAACAAACCTATATTTGTTTGATTTTCCTCAAGGAATAATTAATTAAACAATAATTTAATTATTATTCATGGTCATGTTTAACCCAAAACAAAGAAATTAATTAGATAAATCCTTATTTATCTTATTATTTTCTAGGAATAACTGTTTTAATCTTATTTAAATAATATTCCTTGTTAAATATGACTAAATCACCCATAAATAATTAAATAAATCATTATTTATTTGATTATCTTTCAACCACTTCCTTAAAATGATAAATAAATCATTTATTTATTTATTATTTACAAACAAAGGGATTTGACCCAAGTCAAATACTTTTTCCTCCAACAAATATAATAAAATATTCCATAAAAGGTGGATCTAGATTTGGTTAACATTATTTTAATCATGCACCAAGATCTAGAATGACCCAATATTTTGTTATAAATAGGAGGGTTTTTCCTACCATTCTTCACCTTTTGTTGCCTATTAGATCACTCTGGATCTAGACTCTTGGTCTGACTTTGAGTCATTATCATTGTCATATTTTCCATTATTTGCTGTGTGAGCTCCCTTTGAGTTCTATCTTTGTCTGGGTTTTCTACACCAACAGGAGAGAGAAATGCTAGATTTGAAGTGCTGAGGACTTCCAAGAACCCATCCCATTGAGGAGAATTGGAAACACCTTCTTGTTTTCCTCCCAGGTGCCCTTAATACAAAAATTCTTTCAAAATATTGTTCTTGTCTTGTCTATTGGATGTATGGAGCAAAACCTTATTTTTACTGCTTAACGTCTCTTTATGCATAGATTTGGTTTTTTGCAGCACTTGTCTTGATCAACTAACTGCAGATCTGAAGATATTGGCAGCCATATTTGATGTTAGGGCTATAATTTATGCGTAGCTAAAGTGGTCTTTTTTCGTACACTTCGACAAAAGATTCATACTAACAACTGGCGACTCCACATAGGTTTTCAATTACGACTGTTGTCGTTTTTCATATCCCTGCATATCCAGCTACTTCAGACCCTAGGGTTTCTTTTCAGATTTTTTTTTTTCCTCTCTTTATGTTTTTTTTTACCTATAAAACCCTAAAACATTAAAATTTCTAACTTCTGCGTGTTTCTGGACCTATTGCGCAGGTGACAGACATCCACCGCAACTGAGACGGTAAATTTTTCGGAAATCTGCCGTCGGGACACCAGGAGCTTCAGGTTGCACTTTTCAGCCCAGAAACTGCGACCTGGCCTCCAGGTCACACTTTTTAGCCCATTTTCTGTGACCTGTGTTAGGGTCCCGTGATTTGGCCGATTGGCTAGCCAAATGACGATGTAACATCAAACCAAGCTTTGGAGCCCAAGGACCTAGCCTTCCTGGACTCAGAGAGGGCTCTCTCTATAAGTGTAAAAGATGTCGGTGTGTTTACTTGCGATGTTTTGATATTAGGCTAGTTATGAAGTGTGTTTTTTTTTGGTTTTTTAGTTTTTAAGTTTGTGAGGGATGAAACTGATCAAATACATAAAATGGATAACAAGATGCAGATAAATTGGGCTATGGGGTCAAACAGGTCAAGGAAGCTTATGAGGTGATGATGTAAAGCTGCTGTAGGGCCGATTTGATTCACGATAGAAGGGATCTCTGGGCAAAATGGATTAAATGGACAATAAGTTGGTGAAAGACAAGGGATTTCAAGTGCAACTAGTTAATAGCAGACATAAACATGTAATAGCAAGCCATTAATCATGCTAAGTATAACTATAAGCTAATCAATACATAGAAATCAAACATTCCAGCCATACATAGAGGTATAAGACCCTCTAACTTCGGGAAATGGCTATCAGACTTTGGGGAAAACACACCAAACTAACAACTCATAAACTATGCCGAAACGCCTAAACATAGTCTCTAAGTCATTGGGCACTTGGACAAATAAGTTTTCATAGTTTTAGGCAAAGGGCTAGATCGGGACTAGGCCTCCTTGGTTCAACAAAATGATCAACAAATCAGTCAAAGAGAAAGTTTTATGGACAGAACTATGGGCAGCTAATAGGTAGGTAGGGCAAACCATACATCCTACTCAAAATACATGGAACTGATGAATAAAACTTAGCAACAACACCTTAGGTTACTAAAGAGCAGCTAAGAATTCTTTAGCATAACTAAGGGAGAAGAAAACATCAAGCTATGAAGATTCAGGGATTTTGAGGTGCCTCCATGGGCATATCTCAAAATCAATCTTTACCGATCTATAGCAGCAAGAAATATGAATTATGAGTGAAAACTAGAAGACAAAACACATTAAGAAGCACTATACCATTCTACCATGTCAAGGAATCCATCAACAATCCTCCATCATTCCTCAAAAGCATCCAAGAGGCAGTCCAAAAATCATAACTCAAGTGTATTCTTCAAAGCTCATATGACCAATGTATTAATTCTTCTCTCAAGTTCAGCCTCTCATTTACAATGAGAACCATGGAATAAATAGGCTTGAGGAAGGAAAACCTCATGGAGCAACTAGCTATCCCATTGGCCAAGTCAAAATATCTAAACTTGTCCTTGAGGCTTTGCAAAGCCCAAGGCACAAAATATCCCATAAAATATCTAAAAAACTACTAAAAATGGAAATTATATTGACTTTACATCATTTCCCAATGATAAAAATAGCTTAACGCACATCTGGGAAAAGCAGATTTTGGAGTTCAAAAATTACAAAAATACTTCATATTTATGCCTGAAAAAGGTCCCCTCACTTGCCGGATGCAAATGGCAGCCTTCCCGATGTCGAAATGGGGCTCATGAGGGCTTGATGGAAATCTCTCTGTGTCTACTTTCCGGCGCAACTGGAACCAACACAATCTGAGGTCCGGAAGTCATCCAAAACTGTACCTGTGTGCAAAAACCCAGAAAATAGCAGGCTGCTGATATGGCGGGCAGAATGTGCAAAAAGAGGGTGTTTTTCGCCAATTTGAGGGGGCGAATGATCTTCAAATGCCCTGAAAATCGCTGGAGACTTGCTCATGGAATTATGGCATCCATCGGTATCATCCCCCTCCCTTGACAAATCCTCGAACTGAAACGGCGCAATTATGAGTTTTTGACTAAAAACCCAAAAAATGCCGAAAAACAAAAAGTTGCCGAAATAGGCCCAAAATTGGCATGCATGACCCTCAAGGGTCCATAGCAACATGCTCCAAATCTGATGCCAAAATATCAAGGGTTGATATGTCTTTCTTCTCTTTCCGTGTCGGGCGCTCCTTAAAATTGCTGTTCTTGATCATCATCCTTATGCTGTTGCTCAAACTGCTGAGCTGCTGCTGTTCAGCACTATCCTCCTCTGGTTCCTGCTTCTGCTGATCTTCACCAGTGTCATGTTGCTCCTGTTGTCTTGCTTTTGAGGCATTTTGACCTAACTATGCTTTGGAAGAAACCAACTGCCTTTTATGAACAATGCCCTGCTGGATTGAAAATGGCCACTATACTGTTTGGACAGATATGGACACTGTGGATTTGAATAAGATGCAACAATGTTTCTTTGAATAAGTCACCTCTGTACTTCTTAAAAACAGTCCTTCAACTCTGTATGCACTTCAGCCATGCAAACTTTTAGCAATGGTACCATGTGTAAAAGATGGGATAACTGCTTTGTAGATTCCCTGTGTACTGTTTTGAACAATCACCCCTCTTGTGATTTGGTTAGGCCAACCTACACTGGTAATTGTGTTTTCAAAACAAAACTCAAATATTAAAACCCTGCTCTTCAGGTCATTCACCTTAAAATACCTCTGTCAACAGATTTCTATAAAAGATAACATACAGTGGAAAAGAAAAGAGACTCTTTGGTTAGGTGAAATATCAGCTCACTGTGTTTAAGAAAACACCTTTCACTTGTGAATTTTGAGAAATCAATCACCACCTTTGTACCTCTCGCTTCAATGTTAAACTCGATCATCAACAATGCTGCCTTCTAGAAAATGGCCCTATTCACCTTCAGAAAATCCCTGTTAACAAATCTTCAACATGATACAAAATGGTTTTTGTAAAGGCAGACCCAAGTTAGATGTAAAATCAATGTACAGTGGTTTAAGAAACACACTCTCTGCTTGTGAGCTTAAAAAGGTCCACCAACACCTCTATACCCCTGCCGCCAATGTTTAAAGTTTCAACCATCAACAACTCTGCCCTTTAGAACGTGGCTCTGCACCTTTGGAAAAACTCTGTTCAACAATCTTTAGAATGATACAATGTAGTGCAATGAAAAAGCAGACTTAGTTTAGGTGTAAAATCAATGCATAGCGCTTTGGGAAGACCAGCTCTTTACTTGTGAATCTCAAAGGTCAACACTACACCTGTACCTCTGTCTTAATATTAAATGCAATTACCAAGAACTCCGCCCTTTAGAAAATGGCCCTTTTCATTTGTAAGGTTTTAAGAAAACAAACACTGCTTTTGTACCTCTGCCTCCAAAGTTAGAATCCCATCAATGAAATCTGCCCTTCAGTGTACTAGTTATCTTTAGAGTCTCTTTGTCAATCAGCTTTTCAAAATGATATAATATGGTGAAAAAAAAAAAGGGCAGACCTAGGTTAACAATACACAGTGCTTTATGAGGGACACTTTTCTTGTGAAGTTAAAAGATCAAACATCACCTATGTACCTCAGCCTTCAATGTCAAACTTTAACCATCAACAACCTCTGTCCTTCACTATGTTGTTTACTTTTGAAAATCTCTGTCAATAAGTCTTCAACATGATACAATAGGTTTTCAGTATAAGCAGACCTAAGTTAGATGTATAACCAATGCACAGTGGTTTTTAGGAAACATACTCTCTGCTTGTGAGTCTAGGAGGTCAACATCATACCTGTACTTCTGTCTTAATCTTAACTTCAAACACCAACAACTCTGCCTTTTTAGAAAATGACTCTGCACCTTGGAAAGTTTTGAGAAATACAATACCACTTTGGTATCTCTGCCTCCAAAGTTTAGAAACCCATCCACGAACTATGCTCCGCAATATACTGTTCACCTTGGGAAACTCTTTTTAACAAATTTACAGTGGGAGAAAATAGTGAATGAAAAGCAATCTGCTTAAATAGTGTACTGTGAGAAGATGCCACTGACTACTCTGCTTTTAAAGTCTTTGATGTCAACCTTAACACAAAAAACTCCCTGTTCAAGGAAACTTTCAAACATCCAACAATTCTGTCCTGTGCAAGAGTGTGTCCTCCTTTCACTGTTTGTTCATCAAGCAAGTCACCATACACAGGTCTAGACAACAAGAACACAGGGCTGAGGTAAAATGACAGAGCTTCTAGAAGACTAACAAGCTTTTTAGACAGGGATTACCAGAGTCTTCTCTTTCAAAACAATAAAAATGTCAAACCCCCTCACTGAGTATACTTCATTGTTTTAGTAGTGTGGAAATGTATGGATGATAGCGTGAAAGGTTCTTCATTAGAATTAGGTCTGTATTTCTGCAACGAAAGTCCTTTTTTAATTTAAAACACAATCCTTCACAAGACAACCTCCGCCCTTAGATTGATTTGAAAATGAAAAAACTGTTTCTCAACCATAAAACCCTGTATTGCAATTACCTCATCTCACTGTGTAGAAAAACTGCTTTTGTTTTTAGCAATAATGGCAAGGTCTGGGGTTTTCAAACATTTTGGTCACTTATCAACACCTTGCAATCGATGGGAGTTCATAAAAATACCTCGAATTTGATGGATGCTCGCTTGAAAGGATGCAAGAAACCCTGGATAGCTTGGAAAAGTCGCGCGGCAACCTCTGGAGAAAACCCATCGCGCAAAAGGAACGTGTCGGGTCGGCCTGTCGTGTGGTCGGGCGGTCACCTACAGGCACGTCGCGCCCACCTACAGGCACGTCGCGCCGGTGTTGAAAGCCTTTGTAAAATGATGCCCAGGCACGTCGCGCCAAATCCCAGGCACGTCGCGCCGCCTCTGAGTGAAAATTTGTGAATTTTCGCCCAGTTTTCTTGCTTGTTTGATGCTGTGGATGCACGGGATTTTGACTCTAGTTTTTTGAAAGTGAATTTCCCACTCTCACACTTCAAACTTATATCATTTTCAAACAAACATCCCAACGGTCATTTGAACATTAATTTTTAACTTTGTTTAGTGTTTAAACCTTGGGCTTGTAATTTGAATATATACACCTGATCCTTGATTCTGCCCCCGGGCTTTGAACCTAAGCAACTTCAACAAATTCTTCATTACTTCCGTCACAGCGTTATAAAATTGCCAATGAGATACCTAAAATAGGTTTGTTGCTGATAGGACAGGATTCTGTAGGCCTGTTTTGACAATCTTCGGTCCTTTGACTGCTTTCTCCAATCTTTAAACACAAAAGGTGCCAAGTTCACTGACCCAACTTGGATTTGCATATGGCTTCTAAATTTCAAAGGCGCCTCCTTTTTGTTTCAAACAACTTCCTGCTTGAAGGTACCTTACTGATGATATATCTATCTTTTGAATGGTGGGAGGAATGCACTTGCCTCAAACTCAAAGACTGACCATTTATCAAACTGCCTCTTTGTCTATTCATAGCATTGTATACCTGTCATCATGCATTCTATGACTCAACCTTGGTTACTGCTTTACTTTTCCAGTGATAAATTGCTGCTTCCAGGTGATTCACAAGTTTTTCTCTGGACTGTAAATACACTTTTTAGGTTGCATCCTTTCACACTAGACTTCTCTGTTTACTCAGAAGGGATTTCCTTAGATTTCTGGGCAGGTGATCATGGAATGTCTTTAACTCTTTTTAAATCAACTGCTCCTTTGGCATTAATAGCATACAATATGTTCAATATTTTCTCCTTTCCACTAGATGTACTGTCTGACAGATAGTTCTTTGAAAATAGGAGTATCAATACCTTTACATTATCAGCACTATCATTCATCTTTGTAATGACCTTTCTTCCTTTTTGGCATCCTTCCACTGCTTTCTTGTATCAATCAGTTTCAGCAACCTGTAGTAGCTTTGGCCATCTACTCATGCATGGAGGAGGCTTTTCATTAGGTAAGGTATTTGAAGGTTTTTTAACAATTCTTTTCGAGACAGCCATTCTCTGAAGGTGATAGTAAGTAAACCACTTGGAAAACATCAGTCTTAGCATCTTCACTTGCAAGCATCATTGTGTGTCAGCAGAAAACCTAGCCAGAGTAATACTGTTTCCATGTACTGTCCTAAGGCTGATTGAGATATTTGGCTTGTTCATCTCATGATTGATTACTTTGACAAATAACCTTTGTGACTATGAAGGTCAGTGCTTTCTTGAAAAACCAAGACCTTTCTCCTGCCTGTGTAATGGCATTGGTTACCATCTGTTCTATTTGATCTTGTGGATAGACAGGGTACTTATGCTTTGGAATGTTTACTGATGATAGGCCTTCTAAAGTTTCAACAATTCACCTGGTTTGCAAGTCTGAAATGAGCTCCTTTATCAGGCCAAAATCTCCTTTCCTTTGAGCTTTATCATATTTCCACTATATTCCTGTTATGGTCATCAACTATATTCATGAAACCTGAAGATATTTTTTCATTGTTTTAGTAAAGGCAAACCTGGACTTTTGCAACCTTCTGAGTCAACACTGACCTGCGCCCTCTGCTTATGTATGAAGGAGGCGCCCTAACCCTCTGCTTGTAAATGAAGGAGGTTCTGGGCCTTGACAATTTACCATTTTGCTGAGACAGTGGCGACCCTTTCTTACTGTGATTTTCATGCTGGAAAGATCTGTAAGGTCCTGATGAGTGACTTTTGTTTTGCAGCTTCATCTCAGGCTCATAATACATTTAGAAGCAGTTGTTCCTCTAACTGTAAACTCAAACATTTACTCCATGAGATGAAATATATTTCCTGTCTTTGTAGAAACCATAGAACTCTGCGAAAAACCTACTAGTCAGCTTGGGATTGGATTTTATGCAGTGCTGAGATATAGGGGGTGTGAGTGGCGCGACTTAGGGCTGCTTGTTAATTTCATTTGCAAAGTAAGGGATCAGTCATGGCAAGTTTTTGCAGATGGAGGCTTTTTGGCTTTTTGATGATTGCCAAAGGTGAAAAGACCTAAACGCCACTTCCTAACATAGGGTAGACTTTTGAAACAGATGTGGATTTTCCTTTTAAGGCTGATGGGCAGGTCAATAAGGCTGAAGCTAGATAGGATTGTGACATGAGGTTTTTGATGTTGCTAGGGGTGGACTGAATAGGTAGAAAGGCGAAAAAAGTTTTGGGAGGGTTTTCTGGATGACATATTGATATAAGGAAATCAGTTTCTAGAAAACTCAGCTGTAGATATAGTCATCACTAACATGTAAAAAATACTGATGGCTAACAACCTGCACAGAAAACAGGTCAAAACTTGCGACCTGCCAGTTTTTCTGCTATTTTTTTGCAATTTTTCTGGGTTTTTCTGAAGCTTCTGTCAGGGTTTTCCAACCTCTGTCTCAGCCCGTTTAGACCTGTTTCTGATCTGTTTTGCTCATCTAAAGTGGGAACATAGCCCCCTAGGGCTTCAATACCCTCCACTTTTGGTGGAAGAGTTTTAACTGTTTCAGGTGTCTGATTTTTCAAAGTTTCAGCCTTCCCTTTTTCACATATGATACCTCCTTTTCAGATCCCTTTTAATCAGCTCTTCTCCCTTTCAAATCACCTCCTGAAGTTTTTTTTTGGATCTGAATTTAGGGCCTCCTCCTTGTCCCTTCTGCTTTTGCTGATTTCCTCCTTTTTTACAGCCACCTTGCCTCTGCCTCTTGGCTGTGTTCTGCACCTCTTTTCAGCAGATTTCTCTTTTAGATCTCTGTCCCTCCCGACCTTCGATCTATTGGCCTCTTTTTAGTGTGTTTTGACGAGATTTTTTCCCTCTTTTCGACTAGTTTTGAGAGCCCCTCCTTTTTGGGTTAGATCGTTGCATTGTTAGCTGTTAATTTTCTGTTATTTCAGCATTATATACTGTTCTCTGCAGATTTATTTTCAGTTACGCAGCACACTTTTTATTTTTTCTCTCAAAATGTCTGGGTTTAAAAATTAAAATTAATGCACGCCACACACTCACCCTAAGCGAAGAAGAGCCTGGTTAACACCGCCAGGCAAATACTTTAAAACATTGTAAAATCAATTGACACTGCACCTTTCTGCCCTTGTTTCATCATTGTAATCACTTGATTCTGCACCTCCCTGCCTTTTTTGGTCATTCTTCTTCCCCTTGTGTCGTGTTTGTGTTGTCACCATTGCGCCCCCCAAGTGCACATCCCGGAGACTTCTTGGCCTTCACCCTCAGTTTCCGATCGGTTGACCTACTCCTTCCCGCCATCATCAAGTTAGTCCTCCTCCGAGTCCGCACACCGACTCCTCTTCTGATTCATTGGGTTCTCCTTTTACTTTTGGTTCTCCCCCTGTCACCTTCCCTATGTCTGGTCCAGGGACTAACGCTAGCGGTAATCCCGGCCCTAATGCCGGGACTACTACTAGCGGAACCGCCACCGGAACTACCTCAGCTGCACCCTTGCTCCCTTATATGGTAGGACTCAGCCTCCTCGATTTCAATCAGTTGATTAATGACCCTATCTGCCACGATGTTGGTTGGCCTACTATGCCGACCAAGCTCCCCTCCGACATTCCCAAGTTCGAAGGCCTTGCTGGAGAATATCCAACCAACCATATCCGATCTTTCCACATGTGGTGTTCCTCCAATTCCATTACCGATGACTCCATTCGTCTTCGGTTGTTCCAACGCACGCTTACAGGCGAAACTTCTAAATGGTATGTTGATCAGACCACCTCTTCCCATACCACCTTTGCGACCCTTGCCCAAGCCTTTTTATCTTATTTCCAACTCCCTCTCCGATACAACACTGGTACCGAGCTTTTGACTTCTTTCCGTCAATCCTCTTGAACCCGCCTTTCTACTCATGGCCAGGAATGGCGGAGAAGAAGGAGCTTATGTCGAGCTCCCACCATTGAAGATCAGGTTTATATGGACTGGTTCCTTCGCACTCTATTACCTCCCATTGGAAAATATGTCGCCTCCCATTTCCCTCAAACCGAAGAAGCCACCCTCCAAATAGCCTTGAAATATGACCTGATCTACGCTCAGTCTGGTTACGTTTATACTGTCCTTCCTGACCTCCCCAGGCCCGGTGGTGCTAACGCCCCGGGGGCATCTCATTCCACCGACGGTATCATTGGAGCCCTTTCTCATCCGTATGCTCAACCTCCTATGGGCTATAGTCTCCCCCCGAGAGGGGCCAGCACCTTTAGCACTTTTCCCCCTCCAAGTAGCATGTATCCAGGAT
The DNA here is from genome assembly GCA_034641835.2 of Pinus albicaulis. NCBI lineage: Eukaryota > Viridiplantae > Streptophyta > Pinopsida > Pinales > Pinaceae > Pinus > Pinus albicaulis. The sequence continues at coordinate 2,021,898,320 of CM076575.1, read as the reverse complement.
ACGGCATGCCTTATCCTTTTGCCCAGTATTTTGCTTACCTCAATGTTTCCCAACCTAACCATTATCCTTATCCATAGCCTGGTGCTCCAGCTCCTCCAGCATTTTCACCTCCACCTCCCTTGCCTTATCAACCCTAGAAACAACACCTATAGACCCCTCCAGGGCAAGTCTTTGCACAGCAGTGCGCGACTAATCCCCATTCCTCTCAAAGAAGGCGGAGAGGCAATCAAAATCAATCTGCCCCTGGTACTCGTGGACCCAATCCTCAAAGTCTCGACCCTAACACTGCTAACCAGCAACAGGTCACTCAGCCCATGCCGGACAGGCCTATTCGCACAAATAAGCCTTGTTTGTGTTGCGGTGCTTACGGTCATTACACTCACGATTGTCCCCTTCTACCACAGATGCGACAGATGTGGGACTCTCAAGCCACATTGCGAGGAAAACATGCCTCCCCCCATGCTCCCCCTAATGTGCCCACTACTCAACCGGCTGTGTTTACCGATCTTTTCCCCCAGCAAGGATTCGTGGCTGCCCAACCACCTGACGGATAGGTTGCCACTCAACCTTCTGCTTCTGGTTCCTCCGATTACCAGATCCTCGTGATGAACTCTGATCCATCCCCAACCGTCAACCTTAACCTTAAAACTTGGTCTCGCCAGTACCCCAAGCCTCCCGCTCAGTCTGCCTCCGAGTCCCCTTCTTCAGGTTCTACCGAGCCTCTTTCGACATCCAATGGTCCCTTACATATCCCTCAACCCAAATTTGAGGTTCATACCAACATTCCTAAGGGACCATTACGCCGAAATGTTGCTCCTGGTCGAGCTGCTCATTCGTATAGCATAGTAGATGATTTGGCGCAGTCTCCTGCTGCCATTTCCACATTGGAACTCCTCCAGTCGTACCCTTCCCAAAAGAAGGCTCTACTATCTGCCATGGGCACTGTAGATCCTGCTGATGACCAAATGATTTTTTTCGACGCCCATCAATCAGAACATCCTCCTCTTCCTGCTTCCGTAGCCTTCCAAATCCCCGTCAAAATCTGGAACGCTAATGTTTCTTGGTGTATAATTGATGAGGGGGCATCCACCTGTGTGATGTCCACTTCGGTTTGGAAGCAACTCGGATCTCCTGAGTTGGCCCCTTCCATGATCACCCTTCGAGCGTGGGATGGCCATGCCTCCCAGCCCATTGGCCTCTTTCGTAATTTTCCTATCACTCTTGCAGGCAAGACTGTTTGCGTTGACATCGAAGTCATCGACGCCCCTCTAGATTACAACATTCTCTTGGGGCGAAGCTACACCTATGCCATGTTTGTTGTCCCATCCGCGGTTTTTCGCAAGATGTCTTTTCCTCACAATGGAAAGATAGTCACCATCGACCAGTCGACATATCATGAGCCAAAGTCTCAGACCTCCCCTGAGATGACCATCTCTTCTGTAGCCAATAAACAAACCGTCGATTCCTTGACCAGTGTCTCTCCCGGCGTCTACAAAGACTCCTCTTTGCTTGGAAATTTTCTTGATCTTCCTCCTCCTCCTATCTCTGATCCCAGCTTATTGAATGTTTGCATGATGCAATCGTCTCAGGAAACCCTTAAACAGCCCGCTGCGGCTAGTCAACAACCTCAACCTCGCCCACCACAACCCGCTCCTAGCCATTCATCTCAGCCAGTCGTACTTCCTCCTTCTGGCCCCTCTCCTACAGTTGGTATCCATGAGCCCCTCTATACTCCTCGATCGGTTCCTCCAGGCCTTAGCCACCTTGGAGCTGTTCCGCCCGGCCATTACCCCTCCGGTCAGATACCGTTATTCATCCCACCTCCTGGAGTGTACTCGGTACCTGTTATGGCTACCCTCTCTCTCCCCAACCTGACCCTGGGTATCCCTGTCTGGTACCTTGACCCTCTAGCCACTACCCCACCTGGTCACCCCAAATCCTACCTTGCTTTGACTCTGGTTAAACCGATCCCCGTCACTTCTCCTGCTACCATAGTGCCTCACACACCTCAGCCCGCACCATCTCCGGTTGCTGTGGTATCAGGCAAAGGCAGCAAAGCTCACACAAAAACCAATCAGGACCAAGCCGCCCCGACGAACCCTACCCCTCCTCAACCGCCAAAGCGCACTATCCAGTGTGCTTTGTGCGATATTGTCAGTCACGCCACCCATACGTGTCCTGAATTGTTGCATCTCAAGACCCTGGTCAACGAGACGTTTCCCAAATCTAATATCCCTGAAGTCTACGTCACTATCCCAGATTCTATCCCGAAACTCAAAACCTTGTGCACAAATCACCCTTGTTCTTTGTGCGATTTCCATGGCCATTAAACCCACCTCTGTCCCCGCCTTGACGAGTATCGTTCCTCTTTAGACACGTACCGCCAATTCAAGCCTATGCAATACAAGATACCTTCTCACTTGTTTGCGAGTTCTACTTCGGTAGGACCAGAGGATCTTCCTACTCCCATTCACATTCCTCCTCCCGCTGTTGAAACGATAGAGCCTTCGACCACCATTTTTTACCTATCGTCATCCTTGCGAGATGATTTGCCTAACCTCCTACCTGCGGACACTCTCGGCTCCACCTCAGTAGACCTTGGATCTGCTGACGTTGCACATGTGAGCCCTTCTCCACAAGATGACCAGTCAGGCATTACTACATCATCGGGTGATCCTCCTTCCTCCATTCTTCCCATCTTCCAGTCCGATGAAGACATTATGGAAAACATGACCAACCCTGACTTTCCATGGGATGATATGCACCATCGCGCATACTTCCTCCCACAGCAGTCCCATGACCAATATGTTGTGGAAACTAAATACTTCATTCCCAATGCCGTCGATTGGTTCAAAAATCCCATCCCTGCACCTGATGCTTTTGAAGAAGGAAACATGGCCAATATCTCTCCTACCATTAAAATTGACATTTCGGTCAAATCGGGAATCGAAGAATATATCACCTTGGGTGCCCAATGCACCCCAGAAGAAATTGAAGCTTACACTAAGCTTTTCAAAGAATTCCACGATATTTTCGCCTGGTCCTACTCCGAAATGCCCAGACTCGATCCCACCATCGTCGAACATCATATCGACACATGGCCCGATGCCAACCCAGTCCGTCAAAAATTGAGACCCATTAATCCTTCCAGACGTGATGTTATCAAAGCCAAAATCGTTAAGCTCAAGCAAGCTGGTTTCATTTATCCCATTGAATACACCACTTGGGTGTCCAACCCAGTTCCCTTCCTCAAGAAACAAGGCACCATCCGTGTTTGCACGGACTTTCGCGACTTGAACAAAGCTTGTCCCAAAGACAACTTCCCCACACCATTTATTGACCAAATCATTGATGAGTGTGAGGGGCATGAGGTTCTCTCCTTTATGTCCGGATACAACCAAATCATTATTCGTCCTGCTGATCAACTTAAAACCACGTTCATCAGTCTGTGGGGAACTTTCGCTTACCGGGTCATGCCATTCGGCCTTAAAAACGCCGGCACCACTTTTCAACGGGCCATGTCTTATTGTTTCCATGACTTAGCTCATATTATCCTTGCTTATTTAGACGACCTCACTACGCGTTCTAAGCATCGGGCACAGCACCTCCACGATCTGCGTATTGTCTTTCTCCGATGTCGCAAGTATAATATCCGCCTTAACCCGTTGAAATGTGTCTTCTGCATTCCCGCTGGCTGTCTCCTAGGCTTCATAGTGTCTAAGAACGTTATCACTCTTGACCCTTTGAAAGTTCAAGCCATTCTTGAACTTTTCATTCTACGTACCTTACGCCAGCTACAAAGTCTTCAAGGCAAAGCTAATTTTCTTCTTCGGTTCATTCCTGACTATGCAACCACCGCACATGGGTTCCTTAGACTCCTCCGATCTAACATCCCATTTGTATGGGATACCTATGCTCATGAGTCTTTCGATGCCCTCAAGCACGCTCTCACATCCGTTCCCTTGATCCGCCCTCCCGACTTTGATAGGGACTTCATCCTGTACATCTCCGCTTCCACCTATTCGGTCGCTGGAGTTCTTATCCAGGAAGATGACAACGGAATCAAGCATGTGATCTACTACGTCAGTAAGAACCTCGTAGGGCCTCCTATTTCCTACTCACATGAAGAAAAACTAGCACTGGCTGTCGTGTTCTCGGTCCAAAAACTTCGTCATTACATCCTCATGTGTTCCACCAAGGTTGTGACTAATTCCAACCCCATGGCTTTCCTATTGAGTCGTCGCATCCTCACTGGGAAGTACGCCCATTGGGTCATCATCCTTCAAGAATTCAACCTCGAATTTGTCACACCACAAAGTAAGAAAGGTTTAGCCCTTGCTAAACTCATTTCTGAATTACCTACTGGAACGCAGGATTCCCCAGTTAATGATGATTTTCCTGATGAGCACTTATTCGCCATTACTTCGGACGATCCTTGGTACAGTGATATCCTCACTTACTTGCAAACCCAAAATTTCACCCTTCACCTTGATCGTGATGCTCAACAACGTATCTGACACCAGGCTCCCCGCTACCTTCTTATCGGTGACGACCTCTATCATCGCGATATAGATACTGTCCTTCATCGTTGTCTCACACACGCTGAAGTTGAACAGGTCCTCAATGCCTGCCATAGCGGTGCTTGCGGTGGCCAACTCTCCGGTCTTGCTACTGCTCAGAAAGTCATGTGCGCTGGGTATTTTTGGCCTTCCCTCTTCAGTGATTGCATTGAGGTAGTCAAACACTGTTCCAATTGCCAACATTTCGCCCCTAAGGCGCGAGCTCCCCCATCTCCCCTCCATCCTGTCATCACAACTGGTCCCTTTTTTAAATGGGCCATCGACTTTATGGAGTGTTGCCCGCCATCTGCTGGTAACCATAAATATATCATCATGGTGGTTGACTATTTCACAAAATGGGCCGAGGCTATGCCAACATTTAACAACACGGCAGCTACCGCAGCCCTCTTTTTCTTTAACCACGTTATCGCTCGATTCGGGGTTCTGAAACAACTGGTCTCTGACCACGGCCGACATTTTGAAGATGAGATATGGCGTGAGCTATCCTCACTGTTGGGTTTTGAGAACCAATATTCCTCCTCCTATTACCCCCAAGGTAATGGCCAAGTTTAATCAGTCAACAAAATCCTCAAGACCATGCTTCAATGAACGATGAATAAGCACAAAACCAACTAGCATCTTATGCTCTTCCCTGCTTTGTGGGCCTATCGAACTTCTGTTAAAACCACCACCGCGTTTACTCGTTTCCACCTCGTTTTTGGAGAGGAGGCAGTCTTACCGATCGAGTGTGAAATCCCTTCCCTTCATCTGGCCGTTGAACTTCTCCCTGATACCCAACCTCTAGAACAACGACTTATCATGATTGAGCGCGCCTCCGAAGACTGTCGTGTTGCATTGCAAACCATTGAAGAGGCTAAGAAATGCACCAAATCTCAGTATGACCGAAAAGTCCACCCTCGTACTTTTCACGAAGGCGACCTTGTTCTAGTATATGACTAGGCCCATGATGTCCTTGGTCACGGGAAGTTTGACTCGTTATGGCTAGGCCCTTACATCATCAGTAAGGATCTCGGTAAGGGGGCATACCTCTTAGAGGACTTCGAAGGCAATCCCCTTCCTAATCCTCGCAATGCACTCTATCTTAAGAAATATTACCCTTAGAATTTCCCTTCTGAAATGCATGTTTTATTTTCTTTTAGATAGCTAGCATCGTTTTTTTGTTTTCATACTTTGATACTTTTCCAGGACAGACGTTGTCCCAGAAGGATCCCTTCACCTCTCCTCAAAATCGAATTTCCTCACTTACAACACTTGTACTTGGGGCATCACTTTGCCTCCATACTTGTCCTTGTTTGTGTCAATTTTCATCATGACATACCATCATGTACTCATGTTTTCATGGTCCCCCATGGGACCTTTATTGTGTGGCAGCACCATCGAGTCGTCCTTGTTTAGAGCATCCAAGTTGAGTCCTCATCGCATTCATGGAGTCTATCTCGAGTCCTTTTGTATCCCGCTATAGTCCTCCCTCCTTCATTGCTTGGTCTCTCTCTTGTGTCGCAGATTATGACCTTAAGTCCCACTGTCTCCTATCCCTTATGATATTGTGTCAGTCGCTGCCATGTCATTCATGCCCTTTATGCTCTAGCAAGGGAAGTCGTCCATTTGCTACTCATTCCTCTCCATTCCATTATCATCATTGGTATTAGTCTGTCCATCGCTCTACTTTTTCCTCTCGTGCCTTAGTTGAGGATCTCTCATTGCCTCACCTATGGCGGACCTCCTTCTGTCGACATCAGCTCCTTCATTCCAGAAGACAGGTCTAGAGGGCAGTGTACCTTGGTTACAGCTTCCACTCTTGTTCGGTGCCTCGGATCAGGCAAAGGGATCTCTCATTTCCCTTTGACTTGATTGTTTCTCCACTCCAGCTCCTTTCAGCATGATCTAGATCCGTATGCTTGATGGTTCAGTGATGCAGCAGTAGCTTTTGGTGATTCCTGGGTGTGTGTGAGATGTCTCAGCCCTCATGAGGGGGTGGCCCTGCAGGTAGCCCCCCACATGCCCGGATGACCTCTTCATTGCAGCCTTCGATGCCGCTCCATATATTTCATGATGTCGGCCTTAGCCGCTTGCAGCACCTCTTTGATTTGCATGTATCAGTCAGATTATTGTGAGCACTTCCCTGCTCATAGGGGGCATTTGGGTTGTATTTGTATCTCATGTACTCAGATATTATTGTATAAGTTTTGGCTGTTATCCCAAGCACAGCATGTATGTGGGATCCCTCATTGTATTTTTATCTGGCTCATGTTTATGCCGGCTGTACTTTATGGTTCGGTCCCTTGTTTACTGGACACACTATTCTTTTGTCTTTGTCTCGGCGGGCATAGGTATGCCTCCCCCGCCGCCTTTAGCACAGGTACCCTCTCATAAAAAGAGACTTGTCGCACCTGCAAGTCTCGTCTCCTCAGGCTCTAGTTCTTCAGCACATTAGTCTACCTTACATTTCTCTCTCTGACTTCCCTTTTGATGTTTGGTGATTGAGTTCTTACAACGTACTTCGGTCATACGATTTTCTCCTAACACTCGCACGCTGGGGGGCAATCTGTTACACCATTTTTTGGTCATCTAACCTATTATCATTAGATGGACCCAAGTACACCATGTAAGACCAATTTTACCCTAAGTAAAATTGCTTTCACTATGTAAAATAACTTAATAAAACACATTTATTAGGTTTTTTTATGGTCTAAACAGGAAACCCCAAAAGGAAATATTAAACAAACCTATATTTGTTTGATTTTCCTCAAGGAATAATTAATTAAACAATAATTTAATTATTATTCCTGGTCATGTTTAACCCAAAACAAAGAAATTAATTAGATAAATCCTTATTTATCTTATTATTTTCTAGGAATAACTGTTTTAATCTTATTTAAATAATATTCCTTGTTAAATATGACTAAATCACCCATAAATAATTAAATAAATCATTATTTATTTGATTATCTTTCAACCACTTCCTTAAAATGATAAATAAATCATTTATTTATTTATTATTCACAGACAAAGGGATTTGACCCAAGTCCAATACTTTTTCCCTCCAAAAAATATAATAAAATATTCCATAAAAGGTGGATCTAGATTTGGTTAATGTTATTTTAATCATGCACCGAGATCTAGAATGACCCAATATTTTGTTATAAATAGGAGGGTTTCTCCTACCATTCTTCACCTTTTGTTGCCTATTAGATCACTCTGGATCTATACTCTTGGTCCGACTTTGAGCCATTATCATTGTCATATTTTCCATTATTTGCTGTGTGAGCTCCCTTTGAGTTCTATCTTTGTCTGGGTTTTCTACACCAACAGAAGAGAGAAATGCTAGATCTGAAGTGCTGAGGACTTCCAAGAACCCATCCCATCGAGGAGAATTGGAAACACCTTCTTGTTTTCCTCCCAGGTGCCCTTAATACAAAAATTCTTTCAAAAAATATTGTTCTTGTCTTGTCTATTGGATGTATGGAGCAAAACCTTATTTTTACTGCTTAATGTCTCTCTATGTATAGATCTGGTTTTTTGCACGACTTGTCTTGATCAACTAACTGTAGATCTGAAGATATTGGCAAATTATATTTGATGTTAGGGCTATACTTTATGCGTAGTAAAGTGGTCTTTTTTCGTACACTTCGACAAAAGATTCATACTAATGATGCTTCAGAAACAAGCCTCCTACAAGAAAAAAGATTCATCTTGGATGGATCGCTTCTTAGCAATGGGCATCAATAGCCAAGAAGATGTTTAAGTCACATGTAAGAACTTTTTCTTGAATATTGAACAAAATTTTAGTTGAGTTTTTGTCATCATCTCACCTTGTACCTGACAAGGGGGAAAATAGTGGTCATCTACAAGCTTCGAAGCCACATCAAGCGAGCCTGAGCCACAATCTCTCATTCCAGATTCAGAGTTGTAGCCAGAGACACAGCAGTTCAAGCGAGCCTGAGCCACAACTTTTCATTCCAAATTCAAAGTTGTAGCCAAAGACATAGATTCCCATGAGCATTCCTTTGGTTGGTGGACAACCTTAAACCATCCATGTGAGGTTCATATTCTTCTTCTTCAAAGAATTTGGGACACTTCCTCTAGCAGAAGAGTTTAGCTTATTGTGAGATTTGGTAGAGTTCCGAGAAATGCATTAAGCATTCCAGTGTTGGTGGTCATCCTTAAACCATCACAGGTTTTAGACCTCCCTTCTTCTAGGTTGAAGGTCTCCCTCTTCAAATATGAGGGACACTTCCTCTAGCAAAAGCCCTCAGCTTCTTGCCAGTTTTGGAAGAGTTTTGGGAACTGCAATAAGCATTGCATTCCAGTGTTGATGGTCATCCTTAAACCACCTCTTTATGCCAACATTTCAGAGAGTTGATTCAACCTAAGTGCTACCATGCACATTTTACATATTTGTATTATAACTCTCTTCTTGGACTCACATATACCCCTTTGGATTAAGGGGGGGAACATTGGGCACCTAATTCTCAATGGGTAGGTGTGGAATTCAAACAGTCACAAAGGAGTCCAAGTGACCTTGGAATGTGGAATCCAAGGGTCACACCTAATGTACTATAAAAGCACATCTATGGTTAATAGTAAAATATCTCACACCTATCTTTATATCTATGTGTGTTTAGTTTCTCCTTATGTGTGGTTACCATGCATGTGTTTAACAATGTTCTTCTCTTGATTTTTAGTAAACCAAAATATTATAAAAAAATACTATCACGAACTTTTTCAAATACTAGCTAATGACATTTCTCATCAGGAACATGAATGTGGCTAGGGAATTTGTGAACCCAAATGGTACCACTACGAACTTATAGTGCCTGTATAGTATCCTAAAAATTTTCTTGTGATTATCTTCATATTTAATTCTAACTTGATGATAACTAGATCTCATATCTATCTTGGAAAACATTATGGCTCCTCTTAGTTGATCAAATAGATCATCAATTCTAGGAAATGGGTATTTATTCTTCACTACAGATTTATTTAACTATCTATAATAAATGCACAATCGTATTGTGCCATCCTTCTTTACAAATAGTGTTGGTGCTCCCCAATGTGATACATGTTTGTTGTATACTTTATCCAACATTTATTTCAATTGCAATTTTAATTCCACCATCTCAGTGTACTCATGAAATTTGGAGTTTTAAAAATTGGCACAAAACGAGAATTGATTCAATGGAGAAATTGATTTCCCTCCTAAGTGGCATTCCTATCACTTCCTCCAAAAAGACATCATTGTATTGTTTCAGAATGGGGTGATATTCAATTTTGAGTTTGTTTTCCTCTGTTACACTAGTTATTTGAATCATAAATAAAGCACACTCTTTCTGGCTGCATTTCTTCACTTGAAGTGCTAAAATTTTCCTTACTAAAACATGATTTCTTATTCCGTGCAATATTTGTTCCTCTCCTTCAGTGAGGCATTCTAGTGATTTATTATAATAGTTAGCTCTGGTCCTGTGGGATGCCATCTAATCCATGCCAATCAAGATATCATTTGAATCCAATGGAAAAATATTAAGTGCCACTTTTTGGGCATGTCGCTTATTTCCAAGTGGCACAACTCCACCAAATCAATCACACTCTTTTGACTCCTGTGGCTAACTGGACCAACCACGATTAACATGTAATTTCTTCTGTAATACACGTGTTTGCAATTTTGGGGCTGACATAATTTGGATCAATTAAAATTGAAACAAGTTGGTTGGAAACCATACCTTCCATTTCAATCACAAAGGTTTGATTATCTATTTGTCTATTGTCCAATGTTGCATAAATATAAGGCATGCTTTGAGCCACATCATTAACTATTGTTGCTTCTTTGACATTATACTACTTATTACTATTATTTTGGTTGTGAGGGAAATAGTTTAACATGTGATCTTATCCACATCCTCAACATTGTAATGACATCCTCCTGGGCTCCTTTGTCTCTTCTCTTGCTGTTGTGATAGGTCGTTCTCTATTTGTAGCATGGAAGTTATGATGGAACTCACCTCTATCAAGTGTATTGAACTTGACATTTTTCCCCCTTTTTTTGTACCCTGAGGGTTGTGTTCCTTTCCCTTTAAAATTGTCTTTGTCATTCTTCTTCCAATCTATTCATAATTTATCCCTATGCTTGCACAGATCATGCAATACTTGGCCATCCTAATAGTGTCCTCTAGTGAATTTGGTTCATCAAATTCAGTTATGTCTTGGTAGGATTGCAGTAAGTCATTGAGACGTCTTTGAATCTTCACCTTCTTGTGCTTGATGTAGGGTACATACCTTGGTAGTTCCAAAAATATGTTGGTGTAGGCATACAAGGTGAGTTGTCCCATATTATGCTCATGAAACTCTTTGATTTTGTTATCATAGTACCTCTCAGACATGTACTTTTCCCAGAAATATTTCTCAAAAATTTTCCAATTCAACTTCCTTTCTCTGATGCCTTTGACATTTCTAAGATATTCCCACAATATGTCAGCTTTTTCTTCAAGTTAAAAATGGGTACCTTGGCCTTCATATTCTCATAATAGTCATGAACTCTAAAGTAATTATTTAAGCCCAAAATACAAGCTTCTTCTTCCTCACTCTTATTAGTCTCTCCATCAAAGGTAGGGGGATTATATTTCTTGAATGCTTTTGTCGTTGTGTTTTTCTCACTCTCTTTTTGTTGGTGGTGTCTTCATGACCTGGTAATAGCACTAGATAATTTGTAATGGTTGTTTATTCCCATTTTCATACCGTTGATTGGAGTTCACCCTTTCATCATGTATTCACCTGCATGCCTATGCCTCTTCTTTGACTTGCTACTTTCTTCCTTACTGGCTTCAATTCCATTCTTCCATATTTCATATGGGCTTTTCTTGGATTTATGTTTGTCCAGATAACTAGCACCAAGTTAATGTTGTATTTGTCTTTGTAGATCTAATAAGCTCTACAATATCATTGTATTCACCTGTGCTTTCCTTTCTTCAGCTCTAAAAATATTTTCGTTGTCAGCCTTGTAGCTCCTTAATTAAACTTTCACGCTTTTGAGGGTATCCATCTAGTTAGGGGAATTTTCTTTTGGCCTCTTTCCAACTAAATCTTGTTCCTGGTTCAAAAAATTTTGTCCATGTTGTACTAAACCATTATGTTACCCATTCCTCTATTTTCCACTATAAAGTATGTCTTCTTATATGTTGTCACACACACACATGTGTCAACTAAATCAAGGATAAACATAGTAATCATAGACTCGGTATGCTAGCACCAAGAATGTTGATCTAAACTTGTTCACACAATCAAATCCCATGTCAGGTACATATTCTAGATAATAATTAACAAAAAAAAGGACAAATAGAATTCCATCAAAGTTAGTGATCACATCAACTACCGGTTTAAATCATCATTCATTTAACAAATCAACTTACTTGTACATATAAAATTAAATTCTACTCTGTGTGTGAGCCCCTTCCAAGTCCATTGTTGAACCTATTCTTTGATACCACTCTATAACACCTCCCACCCCTTAAACCATCTCATGTTATGGGAGTACTAATCTTTTTGACTCGATATCCAAGGTTTGTTATGAAGATGGTGTTACAACAACATTTTTTCCTCAAATTTTTTGATACCTAAATCTAATGCCATTATCTCGTTTAACTCATCTAGAGTTTTTTAGTTATATAAATTTTGCCTCAATCAGAGTCCCGAGTGGAAAGTAATTCCCCTTAGAACTTTAACCCGTTAAGGAGGCCATGTCATCAAGGGAAATATATTTTGCACCCATGTGATCACGTTGGCCCGTGTGATGCCACGCTACCGCCACGTGGGGGTCCACATTGCACGTGCTTCATATCAATACTGACATATTTTTAGTTCCCCAATTCTGTGTTTCTGCTATTACCTTTATTGGGTCTATAACACCTCCCCTTCGGGTATCACGTTCCTTGGGATTACCCCCGGTATTGTATCCACCCATCCCCCCCCCCACCCTTGAGTCGATATCTCCCTAGACCAATAGTTATTGTTTTCCCCAAGATCTCATTTCTATCTTGGAAAACATTATGGCTCCTCTTAGTTGATCAAATAGATCATCAATTCTATGAATGGGTATTTATTCTTCACGATAGATTTATTTAACCGTCTTTAATCAATGCACAATCGTATTGTGTCATCCTCCTTTACAAAGAGTGTGTGATACATGTTTCTTGTATCCTCAACATTTCTTTCAATAACAATTTTAATTCAACCAACTCAGTGTGCTCATGCAATTTTGATTTTTAAAAATTGGCACAAAACAAGAATTGATTCAACGGAGAAATTTATTTCCCTCGTGGGTGACATTCCTAGCACTTCCTCCAAAAATACATCACTATATTGTTTCAGAATGGGGTAGTATTCAATTTTGAGTTTGTTGTCCTCTGTTACACTAGTTATTTGAATCATAAATAGACCGCACTATTTCTGACTGCATTTCTTCACTTGAAGTGCTAAAATTTTGTTGGAAATGTTGTCATTGATGGCAAAGGAAATTCCAAAGGAGGAGAAAAATAGCAACAAGGCAGCAGAGAGGTAGCAGAGGCAGCAAAAAGAGAAGCAAGTAGCAGTATCATTCAAGGAGCAGAGACAAGTAGTTAATTGAAGCAGAGTTGTCCAAATGACAGAGTAGATTGTAGAATTCCTGAAAGGATAGATCCTCTAAGAAGAAAGCCGAACTGTGAGTCAGATCTTCAAAGTTTGTGAACATTGTAAACCCTGTGCAAAAAGGTAGAGTTATAATTCTGTGCACGATCGAGAAAATTGATATGGGTTCATAAATAACGGTTTATATATGTATCAAGATTTGATGCGCTCCAAAATGAATTGATTGCATATGGTGTCATTCGATTCTACTCTAAGTATAGAGCATTTTTAGTTGGACGAGAATGTGCGATAGTTAAAATACACCAAGTCGAGTTCTATGTACTCACCGTTGAAAGAGAAGGCGATGAATATTTATAGCATGATGGAATATGAATGCAGTGAGGATGTAAAGGACCAGAACCTCGAAGCGGAATAGTTATATATAACAAAAGGAAGCAAAGGAGGAAGCGCTGAAGAAAAAACAGGCAAAAGACAGCAGAACAGAGACAGACAAAACAAAAAGTAAGCAGGGCAAAGGAGATCGGCGAAAGAACACTGCTAAAGTGTAACAGTCGAATATGGAGGCAGTAAAACGGTCGAGCAGTGGAGACAGAGGCAGCGAATACAAAGGCAGTGAAGTGGTCGAGCGGCAGAACCGTTATCACAGCAATGAAGGCAGAGGCAGAGACGTTAGCACAGCAAAGGCACAGAAAATTCCAGGAATCGCTTAACCCCAGGTAGAAGGATACATAAAAAAAATTCTGGGAATCGTATAACCCAAAGCAGCAAAGTATATATATATACAAATCTCATTTCGGGAATCGTTACCCACGCAGGAGTATACATACAACGCATTACATATTCGACGCTTTATACACAAAGGTTCAAAGCATAATATTAAATGATATGGAGCACTTTATTATCAGAACCCAAGTACCTTATATGGTGGGACCCTTCCCAATCGCATCGGATTTAAGCAAGGCATCGGAACATGCAACAGAAAATTGCAATTGTGATTGAAGACCAGACCCGATGGGTGTATGAATTATGATTCAAATGTATTTGAAGTCCGGGATAATCGCATCGGATCAGTCTAATCGCCTCGGAGATTATAAGAGCATTGGAACATCACAACAGAAAATTGCGATTGCGATTAATTTCAATCGGAGCAGGAGTGGTCAATAGCATCGGAGTATTCGAAGTCGCGATTGCGATCAATCCTAATCGGAGAAATCGCAACAGTGATCAATCGCAATCGGAGAAATCGCAACAGTGACCAATCACAATCGGAGTTAAAACGGAGCATCGGGACATGCAAATGGAATTTGCGATTGCGATTAATCGTATCGCATCTGAGTAATCGCAATCAGAGCTTCGGAATATTGGAATGTTGGTACATTCAAATGGAAATTGCGATTGCGATCAATTGCAATCGAAAGAAGTCAAGTATAGCATCGAAAAGCGTGGCAAGTGGACCCGGATATTGACATTCTATTGATTACAGTGGAAGTGGCAGTGTATATGTTAAAACTTTATATAAGCTCGCCAAGAATTGAAATTACAATATATATATATATATATATATATATATATATATATATATATATAAGGCGCTGTTATAAAACGTTGTGGCGATTATATTGAAATATGTTGCGTGGTCTGTGGACACACGGGCCTCGGCTCAAGGTGGAGGGCGATTCTTTATTTAAAACAGTTGGGATGTATGTATGTTCCGCTTGCGGAACTTCCACATCAACAAGACACTTGCTGCGTGAAAAGAGCTGGTATTTGCCCAGATTTAATGCCAGCTATTACATATTTATATAAAATGCACTGATATAAAAGGCACAGGTACACGTATGCAACAGTTACACCACAGTAGAGGAAAGAAGAGAAAAAAGAGCTGAAAAGAGACAAAACACAGTCACAGAAAGGACAGACACAGTCAAAGAAAAGACATACGCGCAGCGAGCCAAAAGAGGCTGAATGAGTGAGCTGGAGTTTTCATTATATGTGAATGTAAACATTGTAATTGAATTTTTTATTGTTTGTGATGCATTGGCAAGTCTCCGGAAGAGAAAAAATATCCCACTGTAATGATAAATTGGTACCTACAGTTATGTTTTCTGAATGAGCGGATAAAAGAGATGAGAAGGCAGAAGGCAAAGAGACATGGTTGTTCATTTCGAATTCCCAGTAGAATAAAAATAGCCATGAAGCTATTTTTGTATAAAACAAGGTAATATCCAAGGGGAGAAGGTTACGAAAAATAGAGTGAGAGAAGAAGAGAGTGTGTAGCGGAATTGAAGAGAGTTGAAGAAAATAAGAAAGCTGCAAGAGGTTAGAGAGGTTGGAGAATGCAGAATTGAGGTAGAGAAGATACGAAGAAGGAGGAGCATAACGAGATGTTGTGCAAAGTTAGAGAATGCAGAAATGAAGCAGTGAGACAGAGAAGGAGGAGGAGTTGAGCAGAGAAGAAGGAGGAGCTGATAGTGAATTTGAGAAGATGCAGAAATGATATAAGGAAGATATGAAGATTGATACACAGTAGTGAAGATGATACAAAATAGAGCTTATATCCAAGGTAAATCAGCAAGTACTTTACTTTTGAAAGAGTAAGGAAGTTGGAGCCTCCCTATCAAGTTGTAGCTTGATAGATGTCAGTTGTAGCTAACTGAGGTAGGAGCCTCCTGTAGGTTGGTGCCTGCAGAATATAGATGGGATTTGGTGCTTCCACATCAACTTGTAGCTTGATAAAATGTCATTTGTAGTTGACTGAGGTTGGAGCCTCCTATAGGTTGGTGCCTGCAAAAAATTGATGGGAGTTGGAGCTTCCTTGCAAGTTGTAGCTTGCAGAATTGAGGTTGGAGCCTCCTGTAGGTTGGTGCCTATAGAAAATCAGTGGTGAGAGGGAGTTGGAGCTTACCTTTGCATCACAACAATAATAAGATGTGGTTTTCTCCCTTTATGGGTTTCCACTTATATCTGGTGTCTCTGTGCATGATGTTTATGTGTTGATCTGGTTTATATCATCTGCTTAATACTTGCTGCTCTGATATTAAGTCTACTGTTACATTATATTAATGCTTGTTGCTCACATTCTAAGATTACTCACATGTTAAGTTGAACATGAAATGAAGGTGTAAACAAGTGTTAATGAAAAAGTTTTAAAATTCCATGAATGTGTTAAACTGATTCACCCCCCCCCTCTCAGTTTAACTAAGGGTTCAACAATTGCTATCAGAGCCAGGTTCCTTTCGTGCAAGCCTAATAGCTTGAAGGAGATCTGGTTAAGTCATGGACTATCAAAATGTACCTGTGTTAAGTACGACAAACTTTCCTGAATGGAGAGATAAGGTTAAAACAGGATTATTGACTTATGAACCTAAGGTATGGAAGCTTTTTTGTGATGTTTACTGCACAGACTCCCCCACAGTGAAAGAAAAACAAAGGAATTCCAAGGCAAAATGTGTGATATATAACAGTCTTCATAACAAGGACCTTGAGTTGATAATGGACTTAACCTCTGCAAAAGAAATCTGGGATAGATTGCACTTCATGCATGGAGTAAACACTAAGGATTGCACTGACAAGAAGGATAAGAGAATTAAGAAGAAGAAAAATTCATGTCAACAGGAAAATATTCAATCAAATGAAGTACCTGCTAGTGTGAATGGAGATAAGAACCATGAAGAAATTACAGTTGAAGAAAAAGCCAAGCTTGACACTGCTTTGACTGAAATAGAAAAATTGAAAAATGAAAACAAAGACCTTAAGACAGTGGTGCAAATATGTGATGAGAGAGAATATGAATATAAGAAAGAAATTGTTGGCCTGAAGACACACCTTGAAGAAGCAAGGAAAATAGAAGACACTCTGCTGCAACAAATGAGAGAGAAAAATCTGGAATGTGAAAAATTGGAAGAAGAAGTAGTGAACCTAAGAAAGAAATTAGAAAAGGCCCAAAGAGATTTATTAATGAATACTCCTCAAATGAAAAGCTCCAGACAGTTGGACCACATTCTAAATGCACAAAGGTCACCTCTCATAAAGATTGGGATAGGATATGAAGGTGAAACCAGTAAGTCCAAGGTTGAAGATAACAAGAATGTCATTTTTGTGAAAGCTGTAAAAGACAGTGAAGCAGCTCAGCAAATTCCCACAGAAGAAGAAGCCTGCAAGAACAAGATTTGTAAGGAAACAAACAGAATCAAGCAACAACATGAAAAAATAGAGAATGAGAGGGTGAAACAATCAGCTGCTAAAGGCTCACATGCTCCTAAAGATGAAGTGAATAAATTTGGAAGTTGTCAAAGCAGGTTCTTTCCTCCTATGGAAAATAGCACATGTTTCTCTTGTCATAATCCAGGACATAATGCAGTACAATGTAAGAGAAGGCCTATCAACTCCAACCAGCAAAAGATGCAACAAAAGAGAAGAACCCCTCAAGCAAGAAAATGGAAAGGACAATCTTCCACCTGGTACACAAATCATTTCCATGGCTACTGTTATGCATGCAATAATTTTGGACATAAATCTGTTGAATGTAAAATGTATTCAAGAAGGGGAACAAATTATTATACATCAGCTCAAATGTACTTTGACAAAATAAGATGTTATGTATGCCTCAAGCTTGGCCACAAAGAAAAGGACTGTAAACTGCCATATATACTAAAGAACTCTAGACAGATGATGGAAACAAAGCAAATCAAACAAAACTATGAATTTAAAAGAAGTGCAGACATTATGAAGAACCCCAATAAAGTATGGAAAGAAAAGAAAAAGGGGGAGCCTATTATCTCAATAACATAATGAATCCTCCATAGTCTCAGGGGGAGCTGCTCTAGAAAACAAAGCAAATATCCAACCAGTGACAAATATGAAGCAACATCTCACGGGGAGAGCAGTTCATAAATAGTCCCCTCAAAAGTAGTCTAAGAAGAGCTCCTTGGAATAAGGACAACTATAAGATCAAGAATGCACAGGAAAATTTTCTAAAAATAGAGAACTATAGAGGAAGAAGAACACCTGAAGCACACAATAGCCAACAGGTTGATGGAAGGAGAGAAAGCAGCAAGAAACCTTGGGATTAGGGGAAACAGTAGCAATGAACCTGTAAGCTAAGAAGACTTCATCACATTAAAGTGATGATCACACTGTGCCTCTCACTACTAGAATTAACAATTAATCACATTAAGAATAATGAGTACGAAAATAGTCTATTATCTTTATGTCAGTACATCAATGATCTATGAAAATTCCCCTTGAAGGAATGAAGTCAAATGAGTGACAAATCTCTGAGTAATCAGCCCATGAAGATTCAGAATAGAGAAATTGAAGATTTCTACCCAAATATCATTATCTTAAGACAGTTGAATTGTACTTAAAGCAACAATGATTCTGGTGCAATATTAGAAAGTAAAATGCAATGACATTCCCTTGAACAGAATGACAAAATAAGCAAATGGTTAAAGATTCCAAGATTAAATTTCAGGATATTGATGACTATTGGTATGAATGGTGGAAATCTTAGTAGTAGAACTCATGAAGGATGCCTTAACATTGGGTTCGTGAACAAGCTGAAGTGAAAGAAGTATTAATTGGTACTTGGTACAAACAGCATGCCTATCAACAGAATATCAAGTGTTATCATGGAACAGCAATGTGGTACAGGTCCTCAGGATCAAAGGTTATGGAAAGAGTACATCCAGCATAAAAGGGTCAATGAAAAGGCTAAAGGATAAGTATTTTGTTTACTCTTGAAACATGATATTGAGCATTGAAACAATATTTCTTTTGGATGCCTTCCTGAAGTCAATACATATACATATCAGGCCTCTTCTCTCAAGATCATTCATAACACCGTGTGAAATCTGTTTGCTATTAAAACATCTTGAATATTTTTTATAGAAAGTTAAAGTATCAAAATTATGAATGACTAATTTGGTCATTTGAAGCTCAAAACTCTGTCTTTGAATCATCAAGAACATACTTCAGCAGAAAGAATTTGCTGACATCTCACCATTGAAAAGAGGTTGATCACTGACATACATACCCCCGTATGTCATAAAGAAAAGTGCATGGTTGATAAGTGAGAACGACCACTACATTGAATGCATCCTACCTCAAAGTTTTGTTGTGAAAGTTCATTATGCAAGCAATAAAGGCATTTGATTTCTTAGATCAAATTCTAGTTAATTCATTGATCACATCAGTAACAAGGACCTGCAGCTATTAAGTGTAATATCATTATCAGCATCCTAGCTCATATCATCATCAACAAGCAAGAAAAGTGAACCACAATTATAAAAGACATATTGGCATCATCACAATTGAACAGATGTTGTACTACAAAAGAAGACAGACTCCAACTACAACCTTCCTCAATAAATATGCATCGCAGATGAAGATTATAATATAGAAGAAAGTATAGCTGAAGCAAGCTTGATAGGTCACATGGAGTATTTACAATCTTTAAGTTTTGATCCAATTATGCATTTGTGATTAGAAAAGGTTGATACAATATGTTCCATGAAGAGTCATTGTCGTCACTTTCAGCCTTATACTAGTAAAAGGAAACTGTGCTTTGGATTGTGTCAATTTACAATAATCCGCAAAGTGTTCCCTCAAAAAATCTTGTACACCTGTATAGAGCAGCATGATACAAAGTCAGAAGAAGAATGCCTAAACACATCTCAGAGAGATAAAATTAAAATATAGAATCTACACTGAGAAATGTCCAATCCTTTTCCATTGATGTCAAAGGGGGAGGAAAAGCAGTAATAGAAGAAAGGGTCTTCTAAAAGAAGCCAGGCAGAGAAAGACTTGGAGGAAGCGTTGGATTATCAGTGGATGTGTTGCCATCAATTCCAAAGGGGGAGACTATTGGAAATTTTGTCATTGATGGCAAAGGAAATGCCAAAGGAGGAGCAAAACAGCAACAAGGCAGCAGAGAGGTAGCAGAGGCAGCAAAAAGAGAAGCAAGCAGCAGTATCATTCAAGGAGAAGAGACAAGCAGTTAATTGAAGCAGAGTTGTCCAAAAGACATAGTAGATTGTAGAATGCCTGAAAGGATCGATCCTCTAAGAAGAAGTCGAACTGTGAGTCAGATCTTCAAATTTTTTGAACATTGTAAACCCCGTGCAAAAAGGTAGAGTTATAATTCTGTGCGCGATTGAGCAAACTGATATGGGTTCGTAAATAACGGTTTATATATGTATCAAGATTTGATGCGCTCCAAAATGAATTGATTGCATACGGTGTCATTCGATTCTACTCTAATTATAGAGCATTTTGAGTTGGACTAGAATGTGCGATAGTTAAAATACACCGAGTCGATTTCTATGTACTCACCGTTGAAAGAGAAGGCGATGAATATTTACAGCATGATGGAATATGAATGTAGTGAAGATGTAAAGGACCAGAACCTCGAAGCGGAATATTTATATATAAAAAAAGGAAGCAAAGGAGGAAGCGCTCAAGCAGAAACAGGCAAAAGACAATAGAACAGAGACAGACAAAAGAAAAAGTAAGCAGGGCAAAGGAGACAGGCGAAAGAACACTGCTAAAGTGTAACAGTCGAATATGGAGGCAGTAAAACGGTCGAGCAGTGGAGACAGAGGCAGCGAATACAAAGGCAGTGAAGCGGTCGAGCGGCAGAACCGTTATCACAGCAGTAAAGGCAGAGGTAGAGTCGTGGAGGCAGAGGCAGAGACGTTAGCACAGCAGAGGCACAGAAAATTTCAGGAATCGCTTAACCCCAGGCGGAAGGATACATAAAAAAAAATCTGGGAATCGTATAACCCAAAGCAGCAAAGTATATATATATACAAATCTCATTCCGGGAATCGTTACCCATGCAGGAGTATACATACAGCGCATTACATATTTGGCGCCTTATACACAAAGGTTCAAAGCATAATATTAAATGATATGGAGCGCTTTATTATCAGAACCCAAGTACCTTATATGGTGGGACCCTTCCCAATTGCATCAGATTTAAGCAAGGCATCGGAACATGCAACAGAAAGTTGCGATTGCGATTGAAGACCGGACTCGATGGGTGTATGAATTATGATTCAAATGTATTTGAAGTCCGGCATAATTGCATTGGATCAGTCTAATCGCCTCGGAGATTATAAGAGCATTGGAACATCACAACAAAAAATTGCGATTGCGATTAATCGCAATCGGAGCAAGAGTGGTCAATAGCATCAGAGTATTCGAAGTCGCAATTGCGATCAATCGCAATAGGAGAAATCGCAACAGTGATTAATCGCAATCGGAGAAATCGCAACAGTGATCTATCAAAATCGAAGAAATCGCAACAGTGACCAATAGAAATCGGAGTTAAAGCGGAGCATCGGGACATGCAAATGGAATTTGCGATTGCGATTAATAGTATCGCATCAGAGCAATCGCAATCAGAGCTTCGGAATATTGGAATGTTGGTACATTAAAATGGAAATTTCAATTGCGATCAATCGCAATCGGAAGAAATCAAGTATAGCATCGGAAAGCATGGCAAGTGGGCCCAGATATATGACATTATATTGATTATAGTGGAAGTGGCAGTGTATATGTTAAAACTTTATATAAGCTCGCCAAGAATTGAAATTATGATATATATATATAAAAGGTGTTGTTATAAAACGTTGTGGCGATTATATTGAAATATGTCGCGTGGTCTGTGGACCCAAGGGCCTCGGCTCAAGGTGGAGGGAGATTCTTTATTTAAAACAATTGGGATGTATGTATGTTCCGCTTGCGGAACTTCCACATCAACAAGACACTTGCTGCGTGAAAAGAGCTGGAATTTGCCCAGATTTAACGCCAGCTATTACATATTTATATAAAATGCACTGATATAAAAGGCACAGGTACACGTATGCAACAGTTACACCACAGTAGAGGAAAGAAGAGCAAACATAGCTGAAAAGAGACAAAACACAGTCACATAAAGGATAGACACAGTCAAAGAAAAGACATACGCGCAGCGAGCCAAAAGACGTTGAATGAGTGAGCTGGAGTTTTCATTATATGTGAATTTAAACATTGTAATTGATTTTTTTATTGTTTGTGATGCATTGGCAAGTCTCCGGAAGAGAACAAATATCCCACTGTAATGATAAATTGGTACCTACAGTTATGTTTTCTGAATAAGCGGATAAAAGAGATGAGAAGGCAGAAGGCAAAGAGACATGGTTGTTCATTTCGAATTCCCAGTAGAATACAAACAGCCATGAAGCTCTTTTTGTATAAAACAGGGTAATATCCAAGGGGAGAAGGTTACAAAAAATAGAGTGAGAGAAGAAGAGAGTGTGTAGCGGAATTGAAGAGAGTTGAAGAAAATAAGAAAGCTGCAAGAGGTTAGAGAGGTTGGATAATGCAGAATTGAGGCAGATAAGATAAGAAGGAGGAGCAGAACGAGATGCTGTGCAAAGTTAGAGAATGCAGAAATGAAGCAGTGAGACAGAGAAGAAGGAGGAGTTGAGTAGAGAAGAAGGAGGAGTTGATAGTGAATTTGAGAAGATGCAGAAATGATATAAGGCGGATATGAAGACTGATAATACGCTAGTTGAAGATGATACAAAAACAGAGTCGGAGTATCCAAGGTAAATCCGTCATACTTTTCTTTTGAAAGAGAGAGGAAGTTGGTGCTTCCATATCAAGTTGTAGCTTGACAGATGCCGCCTAGCCGACCGGTGGATCCTCCGTAGGTCGGTGCCGTGTACCGTATGGAGTCGGGTGCTTCCACATCAAGTTGTAGCTTGATAAAATGTCAGTTGTAGCTGACTGAGGTTGGAGCCTCCTGTAGGTTGGTGCCTGCAGAAAATTGATGGGAGTTGGAGCTTCCTCGCAAGTTGTAGCTTGCAGAATCGAGGTAGGAGCCTCCTGTAGGTTGGTGCCTACAGAAAATCAGTGGTGAGAGGGAGTTGGAGCTTGCCTTTGCATCACAACAATAATAAGATGTGGTTTTCTCCCTTTATGGGTTTCCACTTATATCTGGTGTCTCTGTGAATGATGTTTATGTGTTTATCTACTTTATATCATCTGCTTAATACTTGCTGCTCTCATATTAAGTCTAATGTTACATTATATTAATGCTTGCTGCTCACATTCTAAGATTACTCACATGTTAAGTTGAACATGAAATGAAGGTGTAAACAAGTGTTAATGAAAAAGTTTTAAAATTCCATGAATGTGTTAAACTGATTCACCCCCCCCCCTCAGAGTTTAACTAAGGGTTCAACAAATTTTCCTTACTAAAACATGATTTCTTATTCCGTGCAATATATTTTCGTCTCCTTCATTGTTGAGGCATTCCATTGATTTATTATAATAGTTAACTTTGGTCCTGTGGGATGCCAGCTAATCCATGCCAATCAAGATATCATTTGAATCCAATGGAAAAATATTAAGTGCCACTTTTTTGGGCATGTCTCTTATTTCCAAGGGGCATAACTCCACCAAATCAGTCACACTCTTTTGACTCTTGTGACTAGTTGGACCAACCACAATTAACATGTAATTTATTTCTTAATACACATGTCTCTGCAATTTTGGGGCTGGCATAATTTGGATCAATTAAAATTGAAACACGTTGGTTGGAAACCATACCTTCCATTTCAATCACAAAGGTTTGATGATATTCTTGTATTTTTTCCAATGTTGCATAAATTTGAGGTATGGTTTGAGCCACATCATTCACTATTGTTGCTTCTTGGACATTATATAACTTATTACTACTCTGTTGTTGGTGAGGGAAATATTTTAACGTGTGATCCTCTCCACATCCTCAACATTGTAATTACATCCTCCTAGGTTCCTTTGTCTCTTCTCTTTCTGATGTGATAGGTCGTTCTCTATTTGCAGCAGGGAAGTTATGTTGGAACTCACCTCTAGCAAGTGTATTGAACTTGATGTTTCCCCCCTTTTTCTTGTACCCTGAGGGTTGTGGTCCTTCCCCTTTAAACTAGGTTTTTTCATTCTTCTTCCAATCTATTCGGAATCTATCCCTATGCTTGTACAGATCATGCAATACTTGGCCATCCTAAGAGTGTCCTCTAGTGAACTTTGTTCATCAAATTCAGTTATGTCTTCATAGGATTGTGGTAAGCCATTGATATATCTTTTAATCTTCACCTTCTTGTCCTTGATGAATGGTACAAACCTTGGTATTTCCAAAAATATGTTGGTGTAGGCATCCAAGGTGAGTTATCCTAGCTTATGCTCATGAAACTCTTTGATTTTGTTATCATAGTACCTCTCATACATGTACTTTTCGCAGAAATATTTGTCAAAAATTTTCCAATTCAAATCCTTTTCTCTGATGCCTTTGACATTTCTAATATCTTCCCACAATATGTCAGCTTTGCCTTCAAGTTAAAAATTGGTACCTTGGCCTTCATATTCCCATAATAGTCATGAACTCTGAAGTACTTATTTAATCCCAAAATCTAGGCTTCTGCTTCTTCACTCTTCTTAGTCTCTCCATCGAAGATAGGGGGCTTATCTTTCTTGAATGCTTTTGGCGTTGTGTTTTTCTCACTCTCTCTTTGTTGGTGGTGTCTTCCCGACCTGGTAGTAGCTCTAGATAATTTGTAATGTTTTTTTATTTCCCTTTTCATAGTGTTGATTGGAGTTCACCCTTTCATCGTGTTTTCACTTGCATGCCTACGCCTCTTATTTGACTTTCTACTTTCTTCCTTATTAGCTTCAAATCCATGCTTCCATATTTCATATGGCCTTTGCTTGGATTTATGTTTGTCCAGATAACTAACACCAAGTTAATGTTTTCTTTGTCTTTGTAGATCTGATAAGCTCTACAGTATCATTGTATCCACCTGTGTTTTCCTTTATGTGATAAGGACAAAGAGAATTCCATCAAAGTTAGTGATCACATCAACTACTGGTTTAAATCAGCATTCATTTAACAAATCAATTTACTTATACATATAAAATTAAATACTATTGCCCCAGATGCAGGAGACAGACCTCACACGAATGATAATCATCTCTCCCACACCATGGAGGGCGGATATCTTCTCCGCAGAGCCTCACCTGCTGTGGACCCTAGAACCTATAGCCATCCGCACGAGAAAAACAGGATAAGGCATGATGATGCGATGATGAGTACAATACTACCCTCCCCAAGGTACCCCTCCACTGCCATCATTACAAATTATTAACAGTACTGAACTAAATATCAGCCATCACCATTCCCTCGAGCCTTCTCAGGAAATTGATTGTGCCATGCATTTGCGTGCAAGTCTCACTCATTACCACCCCCCTCGCATGTGTCCAAGACCCTACATAAGGATGATACCTCAACTCTGAGATACTCCTAGTAAATTTCCTCTGTCTTTCCTTTTGATTCTGCTTTGGCACTCTCCCGACTCCATTCTGACGCGCAACCCTCTGCACAGCGCTGCTCTGCGTAGACCTCTCTGGGCTGCGACTACCCAGTTAGTGCATCTCATTCCTAGCCCCTCCACTCCCCTTGAATTCGATATTATTTGTCCCCCTACTGCGCACCCATCGTTTGAAGCCTCTCCCTTGCCTCACAGTGCGATGGCTCCCAGATTGCGCCAGTGAACCATTCGAGGCGGACAGCGTGGGGCCCTCCCCGTCCATTACCATCGCGGAGAGGAAAGTCGTTTGGAGTCTATGGAAGGCTACTCCTCTGGCATTTTTGCGAGATAGCGCCCCGATCCTGAGCAAGAGGAAGAAGTCCCCACGCAAGCTACGCAGAGAGGTAGGGGCCGCCCTTGGAAGTCTACCATAGCACACCAGGTGCACCCCCTGCCTCGCAAGACTGACCCACTGCTAGCTCAGGTGGAGGAAGACAATGAATCTGATATCTAGGCCATGGACCTTGAAGGCACTTGGACGTGCGTTCCTAGCGAGGAGGATCTGGATACCCCCATAATCTGCGCACCTGTTCCCAAACCTAGGCGCCTAATGGAAAAATTTGAGGAAGTGGTTGTGCAGGCATATGCATGCCCCATAGAGGAGGAAGTCCCTGACAATGATAATGAAGAAGAAGACTGAGTACTGTGAAGCTTCTTAGCTCCTCCTTGGTTTTTGTCAAGCATGTTACCATCGGGGACTTTCAAGCTATACCCATGTTTTTTCTTATACTGTAATTTCTAGATACTTCCACGCTGTTGCGCATTTTGTAATATCCTATCTCAAGAACTGTCCGAGTTGGTTCCCTCCTCGGAGGAAGCCCCTAAATCGAGCAACTAAGGCGGGGATTGGTTAAGCGCAACTTTCCAACCCCAAATGTAGCATACGTAATGTTTCTTTTCTCGAATTGATATAGAATAGCTTAACTTACAAAAAAAAAAATATATATATATATATATATATATATATATATATATATATATATATATATATATATATATATATTGTGTGTGTGTGTGAGCCCCTTCCAAGTCCATTGTTGAACTTATTCTTTGATACCACTAGTGTGAGCCCCTTCCAAGTCCATTGTTGAAACTATTCTTTGATACCACTCTATAACACCTCCCACCCCTTAAACCATCTCATGTTATGGGAGTGTTATTATTTTTTACCCGATATCTAAGGTTTTTTATGAAGATGGTGTTGCAACAACCTTTTTTCCTCAATTTTTTGAAACCTAAAACTAATGCCATTATCTCGTTTAACTCATCGATATTTTTTAGTGATATAAATTTTGCCTCAATCAGAGTCCCGAGTGGAAAGTTATGCCCCTTATAACTTTAGCCCATTAAGGAGGCCATGTCATCAAGGGAAATATATGTGGCACCCATGTGGTAATGCTGGCCCATGTGATGCCACGCTACCGGCACGTGGGGGTCCACATGTCACGTGTTTCATATCAATAATAAAATATTTTTAGTTCCCCAATTCTGTGTTTATGGTATTACCTTTCCTGGGTCTATAACACCTCCCCTTTAGGTACCACACTCCTCGGGATTACCCCCATTATTGTATCCACCAACCCCCCCCCCCTTTGAGTCGATATCTCCCTAGGCTAATAGCTATTGTTTTCCTAAAGATCATGTTCCTTGGGTTAGTATTCTTTACCTCCCCTAGTACCACAATCCCTAGGCTAATAGCCTTAAAACATTGGCTAAACACCAATTAAACATTGATTAATCACCTTAATTAAAAGGATTATTAATTAATCCTACGCATACCACCCATCAGGTTTTTATGTAGAAACATGTTATTCAAAAACATTGGTTATTTCATCAATTCAATTAAACATTTAATAAACAACCATCTCTTCCTTTGTACAACCTACAATATAGGTAGACTTGCTCAAAGCGCAATGATTTACAATTAACTAAGCATGAGCACACATGTTCTCATAACTAAACAAGAAGATTTGCAATCCATTTATTAGACATTGCAAATCCTCTAAACAAGTTGAGCTACATTTTCATAAGCCATTGATTGTCAAATAAGAGAGCATAAACACATAGTTCCTCATATCAATCATGAACTAAATATTGAACAACACAATCCAAACATTCATTAAAATCATGGACACACAATATCATGTACCAATCATAGCATTGAACATCATGGTTCATGTTTCATGATTCAAATATATAAATATAATATATTTATCTATATGCCTCAAATTGGTTGGCAATTGAAGGAAAGACTTCCATTCTCCACCCAACCATAGGCTAGCTAGTCTGCAACTTTCTTGCAGCTATCCACCCCTAAGTCAAATCCAATGTATAAAGAATGTTTTTTCATGGAATTCATCAAAGTCTTGGTTTAACTCTCAAAAATATGGAGTCCTTTGTCCATGTGGTTTATCAACTTCCCTCTAACAACAAGCACCAAGGTACTTTATCAGCTACCTATATAGCAAGCACTAAGGTGGTTTATCATCTATATTGTAGCAGTAAGCACCACATTGACTCACTCTCTCCTCTGAGTTCATTCACGGGGATTCGCCCCAAGTTTTAGATGGGTATTGCTCAGTCTAATGAGTTGGAATCCACTGTACAGGTGGTTTATTGGTTTTTTTTCGTAGCAAGCACCACAGGGTTCTGATGTCTACTATACAGGTGGTTTATCAGCTACTCAACAAGCACCAAAGTGACCCAAAATTCCCTATTCAGGTGGTTTATAAAATACTCAACAAGCACCATAGTGACCCAAAATTCCTTGTCTAGATGGTTTATCAGCTATCTAAGCACCGCAGTGATTCAATCATCCATTGAGCCTCCCACTGACCACAGATTCTTAAACAACACAGTCCACAAAAAATTCACCCAAAATTCACAGGGTTTTAAATCATGCATAGGGCTTTGCAGACCAGCATAGGCACCACTTTGTATTCCATTGTTGTTGCCCAACAAATCAAGCGTGCTCCAATGATCAACACTTAGATACCACTTTGTTCTCCAGCGAGCACCCCAGTGAGAGCCAACAAAGAAAACCACTCTAGCCAGTGCCCTATTCTCTTCATCTATCTCTATATAATTTTTTTCTTAGCGTCCTCATGTGCATTTGAGGATCCACCTGCTTATCTCTATGTGATCCGCTAGGGGAGAGGGCTCCGTATTTTTCTCCATTGCCTTGATCGCATCTCATAAATTATTTGTTAAGCAGTAGATCGCCCCCAATCGCATCACATAAATTTGATTGTCACTAAGTGGCTCAACCATGCCTGCAACTAGTAGCTCTTTAACTTCAACAATTATGTTCAATGCTAGTTTCATGGCCTTTCAAACAAGCAACTCCATCAGACATTGGAATCTAAAAGGTCATCCTCTCCTTCGGTTGGCAATTAAATTAAATGTTTAAAAACACGTTATATTAGACAGTCATGGCTCCTGTGCGCACATTGGCACTACATTCATAGCAAATTGTATCAGCCAACCATGGCTCCAATGTCCATGCTAACACTACAGCCACATTACAAAAATCACAAAAAATTGGGTAATGTGTGGGTTGTCACACATCTTGAGACATTTGATTACTCTTGGCTCTTGGTAAATGTATTTAGTATTAAGAGAAGTCCACTAGCATTTGGATTGAAGGTGAATGGGTGTATTGTTAAGGCACTCCTTGCCGAAATGTCATTGGTTCAATTTCCCATGGGTTAGCCACCAAAAAAGGCCCAATGCATTTTGGATTGGCTATGAATGAGTGTATTGTTAAATTATTCATTGCCAAAAGGTTTGGCAATGAATGGGTGTACTGTTAAGGTTATTGGTTCAAATCCGAATGGATTAGCCAACAAAAAAAAGTATTAAGAGGAACCAAATTTTTTAAGGTATAAATTTTGTATCATTTAATTCCATATAATGTATTAATTTTTTAATATTAAATGACAAAAAAAATATCATCATAAGACATTAGATCTCTTTCTGTGCTTGATAGATTCTGATTTTAGATAGATTAATGATAGTTTATCTTTTAAAATTCATGTACATATATAATTATGTATTTTTCTTATTACAAATAAACCATATAATAGTTTATCTTTTAAATGCCATATACATATATAGTTATTTATTTTTCTTATTACAAATAAAATAAGGAATATTTTATTTTTAATTTACTCATAATTGAAAATAAATGTGTTATTATCCTAACAGTAACATAATTATAATTCATCAATCATATTTTCGCGCTCTGCCTTCCATCTACGTTCATCTTGGTTTAGGGTTGCTGGGTGCCTCGTCGCTCTCCCCTGTGGCTGCTGCGCCCAGCGCTCAGCTCTGTGGTGCTCTTCGCCGGCCATGGAGCCCTGTGGGGGCTCCGTCCCCCTTCCCATTCCGCCTCCTGAAGTTCTGGCATTTCGAGCAATGATCGCAACTACTCTGAAACGAACGCCTACGGCGTTTCAGCAGAAGTTTATAAAGAAGATGGAAACAATCCCTTCTGTGGCTCTTCCAGAAGAAGAGACATGCAAAGCGACATTGAACCTGTCCGAAAGAGGCCTTATTGGCCAGTTCACGGGCCTCTGGCCCTCTCCCAAGTCAGTAGAAGATTGGACTCAAAGAAACTAGAAACCTCTGATCAAAGAGGGAGTCAAAAGCTACTTTGTTGGCAAAGGATTCTTCGTCTTTGTCTTCGAAAATCCAGATGATAGAAGCTTAATATTCAGGAATGGCCCTTATTTCATGGGTCTGCAGGGATTGTATCTGAACAAATGGTCTCCAGATTTTGACCCTTCCCAGGATGTCCCAACAGCAGTCCTGGTGTGGGAGAGGCTCCCTCATCTTCCCCTCCACTGCTGGAACCAAAAAACCCTGGAGATTATAGGAAATGCGCTGGGCAAATACATAGATCAAGTTGCAAGGAAAGATCAGTACTCATGTGCGCGTATCTGCGTAGAAGTTGACCTCGAAGAGGGGTTACCGAAAGCTATCAATCTCACTGTCGCAGGGTGGACGCATGTGCAGGAGCTAGATTACGAGCAGCTCCCTTTTAAATGTAGACACTGTCATGGGCATGGGCACTTTGCGAAGCACTGCAAGAAAAAGGCCGAGGAGAAACCAGATAAGCAGAAGGGGGATCAATGGACTCTAGTCCAGAAAACAGTACACCCAAAAAGAGGAGCAGGTAAAGGAAACTCGACAGGGGTTCCAAGTAGCTCCAAGCCAAATCAAGAAGAAGAAGCAATCCCAAAAGGAACAGCAAGTTCTCAGATCAATCCAGCTAGCACAGATCAGGAAAATATGGCGCAAGCAGAAACTACTCCCCCAAGCAAAGACGAAGGGGAAGCTATTCAGTTTGAAGCCACCCAAGGCAACCCAACCAACCCCTCATATGCAGAAGTCACAAGGACCAAAGAAGTAGTAAGCTCAGAATCCTCGGAGGATGAAACCTTTGAGCGCCCCTCTAAGAGAGCAGGTAGGACATCCCGGAAGGAAAAGAGAGAAGAAGAGGCTGAAATACTCAAAACCCAAGGAATTCAGGCAACAATATAAATGTCCATAGGACGTAATACCAGACCGAGGCCTACAAAGGGAGGCCCCATCCCTCTTCAAAGTAAGTAATGAAGCTAGTCTCTTGGAATTGCAGAGGACTGGGGAATCCCTCAAAAATAGTAGCAGTCAAGGACCTCTTGAAAGTAGAACCCTCAGATATTCTCATGCTCCAAGAGACGAAGATAGAAGGGCTTGCACTCCTCGAGATCGGCAAGTCAAGGTGGAATAAATGCTCAGGAAAGGCAGTCAGTGCTAGGGGCACCGCCGGAGGGTTGGCAACGCTCTGGTCTGAAAGTACCTTTCAGCTTCTCAAATCTCAAGAATCCCAGCATTGGATCTTCACGGAGCTTAAGCACAAAGCTAGTAATTTGATCATTTCCCTTTTCAATCTTTATGTTCCGGTCAATTACACAGAAAAAAGAGATTGTTGGAGCTCTCTCTCAGTTTTTCTAGAGCAGCACTCTCCAAAAAATATTATTATAGCAGGAGATCTAAATATAGTTATGAAAGCAAAAGAGAAAAGGGGAGGCTCCTGCTCTAGAGACCCAATGTTGGCCGCGGTGGAGGAACTCTCCCAGAACTGGGATCTCTTAGACTTCACTCCAGTCCGTGGTCTATTCACATGGTCGAATAATCAGGTTGGGTCAGATCATATCTCTGCCCGCCTGGACCATTTCCTGGTTCAAAGCGCCCTTATGATGAATAAAAAGATCATCACCACAAAAAATTTGCCAAAACTGACCTCGGACCACAAGCCAATTCTGCTCTTAGTGGAAGATGAAGAAGATTTGGGTCCCATCCCTTTTCGTTTTTCCCCTCTTTGGATCGAGAGAGAAGGCTTCATGGAGACTGTGAAAGCTGCATGGGGAAAATCCTTCTCTGTATCTGCTGGCTATGTCTGGGAACAAAAGCTGAAGGCCACAAAATATGCATTTAAGGAGTGGATAAAAAAGTCGGATCCCACGCCTACCAATCAAAGAAAAGATGTTGTACAGAAGTTATAGTCCCTCCAAACTGACATGGAAAAAAAAGATATAAAAACAGATCTCTTGGAGAAGGAAGTTAAAGCACAACGATCCACTTACAAATCTTTTCGAGCCGAAGAAGAATACTGGAGAATAAAGTCTAGAAGTCTATGGTTAAAGGCGGGTGACCAGAACACCTCCCTTTTCCATCGACAATACAGAGCAAGGCTATCCCGGAATCATATATCTGAAATCAAAACTTCGGAGGGCCATGTCTGCAAAGGATATAAACAGGTTAAAGAAGCAGCTGAAACACACTACAGGAAACTATTCAACGATGGTAATCAAGTCAACGAAGAGGAAACGGAGGACTTCCTCTCAAATATCCCTTCACTTGTCAACCCCGAGGATAATGCAGCTCTTTTCTGTCCCATATCTGATGAGGAAACTATCAAGGTTATCTGGTCTATGGACGCTGACAAGGCTCGCGGGCCTGACGGTTTTACAATCCATTTTTACAAGTCATGCTGGGATATTATCAAAGTTGATCTTCTTAAAATGTTAAGAGCCTTCATGAAGAAAGCCAAGATAGGTGGAGGAACCAACTCTACCTATCTAGCTTTAATTCCAAAGGACACCAATCCTGAATCTTTTGCAAGATTTAGGCCAATTTCGCTTTGTGATTCATCTTACAAAATCATAGCCAAACTATTAGCAAACCGAATTAAGCCTCTGCTCAAAAGATTGATCTCAAACTCTCAAGGCGGATTCGTGGAAGGCAGGCATATTATGGACAACGTCATACAAGTTCAAGAGACCATTCACTCAAGCAAACAGTGAAGAGAGAAAGGTATGTTGATTAAACTTGATATGGAAAATGCATTCGATAGAGTCCACCGTTTTTTCCTTTACAAAGTTCTCCTCTCTTTTGGTTTCTCACATCAATTTGTCCAGCTCATTAAAGCCTGTATTGAAAACCCATGGATTGCTCCTCTCATCAACGGTCGTCCAACCAATTTCTTCCAAGCGAGGAGTGGCATCAGGCAGGGATGCCCTCTCTCCCCCTTCCTGTACATCCTTATGGCAGACTCCCTCAGTAGAAAACTCTCAACCGAAAGAATTCTTGGTTCCCTCCCGGGCCTCAAACCTTCCTCTGGTTCAGCCCCTCTGAACCATGCTTTATTTGCGGATGACTCCCTGTTCCTAGGGGGGGATTTTATCAGAATTGAAAAAGCCTTTGACTCTGTTCTGAGAAGTTATTGCAGGGTCTCTGGCACCCTTGTCAATAATAGTAAGAGTGAAGTATTCAGCTGGAACACTGATCAACAAGAGATCAATCACATATCCAATCTCCTCGGATTCAAAGGACATGCTCAATGGGAAAGATTCAAGTATCTTGGTCTGTCTATTTCCTCTGGAGTGAACAAGAGGTCCCTCTGGAACGACATCATCAGCAAAATTAAAACTAAAATCTCTGCTTGGGGGGGCTACTGGCTCACAAAGGGAGGGAAAGTTGTTCTTATCAAATCTTAGTTGTCTGCCCTTCCCAATTATCAAGCAGCCTTTCTTCTTGGCCCAAAGAATGTAACTGAACAGATCTCTAATCTCCTAATGGATTTCCTCTGGCAAGGTGGGAAAGGCAATGACAAAAAGATGCATCTAGTTAATTGGGACTTAGTAAAGAGGTCGATAGCAGAGGGTGGTTTGCAAATTCGAGATCCCACCCTTGTAAACATTGCGCTGGGTGGTAAGATTTTATGGAGGATGATTCAAGACCCCTCTCATCCTGTCAGTGTCACCTTACGGTCAAAGTACGCAGACAATGAAGCCCTCAGAAAAATGCAACTAGACAGTTCTGTTAATAGCACGCAGGTGTGGAGGCTCTGTTGCAAAAGCAGCAATCTTTTCAAAAACTTCATGTATAGGATTCCTGGAAACGGAAAGCGCACCCATCTGTGGAACGATCGCATAATGGGATGTGTTCCTCTGGCAGACAACGATGAAATCGCAGACCTCAAAAATTGGCTCGAGAGAGCAGGGGTAAACAGCCTCTCCGATCTGTCCAAATGGGATGAGCGTGGTGACTGGGCTGGATGGGACTTTCATGGAGTCCCAGCACGCTTATCCGCACAACTGACCCTGCTCGAAGACCTACTTGATGACGCCGCTCTGGACAACAGGTATACGAAGGATAATTGGGGATGGGGGTAGTCTGGTGTTTATACTACAGCAGCGGGCTATAGAGCTCTTCAAGGATCAAAGAACAGCAATTACCCTCCAGCCTTCTGGCATCAGGTTTGGGAGCCCCTTGCGCTTCCAAAAATAATTTTTTTCTTCTGGACCTTGGCACACAATAAACTACTTATGGGAGATAATCTTGCTAAAAGGAAGATCGCAGGCCCACATAGATGTGCACTCTGCAGATGTAATCTCGAATCAGCCCAACATCTTTTCCTGGACTGCCTCTTCGCCAAAGAGGTATGGGATATCACACTCCATGAATTTTAGATTTAGTTTAATTCACAAACCTCTGTCTCTGAACTGTTTGCCACATGGAGTTAGATCTATACTCAACGCATTCCCCCTAAGTATTTTTGGCGCAAGGTTTGGACCGCCCTCCCTAAATTTGTTTATTGGCAGCTGGCTGGCTCGTAATCAACAGATCTTTAAAGAAATACAGCACACCCCTATTCAAGTTGCAGCAAAGGCAAGGGCTCTCCTATTGGAAGCGGCACATCAGAAATACTTCAAAGAAGACCCTCTGCTCACTCCTGAAGAAAAGAGGTGGCTAGCC
Organism: Pinus albicaulis; assembly: GCA_034641835.2. NCBI lineage: Eukaryota > Viridiplantae > Streptophyta > Pinopsida > Pinales > Pinaceae > Pinus > Pinus albicaulis. Next base: position 2,021,863,426 of record CM076575.1, on the reverse strand, counting down.
CTTGAGCCTCATCCTCAAAAGTATCTCCTCACCCCCCAGGAAGCCAACTCGGAATGGAGGAAAAGAGAACCAGATGACATCTTCCAAACTTGGTGGAAATCCCAAAAATTAACCACCATTTTCTTTGACGGGGCGTCCAAAGGGAACCTCGGCGCTGCAGGAGCTGGAGGGGCAATATATTCCTCAGATGGGACTCTCAGTGACTCGTTTTGCTGGGGCCTTGGCCTGAAAACTAACAATCACGCTGAGACCCTCAGGCTTATCAAATCTTGTCTTATAGGTAGAGGAAAAGGTATCAAGGCTATTCAAGTCTTCGGAGATTCAGAGATCTTAATTAAAAAACTAATCAAGGACGACCTTTTCAACAATGCCGGCCTCAACAAATTCTTGGGCAGATTGAAAAGAGTCATATCAGACTTTGATTCGTGCAAGTTTTACCATATCCTTAGAGACTCCAACAGTGTAGCTAACCGAATGGCGAACAAGGGCTGCTCCCTCATGAAAGGGATGCTAATTGTAAATGGGATCAGTACCTACCATATGCTTTGAAAATGTAATTTCTCCTAAGAAGCTAACGAAGGACAACAGCTATGTAATAGGGGTCGCCTCGGCAAATACCCACACTATTTACTTTCTATAAATAAAATATCATAACCATTACAGTTAAAAAAAAAACATAATTATAATTCCAATAGGAGGTTTTTGCCGCGCGCGCACAGCGAACGTGTCTGTGTAGGTTTGCGGTCGCAGAGGAGCCACAACCACCGCCATGGGTGCGCCTGGGGGTGGGGAGCCTTCTCCCACCCCTCCGATTTCATCTGAGGAAGCCTTTCGTAGTCTGTTAACGCAGAAAGGGAAGATTCGTTTGATCCCTGATGTCCCAAAATTTATCAAATAGCTGGAGGAAATTCCTGAGATCGCCCTACCTGAGGAACAATCGATAAAAATCGCCCTAGCCCTGGCTGAAAGAGGGTTGGTTGGGAAATTTATGGGTCGTTGGCCATCTACAAAAACAACTGACGATTGGATTCAACGTAAATGGAGGCCTCGGCTGAAAAACAATGTGATCTGCTACGCGGTCGGAAGAGGCTATTTCATCTTCGAATTCACTACCAAAGAATATCGAGATCTGGTATTCAGAAATGGTATATATTTCATGGGAAATCAGGGTCTGTATCTTAATAAATGGACCCCTAACTTTGATCCTTCATTCGATGTCCCTAAGTAGGTCCCAGTCTGGGTCCGGCTCCCCAACCTCCTGATCCATTGCTGGAGTTTTCATTTCTTGCAGAAAATTGGAAACACGCTGGGTCGTTTCATTGACAAAGCAGATAACAAGGGCCAATACACCTGTGCAAGAATCTGTGTGGAAGTCGACTTGGAAGCTGGTCTGCCTGAAGCAGTTAAACTTACAGTTGGAGAATGGCACCATTATCAAAAGTTGGACTACGAGCAATTGCCTTTCAAATGCAGAACCTGTCATGAACACGGACACTTCCAACGAAATTGCCCAAAAGCCCCAACAAGGGACAAGGTGGAAGAAGAAGGATGGAAAGAGATCAAAAAGGGCAAGGCTATCCCAAGGCCATCTGAGAAGAAAAATTATGGGCCATTGGGGAAGCCCCAGACTAAACCAAAGGCCAAAGAAGCTCCAAAATAAGGCTCCTCCTCAGGGGAAAATGTGGAAGCCATTGAGACCCAAGAAGAACCAGAAGACCTGTTGAAGAAAGTGAAAGAAACTGGTGCAAAAACAATCATCCCCCCAGCAGATGAAGATCAAGGGGGAAACGAAGGTAACGAGGAGCACATCAGTCTTGCCTCTGATTCTGGGGGAGAAATAGAAGAGATGGACTCTGAATCAGATAGCTCGCAATTCACCCCTATCAAGTCGGCCAGGGGTCGAAAATCCAAGAAGAAACAGAGAGAGGAAAAAACTTATTTGGATGTACTCCAAGGCTCCCAGAAAACTCTCAAAGGAATGATGAATACCAGTTCCGGGCGCAAGCATGGAAAGGCTCCAAAAGGAGCCACAACCTCCCAAGCCAATAAATAATGAAATACGTCTCCTGGAACTACAGAGGGTTAGGCAGCAGGCTGAAAGAAGAAGCCCTGAAAGACATTGCAAGGATGTATTCGCCTGAAATATTTCTCATCCAGGAGACAAAGCTGGAGGATATTCTTCTCCTCCAAGCTAGCAAAGCTTTCTGGAATAAAGGCCAAGGGAGAGCTGTTAGTGCTAGAGGCGCCTCTGGTGGGATTGCCTCCTTCTGGGACAGCTCCATTTATGATCTGATTCATGAATAATGTTGCCCCCACTGGCTTTTCACTAAGCTCCTTCACAAAGAATCTGGCCATCAAGTAAGTATGTTCAATCTATATGCTTCGGTCTTACCATTTGAGAAAAAAAATTGTTGGGACTCACTCCAGTCCTATCTTTTATTGCACAATCCAGAAAACATTATTATTGCAGGTGATCTAAATGTTACACTAGTTGTAGAAGAGAAAAATGGTAGCTCCTTGGTCAGGGACCCAGCTAGAGAATGGGTTGAAGACCTTATGTTGGGCTGGGATCTAGAGGATATCAAGCCCACATCTGGGAAATTCACCTGGTCCAGCAAAATGATAGGCCCCAGCCATATTGCTGCTCGTTTGGACAGATTCCTCATCCAAACCTCTTTCTTGAAAAGTGGTCTAATGGCCACCTCTAAAATCTTGCCGAACTACACTTCTAATCATAAACCCATTCTGATTGAGCTCTCCCTCGATGGAAACATTGGCCCCATTCCCTTTAGATTCAGTCCTCTGTGGCTCCAGCATGTTGGTTTCCAGGAGGTGGTCTCAGAGGCCTGGAACCGACAAGTCCAAGGTTCCCCATTCTTCGTGTGGGAAGAAAAATTGAGGGGTCTTAAAAGAGGGCTCAAGGAGTGGGCTAAAAGATTGAAAACTCCCACCACCAAAATAAAGGAGACTCTTGACAGCCTTGTTGTCCATCAATTAGCAATGGAGAAATCCGCTGTAACTCAAAGCCTCATTCAAAAAGAATTTGAACTGCAAAAAGATTTCCATAGAGCAAGTAGGGAAGAAGAAGATTTTTGGAGACAGAAGTCTAGAAATATTTGGTTACATGCCTGAGACAAAAATACAAGCTACTTCCATAAGCAAGCTGAAGCACGCAAGCACTTCAAAACAGTAAATGAAATTCATTATCAAAACGCTGTGGTTAAAGATTTTGAAGGCATAAAGCGAGCAGCCCACTCTTTCTTCAAAGACCTTTACTCTGCCCCTGAAGACCCTCCTATCAATCCTCATGCCTATCCGTTTGAACTAATTCCTCATTGTGTTCAAGATTTTGATAATTCTATGATGACTTCTCCTATCAGCATGAATGAGCTCAAAAAAGCATTGGATTGCATGGAACCAGATAAAGCTCCTGGCCCTGATGGGTTCACAGTAAGGTTCTATCTGACTTGCTGGCCCACAATCAAAAAATATATTCTGATAATGGTCAGGAAATCTCAGTCATGTGTAAATATTGGAGGCAGCATCAACTCGGCCTTCCTTGCCTTGATCCCGAAAGAGAAAGGCGCCTCCGATTTTACCAGATTCCGGCCCACCTCTTTGTGTAATACCAGTTATAAGCTGGTCACCAAAATCATAGCCAATCGTCTCAAGAAAATTCTGCCAGTCATCATCCCTGAAAATCAAGGAGGATTCATCAAAGGGAGAAAGATTCTGGACAATATTTTGCTAGTGCAAGAGGCAGTTCACTCTAGCTGTCGCCGAAATGAGAAAGGTATGGTGATTAAGCTCGATTTGGAAAACGCATTTGATAGGGTGAGACATGATTTCTTGTTTACTGTGATGAAGAATTTGGGCTTCTCAATAGCCATCATAAATTGGGTGAAATTTTGTGTTACACAGTAATTTTTCACCGTCCCTGCAATCCCCATCTCGCCCATTGGAGGGTCGTTTATGTGATCAATAAGCAGTGTCATGCCTTGCAAATACCATCATTTCATCCCTTGCCATGAGGACAACATTCCTTTTGTTGATCATTTCCTAAGCAGACCCTAAAAACACTTGTTTTTTCCTTGGCGCTGGTAGCCCGTTATGTCCTCGCGCCAATGAGGAAAATTAACACTGAGCCCGCACCAATTGGCGCTCTGTCCCAGTTGAGCACCCGCGCCAATCTTCTTATGGAAAGTTTTTTTTTTAAAAGAGGTGAAGTTTCGATTACAACAACTTCGTGGATAAGTCATGAGGAGTGGTTTCGACTGAATAACCACGGCCTTCCTCCTTTGGCCTCTTATTTCCACCTTATCGGGAACCTCCCAAGGGATAAGGCCTTCCTTCCACTATTGTAGGGATCCCAACCTCCTCCTCTCCTCTATAAATATAGCCTTCATCCATTGATGAAAGGGCTGAATAGCTGAAGGGCTAAATGGTTGAACTAGCTGAATGGTTGAGTCTCCAAGAGCCTTCATAGCCTAAAGAATGTTGCAATAGTCCTCATAGAGCCAAATCAATAGCAAGGAGATTGACGATCGAAGAGAGAGGCTTGTCCCCATTCCCGACAAGCTTTACCGAGACGTATTCCACTGACGACCGGCCAAAGGAAGGTTCAGCGTCAGAGCCAGGTTGTATTTTCCTTTGCATGAATTAATGATCAGCGACTTTGGTTATGGTTCCACTCATATTGTTCATTATGATCATGAGTTGTCTCTTCTTTGACTGATACATAATTGCATATATCGGGTTTTACGCTTGTGTTTGTCGTGTTTCTTGTGTGTGCAAGTGTTCGATCACGGCGAGCGAGAGGATTGTGATCTGCTGGAGCAAGGAAACGGAAGCGCCATCTTCTCTACAAACAACAGCATTGGACTTGAGGTATGCCTTCATCGCAAATTGGTCTATTGCAATTAGAAACTTGCACCTTAGCGTGGTACGATTGTTGCTAGACCCGATCTGGGCTAGTAGGGATCGCCTCTGTCCGCAGAGGGGATTTACCTGATTGACAAATTGGCGACTCCACTGGGGAGACATTGATTTGGAGTATTGTCTTGTCTTTTCGGTTGATTTTGGTCTTGGTCTTCTTGATAAACTTTTTTGGCTCGCCTTTTTCTAGTGTAAAACCTCTGTTCAGCCCCAGAGGATCAGATCTGACCTCTGCTTTTCTGAATTTTCATCTTTTCATGGTTGGCTTCATTGGCGCGGTTTCCACCCTGACAGTCACGCCAATTGGCACAGGTTGTCAGTTCATCACTCACGCCATCCCCTGTCTGGCGCAGATTAAAGCCAGACAGTTGCGCCATCTCCTGTAGGTGATAGGGTTTTCCCTTGTTCGGAAGTTTCTTTTGGTCAATACTTTGCTTCTGGGTTTGTTTTAGATTTTACTTGAAGTGGTGAGTCTGGTCTTGGTTGAGAGAAATTCTTTGTTTTTTCATTTTCAGGCGTTGGCGCTTGTTGTCAATTAGCAACCCGCGCCAATTTTCCATTGGCGCTAGTTGTCAGTGAGCAAGTCGCGCCAATTGGCGCTAGTTTTCAATGATAAAGTCGTGCCAATTTCAGGGTGTGTGAAAATTGAGACTTTTTCCCTAAATCCTTTACCAGTGTGTATTTCCCTTCTGGTCTTTTCACTATATGAGCATAGATTGCATTTCTCATTCTTTGAAATGTCTTCTCTCCATGATTACTTTATGTAAAAGGGAATGAATGCCTTGTTTTGATCTCATGCTTTGGAAGTCCTCTTTGTGTTTTGTCACCTTTTGAGAATTTCGTTACAAAGTGTTTAAAACAATGATTGCATTCTTAGTGTCTGTTTACATCTCTTTTACATTCATCTAGAAGATTTGCATTCATTTAGTTTTCGTCTCAAAGTTTTCTTTTCGTTTAAATGCATTAGATTACATTGCATTGAAGAGTATTTTTTGAGATTTATCATTGAACTTGAATCACATTGTTTAATGATTGAAAGCTAAAAATCGCATTGAATGCATTCTCTTTCATTAAAAGCATGCATTAGGTAGATTCTCATTTCATCGAAAAATGCATTGAGTGCATTCTTATCATTTCGAAAAGGAAAAGGAAATTTTCCATAGATTACAATTGCATAGTTTTCGAAAAAGAGGATTTTGCATAGATTACATTGCACTATTCGCATCGTTGAATGTTTGAAATTACTTTTGGATAGTGAAAGTCATCTAGTTTGGAAAAGATTTCCTTTGTAGTGTTGTTTTATGTCGCATCATTGTTTGAAGCTCTTCCCTTAACTAGATAGCATTCATCGAATTGAAATGTTTTCTTTTCTCATATAGCTACATATAGGAGATTGTCAGATGACATACGGTAGGGCCTTGAAACCGAGACATAATTGAAGATCAACCATAAAATTTATTCAATCAACCTAAGGAAGCATTGGAACATTAACGAAATATTTATAGGTCTAGGCTAGTGACGTGTTCCGGCGTCGTTAAACGTAGTAGTTGTCGTTCGCCTTTTGGCTTTAGACAGCGCTAGTACGGACTTGTGCTCCCCGTACCGTCGCGTATATAAAAGGATACCCCACTAGGTTTCTATAATTTATCCATAGGAAGTCGAGTCTGCCGCCCTATACTCGTGATACACCGGACACAGCATTCAGGGAGATTGCCTGCACGTACGTTAAGTCCTTGGTTAATTTCTCTTTCATTTTTGAAACCAAGGTGTATATTGCAGTTCACGGATATCTGGTACACCCTTTTGCCTATATTTCCAAAATAGTCATTTCGATCTTTTCTGACTCATTAAATTTGAAAATATCATCAAGCGCTTTTCCTTTCACGCTTGTTTCAAAACTGAAAGTGATAGAGTCACTTTTTTCCTGTTTCTCGACTCTTAAAAGATGAAACAGCAGAGTTTTGTTTCAATGTTTTAAAAATTAACTGCCCACGAAATATTCCTGGTTAAATTTAGTTTCCTTAGGGTGTTGTTTTGAAGATCGTTTCTGATGGAAACTTTTCCGGAGTACACCAACCAAGGAATCCCCTCCGATGGGAATCCGGGTCTTTTTCCTCCTCTTGGAAATGTTGGTGCTCCTTATATGGCAACGTTGTCCCTTCCTGGGTTAACTGTTGGGTTGCCTGTTTGGTTTTTTTCAACCTCTATGGTCCCGAATGTCTCGGCTACTGGTCAACCGTCTCCTCCGCCTGAACAACGTCATATTGATTCCAAGGTGGACCTCTCCCCTTCTTTGCCTGTTTCTGCGTCCTCCTCTTCTACTTCGCTTGGTGAAAGTCTGGATTCGAGTAACCATGTGGCTAAGAAGAAGAAGTCCGATAAAGGAGAGGCTAGCTCTGTGGCTATTGCGCCTAAGAAACCTTTCATTCATAAACCTTCCAACCCTCCATGGAAATTCAAGTTCCCTTGCATGTTGTGCACGGGAGACCATCTTCTTCGAGACTGCCCTGGCATTCCCAAGGTGCTCGAAGTATGGCCCAATGGTCGCCCGCTGTTGCCTTTGGCTTCTGGGAGTCGGGTTGGGGGCACGTCTTTGGCTACTGCTGGTAAGTCTCATAGGAAGCAGGGTAAGATTACCCATCCCTGTAAGTTGTGTGAAGGGCACCATGCCATTCACTTTTGTCCATATATGGATGAAGCCAAACGCGTGTTGGACAACCCGACTGTTTCTACACCATGCCTTCCAGCTGATTATAAACATCTTTCTTTGAGTCCTCCACCATTTGATCCTACGATTGGTCAAGAGTCATCCTTGGTCGACCCCGCTCCCTCGGAAATTCAAATTCAGGAATCCATCCCCAACCAACCATTGGTTGTGGGATCGGTTGAGTTGGCCCCATCTACGGTGCACCAGTCTTTTCCGTTGAGAGTGGATCTCACATCCCTCAAGTTCTTCTTGTTTCTTCAAATTCCTCGGATTTGGAGAAATATTCTCCTGTCCCTATACCTTAAGAAGCTGCTCCTCCGCCTCCCATGATGGAGGTCCCGGAGGATACCCCTCCCATCTTCGAGATGGAGGTCGTTGAGGATGATCCTTCTTCCGTAACACCAGGGGAAGACCATCTCGGTTCGATGGTAGCCCCTCCAAGTAGTTTGGTCACTTCCTTTGATTGGAGTCGATTTGCAGGATACTGCCTTCCGTCTTATGTGCCTTTTGAGATAACAGTACAAGCCTTTGGTTTGGTCGTACCCAGCACTGTTATAGACGAAGGCACGTCTGTTAGTATTTTATCCTCAACTACTTGGCAAGATTTTGGTTCACCACCGCTTGTGCCTGTTACGCAGAATCTGTTGGCGTTTAACAGAAGAACTAGTCAACCATTAGGGATCCTTCCAAGGTTACCTGTTACTTTGGGAGGTAAAACTGTCCATATGGACGTGATGGTTGTTCCAGGCCCCTTGGATTTCAATCTGCTCTTGGGGTGCGATTACACCCATGCCATGGGAGCACTTGTCTCCTCCCTTTTTCGTGTGGTTTGTTTTCCACATGAAGGACGGATCGTGACCATTGATCAGCTTTCGTTCTTTGGTCCTGATGTGGCAGCTGGCCCGCCATCATCCCTTCCTGCTTTTTATCCACCCGTTGTATCTGCCCCACCGCAAGTCAACTATGTGGCTACCTACCCCGTGCATGTACTCAGTGATGACGTCGTCGTGCATAGTGTGCTGGGGGCATTGGGCCCTGATTTCCGAGATTATTTCCCTCCATCGGGAGTGGAACTCTTGGAAGTGATGACTTATTGTTCATTATGATGAGGTCGGTCGGAGCATGGTTCTTTTCCGGTGTCAAGCTCCTTAAAAAATGAAACTGGGTCTGGTTGGAGCAGAGTTTGTTTCCTTGTGTCAAGCTCCTTAAAAAATGAAACAAGCTCGTCGGAGCACAGTTCATTTTCTTGTGTCAAGCTCCTTAAAAAATGAAACAAGCTCATCGGAGCAGGGTTCTTTTCCTTGTGTCAAGATCCTTAAAAAATGAAACAAGTTGGTTGAAGTATAGTTCGTTTTCTTGTGTCAAGCTCCTTAAACCATGAAACAAGGTGTCCTGAGGATAGTTCTTTTAATGTGTCAACCTCATTAAAACAATGAAACACGTTCCCATTCAATTCAATTCTTTGATAAGATCTCGTAAAATCCCAGTCGAGTCTTTCTCTTGATCTCGTAAATTGAACCTTCACTCCATCTACCTTTCATATGGACTGAAGCTTGGGGGCATGCACCTCGAATTGAGTCACCATGCTGGGGGGCATGCTTACTTTTTCAAGCATAGTTTGTTTCCGTTTCGAGCTTGTGTAAAAATGAAACCAGTTTCAAGCATAGTTTATCTTTGTTTCAAGCTTGTGTAAAAATGAAACCTTTCCCATTTTACCTCTTGTGATTGCCATCTTATCAGCCTGTCTTTTCCAAATGAACCTTGGTTTTCTCATTCCATCGTCACTATCTGCTTGGCCGATCATATGCCTTCACTTGGTTGTTTTAACCGTTCCTGAGGAACCGCTGCGATGAGTGGTCTTGCTAGCCAGCCTCTCGACCTTTAATTGTTCTGAGCAGTTCCACCATTACCGGAACCAGTAGCTACCCTTTATAACACTCGTTCCTCCAGGAAGAGTCACCTTTCAGCTCTTTTCTGACTCTCTAAAATTGAAAAGATTGCCGAGTCACTTGTCGTTTTGATTTCGTTAAAGTGGCTGTGAAACGACATCTACCTAGTATACGTTTACCCCTTTTTCGAGCTGGGATAGATTATTTACGAAAAAGGAATACCATGTCCTATCGCGACTAGGAGGTTTTCTTAAACATAGTTTTCTACCTTTTCGGATCTGAGGAACTATTTACAAAAAGGGACCGTTGGAGTTTACTTTTCTGCTGTCTTTTCAAACTCTCTAAACATGAAAAGACTTCGATTTCTTCCTTTGTCAGACTCGTTAAACTCTGATGACATTGGATTCAGTCGTGATGACGATATTCGAGTTTCTCCTTCCTAGGGCTCGTTAAATGTACTAGGATGGATTCATCTGAAAGACGAACTTATATAACAATCATATGGTATCCTCTTCAAGCTTGTGTAAAAATAAAGAGATACTCGCCAGAAATGGTGGGAAAAATGGAACCAGTATCGTTGTCGTGTCGGCAGTCTGTCGCTCTTGAACATGGCACTTGTCTGCATTCATGTCGGGTTGGGGAAATCTCACCCCATTATCTGATTGCCTTTGTGGGTTTGGGTAATCCCTTTTGACCTCTCATCTGCTCTTTGTTTCGTCATCATGACCCCTGATCTTTTGATGTCAAATACTGCCAAATCCACTGTCGTAACGCCAATATGTTCAAGAGAAGTTGACCTCTGCAAAAGTCTGAACCTTCCTCTGATTCTCATCTGATCCTGATTCACAAAGACATTATGTTCCTCTGTCTTGCGTCGATGATGTGGGAAACACTATGGCCCACCTTCGATCAAGATCACTTCCTGTCGACTTCAGCTCATTATCCGGGAAGCTGATCTAGAGACTCCCTTCTAGTACCTTGGACCCTGCATGCCTGAATGGCAGGTTCTTCGCGTTCGACGTGAGGTTTTCATCATTGGCCTCCGATCGAGTGATTCTACGGGTGTTCGACGCCAGCTCACTGATTCACATGCCGTAGATTGTACCTATAGTACCTTGAGGGCCATTGTCATTATTGGTGGTTCCTCTCGCGTCTGTTAACAGCTTTCATCATTGGTTGGTAATTAGACGATGTTCTTGCATGTTCGACTTCAGCTCACTTATTCGCATGCTTGAACTTGTACTTTGTTCGGGTTGATATGGAGCGCAAGACCCTAGATTTTGTCTGTTAGAATCCAGGCTGCGATTTTGTGGATTATTATGGATTATTGGTTGCATGACTCATTCATTGAATGGTTGCAACCATACCTGAGTCTATTTATCGATCCTCGTTGGATGGCTGCGTCCATACCTTGGATCTGGATTATTGTATACTCTGTTATGGATGGCTGCTCCCATACCACATATATCATGTATTTGGGATATCAGTTGTACTTCTCTACGCAGGTTTTCCGATGGCAGTGTTTTCAGTTGGACACGTTCGCAGTTACTTTCCTCCCTCACCTCATGCTTTAGGGGGCACCGTTACACAAGCATTTTTCACCGTCCCCGCAATCCCCCATCTCGCCTATCGGAGGTCTCAGACTGTCAGCGTGTCATGCCTTGTAAATACCATCATTGCATCCCTTGCCATGAGGACAACATTCCTTCTCGTTGATCATTTCCCGAGCAGCACCCCCAAAAACACATGCTTGGGTTTTTGCGCCGTGTCGTTATGTCCTCGCCAATGAGGAAATTAACACCGAGCCCGCGCGACCAAGGCCCGTCCCGCCTGAGCACCCGCGCCAATCTCGCTTTATGGAAAGTTTTTTTAAAAAAAAAAGAGGCGAAGTTTCGATTACAACAACTTCGTGATAAGTCATGCAGAGGAGTGGTTTCGAATTTCCATTTAACCACGGCCTTCCTCCTTCGGCCTCTTGTTTCCACCTTATGGGGAACCTCCCAAGGGATAAGGCCTCCCTTCCACTATTGTAGGGATCCCAACCTCCTCATCTCCTCTATAAATATAGCCTTCATCCATTGATGAAGGGGCTGAAGGGCTGAATGGTTGAACTGGCTGAATGGTTGAACGAGCTGAATGTTTGAGTCTCCAAGAGCATTCATAGCCTAAAGAATGTTGCAATAGTCCTCATAGAGCCAAATCAATAGCAAGGAGATTGACGATCGAAGAGAGAGGCTTGTCCCCATTCCCGACAAGCTTTACCGAGACGTATTCCGCTGACGACCCACCGAAGGAAGGTTCAATGTCAGAGCCAGGTTGTATTTTCCTTTGTATGAATTAATGATAAGCGACTTTCGTTATGGTTCCACTCATATTGTTCATTATGATCATGAGTTGTGTCTTCTTTGACTGATACATAATTGCATATATCGGGTTTTACGCTTGTGTTTGTCGTGTTTCTTGTGTGTGCAGGGGTTCGATCACGGCGAGTGAGAGGATTGTGATCTGCTACAACAAGGAAACGGGAGCACCATCTTCTCTACAAACAACAACGTTGGACTTGAGGTAGGCCTTCATCGCAAGTTGGTCTATTGCAATTAGGAACTTGCACCTTAGCGTGGTACGACTTTTGCTAGACCCGATCTAGGCTAGTAGGGATCGCCTCTATCCGCAGAGGGGATTTACCTCTACAACAACCTGCATAGCCACCCCTTGGATAGTGTCGTTGGTTAATGGCCGATCAACAGATTTCTTCCAAGCCTCAAGGGGACTAAGACAAGGTTGCCCTTTTTCCCCGCTCCTTTACGCTATTCAAGCCTCAGTGCTCAACTTTCAGCTAACCTACAGTCAACAGATCCAAACTCTGTCAGGCCTTAGAATGGCTCACAACACCAAAGACGTAAACCATGCCCAGTTTGTTGATGATACATTATTGCTTGGAGGAGCAAGCATAAATTCTGCAAGGTCCTTCAAGAAGGAGCTGGACATTTATAGGGAGGTCTCGGGCAGCAAGATCAACTATCTAAAAAGCAAAATCTATGGCTGGAATTGCTCGATCAAGGAATTGACAGACATAGCAAGGCTTTTCGAAATGGAAGGAACCCGGACCTGGGAGTCATTTAAATATTTGGGGATCCCAATCTTCAAATCTAAACCTAAAGTAGCCCACTGGATGCCCCTGCTAGACAAGCTAAAACTCAGAATTCAAGCTTGGGGAGCCTCATGGTTGAATAATGTTGGGAAGGTAATCCTTATGAAATCTGTTCTCATAAGTCTGCCATTATATCAGCATTCCATCCTTCTTGCCCCTAAAACCTTTATCAGTAAAATGGATGGTCTTCTGAGAAGATTTCTATGGGAAGGGGGGGGGGGATAATGAAAGAAGGCTTCATTTAGTAAACTAGGACACTCTTAAGATGCCATTACTGGAAGGAGGTCTCCAAATGCGTGATCTGGCTGCCCAAAACCTTGCTCTGGGCTCCAAGCTCCTTTGGAACATTGTCTCTGGGAAACCTAGTTGGAGTAAAAGAGTTCTGTGGAAAAAATATTTTCATGGGCAGCGTCTGAGGTGCTTGGATCAGCCTCCAAGAACAACCAAAGGATCTCTGGTTTTCAAACTCTGTCTCTCAGCTTTGGAGCACTTCAGTCACAAGCTATACTGGATCCCAAGTAATGGGAAAAAAATAAGAATTTGGGATGATCCGATCCGAGGTGATCAGCCTTTGAACCAGAGGGAAGAACTCGTTAATATTAAAGCTTGGCTTCAGGCCTGCAATTTGAAAACCCTTTGGGACATCTCCAACTGGACGGATGATGCAAGAAGTCTTTGGGACAGTTGGAATCTGGGGGAGGTCCCTCACTGGCTGGAGGGAGAAGCCACGTTATTGCTGGACTTGCTCCAAGGAAAATCTCCATCAAAGGCTACTTCTAAGGACAAACGAGGGTGGGGCTCACTCTCAGTCTCATACTCAGCATCTGAAGGTTACAAAAGTATGATGGTTGTCCCAAATGTTCCTCTGGATCCAACTCAATGGAAATTTATTTGGGCCTTTCCTTCTCTTCCCAAAGTTGACTTCTTCTGTTGGACATTGGCGCATAAAAGTATCCTCACTAGAGATAATCTACGAAGGCATGGAATGGAAGGGCCCTCCAGGTGCCCCCTATGTGTGTCGGATGAAGAAATAGCGAATCATCTGTTGTTAATGTTCCCCTTTGCTCAAGAAGTTTGGAGAGGTTTCCTAATGCTAGGATCTGACAAAATAGAGCTCCCTGGAAATATACCAAATCTTCTTCGAAATTGGGCCAAATTATCTCCGTTCTGCCTCTCCAAAAAAAGTCTTCTCAAGACTGGCTGGATGTGGATTCCCAAATTCATATGCTAGAAACTGTGGCTAGAGAGGAACAATAGAATTTTCAGAAATGAGAGTTGTAACCCTGCCAGAGTTATCACTAAAATCAAAGCTCTCTTGGGTGAGGCATTAGAAGCCAACACTGCCATTAGAAACGAAATGGTCCTGGACAGCAAGGAGGATCACTGGCTTAAAGAGCTTGTTCCAAACCATAAGAACAGCCCCATTCCCCCTGCAATTGCCCTTTCTAATTGGGAAATCCATCTAGATGAGCAGGAGTTCATTAAGTGGAGATCAGCCCTGGATGACCACTGTCTTTTCTTCGACGGGGCCTCTAAAGGTAACCCTGGTGCAGCAGGCGGCGGTGGGGTTATCCTGAGTCCTAGTGGTTCAACAGAGTTGCGGTATGCTTGGGGTCTGAGCATTGAAACTAACAACAGAGCAGAGGCTCTTGCTCTGTGGCAGGGTCTAAATCTGGCGATCAAGAGGAATTTCCTTTCCATCTCTGCCTTTGGAGACTATAGGATGATTACTCAGGCTATGAAATCCCATAAGAACACTGCTCAGGTTCATTTAGCCCCCATTCTCAAAAAAATCAGGCTTATCCTGCCCAAGTTCCACAAAATCTCCTTCTATCATATTCTAAGGAAATTGAACTCTCAGGCGGACTTGGAAGCCAACCTTGGCTCTCTTCGAAGTATGAGATCTCTGTCAGTAAACAATGTTGAATCAATCTGCAGCAGTCCTTAAATCTATTGAATACTGGCCCTCATTACCTTCGAGCATTCATCTGTTTCAATTTTCTATCCATAATCCAACACTCCGGGATCGGACCAAATCGAGCATTCAGTCGCTAAGGATCATGGACTCTGCTTTAAAGACACATACAGATCGTTCTCCCCTCATGTTCGACCTCCGCCCTCTGTTAGATCTCATCGTTGTCCCAATTTGTAATTTGTTGGGCAAGTTCTGGGCGGATTTCGAAGACAGCATCAAAGGAAGTAGCAGAAAAGCCTTGGCTGCTCTGTATATGGGATCTGCAAGCATAGCCGGCCGGAGCGATGGATCACCTCTTGGCAATCTGAAAAGCAATGCTAAGAAACTGCAAGCTAACGTGGAGGAAGATCAAGATGCCCCTCTAATTCAAGCTCCAGCGCATACCCATGCCCCTTTCTGCAATCTCAGTGCATCTCCTTTAGCTGATCTATCCATCGCGAGACGCTCTCTCCTCGGCGATCTCAGACTCTGTAACAAGAAAAGAAGTCTCAAACGCTGTAACTCGAAATGCGATCTCAGACAAAGTTGCTCTGTAATAGCCTGCAGCAACTGGTTTGCCGCCATCTAAATAAAATCTCACCGTTGTTGTCAAAAAAAAACATAATTATAACAATGAAGTTTCCCTTTAAGCATTATTAGTTATTTAGGTTTTAAATGGATTTATACTCGTTTTTAAATGTTGTCATATACATATATAATTAATTCTTTTTCTTATTACAAATATACTAAGTGAACTTTTATTTTTTATTACGTAACAAACTTATAATAAAATAATTGTTGTTAGATAGTGTCAAAACAGGGTTATAACAATCAATCAATTTTCTCTATCAGTACTATTAGTATTAGTAATTAGTATACAGCTAGAGTGGGCCTAATGGTTAAGAGCATGTGTTTCCTCCTAAAAATTCATAGGTTCAAAACCATAGGGGGGTAGAGTATGTATGCCTTCGTAGACTTAGCAGTCAAATTGTTACGCAGAGATGGGTCCGTTGTCCCACAAACAAGAGGGTCTCATACACCAATTTGGTGTATGGCTTGGTCGTGACCTTAAAATTGGATTATTATTATTATTATTATGTATCTATAACATTCTTACATATAATGTAGATATTAGAGAGTAGTAGATTGTAGGTTGGGAAGTTAGGTAGATGGGGAATGATGGAGCTCCTCGCGCTCAAAACCTATCGCGTTGAAGTTGGTTAGGGTTCTCTGTAGGGTTAGGGTTATGATACTTTCTTCGACCGCTTAAGTCTGTCGCGTGACCACATCGCCTTGTCGGTCGTCTGCATTACTCTGTAACTGCCTTTGATTCCCCTGTCGGGCCTGACAACAACAAGCCAGCACTGATCACGGGCGGCTTAGTCTTCACTGTGCCAGCTATGGAAGATGACCTCGTCGATTACTCGTCGGATCCGTTTGAAGGGGTTGACATCTGGGGATCCCCTCCTTATCCCCTGCTAACTAGCGCCTCGCTAGCCCTTAACATTACGAAGGCGGCTTCTAATGGCCTCTGTTTCCCTTTGTCGGCCTCCCATCCCTTTCTTGGCCCTCCTCGCGCCAACCTTCCCTTCTTCACCGACTCCCCTCCATTATCTCTTATCGATTTTCCATCTATTCCACCCAACACCTCGCCGACGACGAACTCAGCCGTGTTTTCTCCGACTACCCTACATTTCCTCACTACTTGTCTACAAGGTACATCTATCTCGCCCCCTCACGGCCCTCCTGATTCACAACCTCCTATAGTCTCTACACCGCCTCCATCCTTCCCCTCTACCACTGCTCGCCTGAGACCTAGCCCCTCATCTTCTGGATGTTTTTCCACTCCTCCTATTGTCACTCACGCGAACGATACTATCCCTGTCACCTCTGACCTAGGGGTTGATCCACTCATCGACCAGAGGGGCACTAGTTCGGCTCATCGGATAGGTCGGCACACCAAGTGCATCAAGAAAGGGAACAGGAACTTCAATCTCAACCTAGGTGAAGGGCTCCAGTTAGGGGAGTTTATGGACATCGCAGAACGAATCCTAGTTGGCCATGTTCAAGGGAGGCAATACAATCTCAATCGATTGCACACTTGGATGAATGAGATCTAGGGCCCTTTCATGAAGGAGCTCTCGATGGTGGTCATACTCCCTCGGGGATGGTTTGCACTTCGTTTCCCTCGCCCAAAACAAGTTTCTTGGGTGCTTTCAAAGCTATGGCACATCGAACAGGCCCTAGTCATGTTCAAACGATGAAGCCCTCTATTCGATCTTGAGAGAGAACAATTGGGTGTTGGACCGATTTGGATTAGGTTGTCGGGCCTCCCGCTTCACTTCTAGTCAGAGGATATCATGCGGCATATAGGCAACACTTTAGGTACATATCTGGATCATGACAAATCATATTTGACCACAAGTATCATGACAATGGCCAGGATACTGGTGCACTTGGACACCCACGAAGGATTGGAAGAGGCAATTACTCTTCGGTGGAGACAATTTGTGTGAATCCAGACACTGGATTATTAGGGTGTGCCCTATAGATGTCAGAGATGTCATGAGGTAGGTCACCTCTACAAGGACTAGCCCCTGTTCAAAGGCTCTAAAGAAGTTGGAAAACCAAATCAAGTGCACGCACAGGAGACTACATCAGATCCCCCTCCTCTGAACATATCGGTCGACCATCATAAAAGGCAAGAAAGCGGCTCAGGGGCCCAAGCCCGCTCCTGCTCCTCCTGGTCCACCCTCCCCTGGATGACTAGGGCTCGAGCAGTGGCGGCACGGAATGCTTCAGGTAATTCTGACTCCATTACCCATGTTTTTCATTATATCTCATCTGCACCTGGTTCATCATCTACACATTGCACTACTCTCCCCTCATCGGCTGGACGACCCTCCCCATCTATAACTTGTCCCACATCCCTCCCCTAGCCCTCAATTGCCGACCTTCCCCCCACTATTCTTGGTTCACCTCCATCTGTGGCTCCCTCTGAATCCTCATTGGATTCTCGGGCCTCACATTCCTATCACCTGAGATCCCTCACTCACCCCCCCTCCTCTGTATTTGGAGGCTTGGGGATATCGGACCCCATACGCACAAAAATCGGCAAGGGGAGACATTCAAACATATCCAAGGCTATTATACAGGCAAGGATGGAGGTTGTGGATGGTAAAAAAAACACTCTTGAGAGGGTCCTCAGAGCACGGATGACCCAGTCCCTGGTTACCCCATGAAGGTCATCTCCTTCAACTGTCGTGGGTTGGCTAGCCCCGCCAAAAAGTTGGCCTTGCGAAGACTATTGACAGACACACTGATTGACATCATCTTCCTCCACGAGACCCTTGACTCCTCTGAACATGTGATTTATGCTCTACGATCCATTTGCCCGGGCTAGAACTTTCAGGCATTGGATTCTCATGGTCGATCTGGAGGTATTGTACTAGGCACCAATCCCCGATCCATCAAGGTGCTCAACAATTGTTGGGGGGGGGAGGTTTCTTGGGTGCTGATGTATTCTCCTCTGACCTTGGACTTGAATATCGTCTGATCAACATTTATGGACCATGTAGTTCTCGCCTTCCCTTTTGGCATCACCTCCTCAATCTATCCCTCCTATCTGCACACAATCTCATTCTCGGTGGTGACCTCAACTTCTCCTTGGGTCTTGTCGAATCCTGGGGCCCCCTTGCTCAGGCCAATCCCCTAGCTGCTGATATTTCTCAGCTCTTGGAGACTCATCACCTAGTTGAAATCCCCATGCCTCGATTACACCCCACATGGAGAAATCACAGGGTAGGCGAGGCCTTTGTTGCACGTAGATTGGACCGCTTTCTCATACATGAATCCTTAACCTCTTTCGAACTTCTATTCAAACAATGGGTTGGCTCTGGGGGATTCTCTGACCACTCCCCCATCTACTTGGAACTTTCTCTTGCCGAAAGGAAGCCCTGCAGTCCTTTCAAGTTCAATTCCACCTGGCTCTCTCACCCAGAGTACATTGACTTGGTCACCAACTATTGGATCTCCTATCCCCCGGATCCTGGATCCTCACCTTCTGTAACCTTTGTTGCGAGGATGTCAGCTGTCAAGAAGCTGACCAAGTCATGGGCACGGGACAAGAGGAAAAAGGATGAGGAAACACTCTCTGGAATTGAGTCAAAGATCGCTGAGATTGAATCAGGCTTGTTGGACAGCCCGACCACGGTCGCTACCAAGACACATCTCACTAAGCTTGTTGATGACAGAACTCGAATACTTAAGGAACAAGAGGAAACATGGTGACTACAAAGCAGAGCAACATGGCTCAAAGCTGGAGATGAAAATTCCAAATTCTTCCACCAATTTGCAAATGGTCGCAAAGCCATCAATACTATCTGGTCACTGGAGGACGATCATGGAAATCAGGCCCAGAATTTCCATCAATTGGCTCACATGGGGGTGGAACACTTATGAAACCTCTACAAGGCTCCTGCTATCAAAAATTTGGCAGAAATCATTAAAGTGGCTAGATTGTTTCCCAGATTTGTGAATCAGGATGATGAAGATCAACTATTAAGGCCTGTCTCCATGCAAGAACTCCATGACACTATGAAATGGTTCCAGAAAGACAAGAGTCCTGGGCCTGATGGCTGGCCTATCGAATTCTATCTGGCTTTCTTCGAGATCAGGGGACGGGACATACTCAATCTGGTTGAAGAATGTCGCTTGGCAAGTAAACTATATGATGCATTCAACTCCACTTTCATTGCCCTTATTCCCAAATCTGACGATCCCAAACATTTCTCTGATTATCAACCTATCTCCCTCTGAAACTGCATATACAAGATCACTGCCAAAATCATTGCAAACGCATCAAACCCATCCTCTCTGAACACATTTCTCCTGAACAATTTGCTCTCCTCCACCACCGCTAGATTCATGAATTTGTTGGCACTGCTCAAGAAGCCCTACACTCCATCAAATGCAAAAAGCTCAAAAGCATCATTTTAAAAATGGACCTCGCTAAAGCTTTCAATCACTATAATTGGCTCTACATTCGCATGATCCTCACCCATCTAGGTTTCCCCTACCGCTTCATTAAATGGATCATGTGTTACATCACCAATGTATCTTTCAGTGTCCTCATCAATGGATCTGCATCCTCATTCTTCCACTCGGAACGAGGACTCCAATAGGGGTGTCCTCTATCCCCTCTCCTTTTCCTCCTCATCATGGAAGCTCTGAGCTGACTAATCAAGGATGAAAAGCAACACGATCGCCTACACAGCATCAAAATCGTGGAAGGGTGCACACTCTCCCATCTACTTTTTGTCGATGACGTTCTCATTTTCCTCAATGGATCCATTGGTGACATTCTATCCTTTTCAGCTGCACTTGCCACCTTCAGCATTGCCACTGGTATGGTATGTAATGCACAAAAATCAACCATCTCTGATTTCGAATGCACTCTATAGGAGAGGGGATTGGCCTTGAATAGATTCCCTTTCACCCCCCGGACCCCCAGGATGGTCTCCGATACTTGGGTTTTAGACTGAAACCCTTCAATTATCGCATCACTGACTGGTCATGGCTTATTGCCAAAATTGGAAAGAAGAATTTTAATATGGCACAACAGATGGCTATCTCGGCTAGTCATCTCACCTTAATTTAATCTATACTTGAGGCTACACCTGTCTACTTGATGTCATTTGCTTGGATACCATGAGCCATCATTGATAGAATACAACGTTTATGCTGTAGATTCTTATGGAATGGAAATCGTGATGGACACATATGCATGGGTTAAATGGATCACATCGCCCTCCCCAAAAAATGGGGAGGATGGGACATCAAGAACCTGGATATCTTCGCAAAAGCACTCGCAGCAAAAACGGGTTGGATGATAATGACCTCCAGGAATCTCTGGACACATGTGGTATATATGAAATATAAACGGCCCCTGAATATCATCGACTAGATAAGACAACCCTCTTGGAGTCAACAGAGCATTTCAACAATTTGGAAGGCAATCTTAGCCTCTCTCCCACACATTCATAATGGTCTGAGTTGGAGAATCAAATTAGGCAATTTGGCACGCATTGGAATTGATTCCTGGTTTGGGAGTGGGAATGCACACACCCTTCCCCGTGAGATCATAAACAACCTATATGAGCGTGGCTTACATTTCATTGCACAAATTGTTGATCCTCTGTCCACAACTCTCTATTTGCAGGGCTAGAAAATAGCGACTCAACTTGGCCTCCCTAGGCCGATGCACCAATCTTGGCAATCCTACACAGGGGCTTTATCTGAAGGACACATCCGTATTGGCACTGGGGACGATGAACTAATATGGACACCCTCTAAATCTGGGTATTACTCTCCCAAAGAGGGCTATATACACATATACTCGTATCACTCACCACAGGTGCATACTTGGTAGTGGAGGAGTATTTGGAAACTCAGAGCACCACCGCGCACCAGGCTCTTCATGTGGTGCATCCTGTCAAACATTGCATCCACCATGGAAAACCTACACAAAAGATCCATTTACGACCCCTGTTGGTGCTCACTCTGTAGGATGGACTCTGAAACTATTGAACACCTCTTTCTCCGCTGTCACACCTCTCGGGAATTATGGACTTCTATCCTCTCTGATTTGCACATCAACTCTCAGTGGATAGGACAGAACATTGCGGAAGCTTGGCAAAACTAGTGGCAAACAGTCTCTCCGCAAAAGGCTCGAAATCTCCCTCTCCTCATTTGCTGGGGTATCTGGCTGGCCAGTAATGGCATCATATTTCAGGATCGGCCTCCCATCTGGCACTCAAATACAACCTGCATCTTATCTACCTACAACTCCATCCCCGATGATGATACCCCTCGCCCTCCGAGAACCATTACACCAGAAGTTATTAACTACAATCTCCCCTGGGCTTTCTTCGACGAATCGGCCCAACTCTAGGGATGTGGTGGTGGCGCCCCTCTTCATATCACCCCTCAGCAATATTTCAAAATTAAAATGGGACTTAGACCTGGCACGAACAACTTCGCAAAACTCATCACTCTTCGTCATCTCCTACAATTTGCATTAGAGCATGATGTTCATCACTTGCAAATTTTTGGCGATTCTAAAATCATCATCAATTGGTTCAAAAACACTGCTACATGTCACGTGCACACACTTCGGAATATTTTGGAGGATCTTTGGCATTTGAAAGCTCAATATTTATCTATCTCCTGTTCTCACATTTACAGGGAACGCAACAACATTTATGACGGTCTTTCCAAGGCTGCAACAGTCCAACATAGGGGGCTATGGCACATAGAAGAACAGAAGGACCTCCAACACTTCAGCTATTACCATCGACCCTTCAACGACCATCCAGACATATGATATCAGCTCATTTTTTGACAGTTTTTTATTTATATGATCGGCCTTAATTATTGTATTTATTGTATATATTTTGACCGCCATATATGTACACCCCTTGGGGGTCTTTTTGACTAAACAATATGATGTGACCATAGTCACAAAAATGCATATGCAATGCATCTACAGCATGTAATTTTCACAATTAATGAAAATTATGATTTTTCCTAGGAAACAAAAAATAAATTCATATATATATATATATATATATATATCATTCTATTGGACAATAATTTTAATGAGTAGTCTATAGTGTGACTTTTGGAATGTTTTTACGGTAGTTTTTTCCGGTTTAATTTCTCTAAATTCTGGTAGAAATTTATTGAAAATAGAAGTTTGATGGGTAACCTTGCACAATCGAAGTGCCCTAGGGGTTTTTTAGAGTGTTGAATCCATATATACAATCAAAAAACCAGTTTAAATAACAGAAATCAAGATTTTACCTCAATTTTTTTCACCAAATTCCGATACTAAAACTCCAAAAAGTCGCACTATAGACGAGACAACTCCTAATTTTAAGGTTTGATTGCAGCCTCAACTTAAATTCATTCAATTATAGTTAAATTCATTAATTACCCAATTAGTTAACGATCAATTATAGTTAAAAGACAATTGTTAGTGGGTTGGTTGGTAAATAAGAGTTAATGGGGCAATTGTGAAATCAAAGCTGTTCTTTGATCTGTTGGCGGTCGAATTCATCTCAAAGGTTGTTTCTTCTACTATAAAAATTCTAGTAGTTTTGGGAGGAAACTCGTGGATTAAGAGGCTGCCCATTATTGTGCCTCCGTAAATGACAGCAATCCTTGACACTTTCTCAAGGAGTCAAAACCTGATCTGTGCAACTCATATATGATGCTACTGCAAATAACAATTATGTCGTTTTGACGCTGCTATAAATAACAATTATGTCACTCGGCACTCCATGAATGGCTCCCTATGTGGTCTTATTTTGTGATGGTCCTACCTTCTGACTAATAGTTTCCAAACATGCTTGGCACAAAGTCAGAATCATTTACTCGCATTTGTTCCCTAGCAACAGCGAGAAGGCTGAGGTCTCGAATCCGGCTGTAGAATGCTCAACAGCCGGACTCGAGACCTCAACCTTCTTGCTTACTCAACTTACTCATTTTTCTCCAATAATTAAACTTTTTGTATGGATTTTCCTAAAGTTGAAACTGCAACTTTTTTTTGTTTAATTATCATATGCAATCTTTGTTGATTCATATAATATGGGCTTGCTCATTGACATGTTGCAAGATTTGTGGGTAAAAACTGTGTGCAAAGTTTTTTCACTCTTACGAGATTTGGTTGATCACTTCAAGATAGAATCTATGACGTTGTGTTTGTTGATTGTTTTGTTCTCTTTAAATTGCATTATCGATGAACTAGACAGTGTCATTTGGGAAATCACCATCCAAAATTGTGTATATTAAAATTGACAGATTCTCTTCCGGACAAAGAAAATGAGCTGCAAAGCATTCTCCAAGAAAATTAAAAGTTGAAGTTGAGTGAGGCTTATGCTCTTGGAAAAATTGAACAGTTAAAAGGAGTTACTACTCACAGCTTCATCTAAGAAATCATAATATAATTTTTTGTTGTAAAAAAGAAGAGTATGATTTGTTGTAAAAAAAAAAAGCAAAAGAGGCTGAAGAACATGCAAGTAAAAGAATAGCAGAGGTCATTGCCCAGGTGGAGGATGCTAATATCAAGCAAAAAGAAACCCTGGAGAAGTTAAATGCAGTGATTTCAGATCTTGCGAAGAGTCGGCAAAGAGTATGTTCTTTCCAGGGCATGGAAGTCTCAGCTACTATAATTTTGCTTATAAATGATGTTTACTATTTGTCTATTTTGGAAAAAGGAGAGTGGGCATTGAAAGATATATTTATTGATAATTATTTTGCTAATATTGTCTGAGATACTGTTCCTTTACGTTATTGATCATGGCTTTCGTTAACCTCAAAGGGAATCATAACATAAATGCAGGGTTGTAATGTTTAAAACACATTATTTGCAAAAGAGTATGGCTGGACAATAGTTCTGTAGAATTTTATATAGAACAACTTCAGATAGATTTCTAAATAGGATGAAGTTCTCCTTCTAGGAAAGATGTATGGAAAAAGAGTATGGCTGGACATGTAGAACTTTATATAGAACAACTTAAGATAGATTGCTAAGGAGAATGAAGTTCTCCTTCTAGGAAACATGTATGCATCTAAAGGCTTGAGTAATTTTTGTGACTTATTCATAAACAATTTTAAAGCAGAGTCAATGAGGGTAGATGTTTTCTGTTAATTATGGCATAGTTTTGATTTGCTTTTCAGTTGGAAAAGCTCATGGCTCAAACGCAACTCCATGAATGTTAGGCACCCATATTCTCACCATGGCTTGAGAGGTGAATGGACCTTGTCATTGAAGTACCTTAGTTCCATGCTTATGTCAACTACCATAAGAGTGATAGAGCGTTATCGCTGAATTTCAAAGATTGGGTGATATTCCTAGTAACTCTGCTTGTTTAATATTGAGAAGTGAAGCTTTTTTCTACAGAGATTTGCTACAGTAGTCTCGTTTAAGCCTCTAAATTACACGAGGGCAGCTATTTTTATATGGATGGATAGAGTTAAGAGGACAACAAAACTTGGAGGTGATCTAAAATGAGTAGTTTACTTGAAAAACTATTTCTAGTTTCACCTCAGTGATAGAATCAATTGAAGGTAAACATTCTCGAAGTGGATGCAGAAACCCAAATGACTGATGATAATATATTCTTGTGAATGTTCAATTTCAATGGCTTATACAGATGCTACAGAAACTATAAACTATTTTTCCTGTCCTTTAATAATGTATTGTTCAGATTTGCATATAGCTAGAATAAAACAGACATAAATAAATCAATGCACCAAAATATAACTAGTCTAGGTTCAAACTAGAATGAAGAATCAAAATCATTATGTGCACAAGAACCAGAATAGTCACTAAAGCAGAGTTCATAAAGGCTCCCAAGAGTAATCTATTATCCAATATAGTGTTTTATGATAGTTTCCTACAACATAAAAGTAGTGAAGCTTCTAAGAGTAATCTATGATCCAATATATAATCTTTATGATGGTTTCCTGCAACATAAAAACAATGAAGGTAGCATCTGAATGAGCTTATCCTTAATTGGGAAAGCTCGCTCAAGTCCAAGAAGTACATAATGATATTCAGATGTTTCTTTGAAGTTGGACAATATTTCATCTAACTAGTTTCTCAGCCTAGTTATAGCTAGCACCTTTCAATAGGTTTGAGTGAAATTTGAGATTGTATGCTTGGCAGGCTGAAGAACTCGCAAATTTTTAATCAAAGACAAAACAAACTAACTAGCTATAAGATTACTAATTAATGATCAATTATGGTTAAGGAGAATCACTAGTTGGTTGAGTGGTACATCAGAGTTGATGAGGCAGTTTCAGCAGTTCTATTTGTGAAAACAAAGTGCTCTTCAATACATTTAGAACTTAGAAGGTATCCCAATACTAGAGGGTAATCATTCAAGTCATGTTTGAGGATATTGGAATCTGTTGCCTATACCTAATTTACAATTGATAACTACTCAACAAACTGGCCAACATTCTCAGAAATGTTATCCACATAAATCGCAGCATTTCTCAGAGAAAATTCCTTTCAAAAAAATTGAATGTCACTAACTTGTACGATAAATTCATTCCAAGAAATTGCACCCCATACATGCGTCATCAGCCTCAAAGAACATGAATACATTGATTACATCTTTCTATCATGTGAGAACACTAGAAGGTGCCAACATAAACCATAAAAGCTCATGGCAAGAGAAAAAAAAGGGGCTCCAAGTTGAGTGATAACTGATACAAGATACTAAATTTACAGAAGCCAAAAAAAAATTAATTAGGCAATAATGTATCCAAGCCACAGGAACAATGGAAATTGAGCAACTGCTATGAAAAGCAGAAGGTAGTGATGCCTGCTTGAATCTCTGTCATAACTCCTAGCCTCAGCAAATAAGACTCTCTTCATCGTCTTAACCAAGAAAATTCCCATGCACAGGCACGTCCAAGGCATCACAACATAGTAAGAATAACTCCAGACAATCCGTGCCAAAACAGAAAGAGCTATGCCTACAAAAGCATAGCCCCCATATGCAACGAGATCTAAAAGAGGAGCTTCTCCACCACCAAGTGCATATAATGACAAACGTAACAGTAATAACTGCGCCAACCAACCAAGGAGACCCTTTGAGAATTGAATGCTCAATGCCTCGGGACTGAACCTGCTCGACATAAACATCAGAATCAGATTGGAAAAACAAGTTCAATGATCTATACCTTAGAAATTCTTTGCTTTCTCAAAATAATAGAACAAAAAGAGCCACTGCAGAAGGCCAATACAACAAAAGTCAGAAAAAATTTCAAGGTAAAAATCCATTTTATAGATTATAACAGCAATGGCATCCATTTGTCTTTTGCGATATAATTTAAATTTTAGTTATGCACTGATTGCAGAAATATTTAGTTTATGTTTTTCAGTTTTTATAAAGATTTAAACTAGGGTGAGTCCATGGAACACAAAATTCTAGCAAACTGATGATGAATTCTGTAAGAATTTAGACCTATTCGCTAGCATGTGGCATTGTGCAGCAATATCTTGATGTTTGTAGCATGGGCAGGTACTTTTGCACAAGCCTAAATGTTTAGATTTGCGGAAGACGTCCAATACACCTTTAACCTTAGCAATTACTTTAGTGATTAAAATAATTTATGTTTACAAGACAAAAGTGAGTTAATCTAAAGAAATGCAAAGATTTTTTTGTAAGTGAATCAGATAAATCTCAACCGTTGATCTTAAGTGAAGTAAGATCTAATCTCAAATATCAATCACTTTGGAGATGAGACTTTTGGATTCGGTTAACAACTCAAGCTTGTAAAATAAAAGTTAGGCCAAGGGAGAAGACACACAATGAGCAAGCACTAAAAGTTGAGAGAGACATCTGATTGTGTTGAAAGGTTTGTCATTGATGTCAAAACGAGGGCCAGCCATGGTCAAAGCATGAGCCAGCCATGCTCAAAGTCAGATGGCTGTGGGGAAACTCAATTCCGAAGAGAGAACATGATCAAAACGATGACAACCACCTGATTCACTGTTTTTTTTTAACTATCGATTAAGGATACTTCAACCCATACCCATGACGCTGCAACTGATGAAAAGAGAGAAAAATTGGAAGTTGTAGGTGAATACCACCTTGGAGAGTTTGTTAATCTGTATAGGCATGGATCTCTTGTTATGTGTCTGCCAGATTCCTACAGTTATATTTGGAACAGTCAATGGTGTTATTGGTGTCATTGCATCTCTTCCTCAGGAGCCGTGGAGAGTTTATTGTAGTTGTGATTTGATAAAATCGATCTATTTATTGATATGAAATCATGAGAAGAGAGCTATTGATCTCTTTATTGACAGCAGTTGAAATTCTGGATGATGATATATACCTTGGAGCAGAGAACAATTTCAACCTTTTTACAGTGAGGAAAAATAGCGATGCAGGAATCAATATCATGGGAAATTACAAGAGCATGTATCATAAAAATATGCATCAGTTGGCTCAGCACACAAGTCAGCTCCTTCCAGAATCAGGTCGGTCCCTCCAAAAGGACACATACAAATCTTATATAAATACACATACGTCGAGGGTCTTTTGGAGATTGTTAAGAAATCAAGTCTGAAATCTTCAGGAAATCTGAGCCATCTGAGGAGTGATTCATGTAAAGAACACAGTCGAATGGAAGTTCTCCGTGTTTGAAGCAAGCTTCCTGATGTGGCTGCGAAGGGTTCTTAGGTGAAAAATGGCCGAAACAATGCATGAGTTCAGCATAACAGACATAATGCAATTGCAATTGAAGTGGACAGTGTTGAAGTCTATTGGCTGTGGTCGGATTTGATGGTGCTTTGACTCTCTGTTTTGGTGTATTATGTATAAGTTTTGTAGATTGGACAGTGTGTAACCTGTAGTGTCTATGGTATCATCGTGGCTGATGTTTGATTTGATGGGTGCGATGTTGTGAATCTGATCTAAGCAATTTAGTGCATGAGCTGATAGACAATGGACTTTGTGAGAAGAAAAGAAATTGATCATGCAAAAAGCTGAAGTCTGATCTGGTATTTATGACCTGTAAAAACAGAGTAGTGCTAATTTTGCCTGGTGATTTAAAGGAAGCACGGCATTCATAGGATTAGAGCGCACATTGGTACTGAAGAATCTGAGAGAAATATTTGACAGGTCCCTTGATATTGACTATGCAAGACCAGCAATCTGAGTAATACTACTAATCACAAGTGCAGACCTATGACCTGCAAGACAAACTAGGAACATTTGAAGAAGAAGAAAAGCCAAGTGCAGGCCAGGTGGCTATAATCAGAGTTGAGAGTAAAAATATACTGATTGCATGTTAAAGTAATTGATGACAAATCGACAATATAACTTGCAGCTGGGCTGGTGCCCATGACTTTTTGCTGAGTTGGTGCTCAGCTAGGGGATTGGTGTCTCCTGTGGGTTGGTGCCCACGAATTCACTAAGTTGGTGCTCAATTGGGGGCTTGGTGTCTCCCGTAGGTTGGTGCCTACAAAAGTTTCAATAGGAGCTGATAAACTTGATTGTACTCTTTATATATTAAGAAAAAATGAAAGAAATTGTATTTCAGTCATAAATCCTGTGTCCATGTGTTCAACCTTAGATGGTTAATATTGTTATAGGTTGATTAAAATTGGTTAATTGATGAAATATTAATAATATATACCTTGGAGCAGAGAACAATTTCAGCCTTTTTACAGTGAGGAAAAATGGCGATGCAGGAATCAATATCATGGGAAATTACAAGAGCATGTATCATAAAAATAGCATCAGTTGGCTCAGCACACAAATCAGCTCCTTCCAGAATCAGTTCGGTCCCTCCAAAAGGACACATACAAATCTTATATAAACACACATATGTCGAGGGTCTTTTGGAGATTGTTAAAAAATCAAGTCCGAAATCTTCAGGAAATCTGAGCCATCTGAGGAGTGATTCATGTAAAGAACACAGTCGAATGGAAGTTCTCCGTGTTTGAAGCAAGCTTCCTGATGTGGCTGCGAAGGGTTTTTAGATGAAAAATGGCCAAAACAATGCATGAGTTCAGCATAACAGACATAACGCAATTGCAATTGAAGTGGACTATTGGATGTGGTCGGATTTGATGGTGCTTTGACTCTCTGTTTTGGTGTATTCTGTATAAGTTTTGTAGATTGGACAGTGTGTGACCTGTAGTGTCTATGGTATGATCGTGGCTGATGTTTGATTTGATGGGTGAGATGTTGTGAATCTGATCTAAGCAATTTAGTGCATGAGCTGATAGACATTGGACTTTGTGAGAAGAAAAGAAATTGATCATGCAAAAAGCTTACGTCTAATCTGGTATTTATGATCTGTAAAAACATAGTGCTAATTTTGCCTGGTGATTAAGGAAGCAGGGCATTCATAGGATTAGAGCGCACATTGGTACTGAAGAATCTGAGCATAACTATTTGACAGGTCCCTTGATATTGACTATGCAAGACCAGCAATCTAAGTAATACTACTAATGACAAGTGCAGACCTATGACCTGCTAGAAAAACTAGGAACATTTGCAGAAGAAGAAAAGTCAAGTGCAGGCCAGGTGGCTATAATCAGAGTTGAGAGTAAAAATATACTGATTGCATGGTAAAGTGACGACCATCTGAGGAAGAAGTAATTGATGACAAATCGACAATATAACTTGGAGCTGGGTTGGTGCCCATGACTTTTTGCTGAGTTGGTGCTCAGCTAGGGGATTGGTGTCTCCTGTGGGTTGGTGCCCACGAATTCACTAGGTTGGTGCTCAATTGAGGGACCGGTGTCTCCCATAGGTTGGTGCCTACGAAAGTTTCAATTGGAGCTGATAAACTTGATTGTACTCTTTATATATTAAGAAAAATTGAAAGAAATTGCATTTCAGTTATAAATCTTCTGTGTCCATGTGTTCAACCTTAGATGGTTAATATTGTGATAGGTTGATTAAAATTGGTTAATTGATGAAATATTGATTCACCTCCCCCCGTTAGTATTTCCAACAATTGGTTTCAGAGCAAGGTTCCTTCTATCACAGCCTGACCGCTGGAAGGTAAATCCCAGAAAAGCAGAGCGCAAGATCAAGAAAACAGTCATCGAAGCATTCAAAGGAGGTCCCCGCCAATGTTATGCTGTCAAAAACTTCCAAAAATTTTGAAGGAAAGTTTGTGTTACTGGAAGCACAGCTACAGAGGAGTCAAAAAAATACAATACAAAAGTGATGAAAGCAATCTTGAGTAATATCAGATTCTATAAAAGTCAAGGTGGGTCAATGTTCTTCAGCCAAAAGTCTTTGGGAAAATCTACAAAAGTTTTATGCAGAGTCTGTCCCGGTGTCTGCTGAGCCAGAACCAGATTATGTGGAACATTATCACAAAAATGATCAAGAAACAAAGGAGATTGATGAAGGAAAAATTGAAAATACCAGAAGCATGGAAGACTATGACGATGAAGAAGAGGCTGAAGTCAAACTTAAAACAGAGCTTATGGCTGCTCTAAAAGAATTAAATAGATTGAGGGAAGAAAACAAAGAACATATCAAGCAGATGTAAGACGTTGAAGAGAAAAATCATGACCTTGATGGTACAAAGGAAGAAGTTGTTCTCCTAAGACTCCAATTAGAACAAGCAAAAAGAAGAGAACGTATTTTGACAAGTCATCTCAAAGAAATATCTGACTTGAACAAACTTGAAGCAGAATTAGACTAGCAAGAGAGAAAACTTGAAGAAGAAATTATTTCCTTGAAGATCCAACTTGAAGAAGCAAGAAGAGACAAAGAAGTAATGAAAATCCAAATGTTAAAGAAAGAAGAAGATTGCGAGAAGTGTGAGAAAGAAGTTATCTCGCTAAGGGTTGAGGTTGACAAGCTTAACAAAAAATTGATGAGCAGACAAGTATTAGATGACATTCACAGTCGCCAGAGATCACCATGCGACAAAACAGGTCTTGGTTATACAGGTGAGGCAAGCTCCAAGTTTCCAAAGGTTAAGTATGAAGAAAAAACAGAAGCCATCATCTTTCAAAAGCCAAATCACAGTGAAAGCCGGAAGAAGGTTGAAAGTATTACTAGTCCAAGAAGCTATGATGATGCTCTCAAGGGATAAAAACACAATAAGGATCAGCAGAAGATTAAACCTCCTACAAGGCAGAATATCTTCAGAAGATCAACCTCGTCAAGGTAATCCTTTTCATCCAGGTACCCAGGTATATTTTTTGGTAATTGTTCTTCATGTACATATTTTGGGCATAAGGCTAGGATTTGCAGAGAATATGGCAGGGATGATTATAAAAGTTATTATCAAACCCCTAGAAGCAGGTTTGCAGATAGACAAGACATATATCGAAAGTTCGAAACGGCTTCACTAGCGGAGAGTATAATACATCAATTGCTCTGTCATTCAAAGTACAATACAGAATGCTATCAATGTCATAATTTTGGACATGTAGCACAAGACTGTAGAAGTAGCATGAAGTGGGTTCCTAAGCAAATTAAGGAACAAAAGTTATCTGAAAATCCTACAAAATTTTGGAGAAGAAAACAGGTTGAACCAGGAAATGAACTTGCCCGAAATGCTCAAGGCACTTGTTCAAATTGCCGACTGGTTATGTGCCTAGGGCAGAATCTATGGTTCTTTAAACTTTATAAATTGAGATTCTGCCTAAGAAGTTTGAAAGAGCTCTATGCTCCGCGCAAGGGAAGACCCATCCTGCATGCAAGAAACAGATACATGACTGGGCTGTGAAAAATTGCAAGAAGTACAAAATCAAGCAAAACTCTTGTCAAGATGATAAAGGAAGCTCTCCCAAATTTCCTAGTGTTTCCTCCTCTCGGAACCAGAGACTTTTGATGTTCCTGATCCAGATTTCCATGACTTTAACAAAGATAGAACAGAAAATGACATTACAAGTGAGCTTCAGGATCCTTTTTATAAAATATTTCGGTGAAAAACATGTAAGAAAATGTTGTCAAAATTAAAATATGCATTTCGAACCAGCCAGTGTGGTTCATCATCAGGACGAGATGAGAAATCTGATCAAGGAACCTGTTTAAATAGAAAATGAAAGCTCCAACTAGCCGTTGTAAAATAACGGCTAGTTTGACTAAAATAAGAAATTTAATTGATTTTTAATTAATTATATTCCTATTCATTTATTTATTTATTTATTAATGAAAAAATTAATAATTAAATGATCCTCTTTAACCTTCAGAAATAGCTCAAGGGGAACAACTTAGCTACCGCAAGGGCAGAGGATGATGGTGATACTCTTATTTCTGAATCAAGAAAGGGAGACTTGGAGGGCCTAAAATATGAGTTATTTATGAAATATGTTGTAAGTGTTTTTTAACTTAAGGCTTAGAAAAATTATCTTAATGTGAAAACAAAAACTTATACCAACAATGTAAAATATGAAGTCTGCACAAATAATTTCTGAAAACATAACAGGAAACCAATGTAAAATGCTACAAATAAAACACTTTATATTCAGAAACTCATTTGTATAAGGTACTCAATCAGAGATCATTAGATGCATAAGTAAAGTTAAATTAGTCACCTTGAATGAGCATGTAAAACAAATGTACTTCAAGAATTAGATCAAGTGTTTAAATTCAGATCACAACAACTAGGTGCAAAGTCTGAAATATCATTTCTAGTAATCTGTTCTTAAAACAAGTGATAATGCCAGCAATTTATTTTAAACCAGTGGTCCTATAACCATGTAAGATTCAGATTTTTTATATGTGTAACAGCAGAAACTTCAAATGACAAACTGGTAACAAATAATTCAGAAAATTTCTTAAGTCCACTAGTTAGAATTTGTTAAAAGCGCTAGTTGCAGTCTGCGAATTTGTTCATGCAATCCTGAACTTGGTAAAATGTTCATTGACTACTTTCTTCTGAACTTGGGAATTCGTTGTTGATTGGATGAATAATTGAATGAACAGTAGTAGTGTTGATAGAATGAAAAAATGATACTTTACTATTGTTACATTATTGTGGACCCTATTGTGGAAGTTTTAACTTCTATTGCAGCAACTGGAAATGATTCTCCTAACTGTAAATTAATTAACAGTTTATTTTCCCACACAAACAACGAACAATTCTCTGCTGCAATTTTCACCAAATTAAATTACGCGGAAGATAAACTGGAAACTTAGAAATATGCTAGCACACACATAAAAATTAACACAGTTATTTTTTGACAAATGTCCCCGGAAAAACCCAGTGTGGGAAAACCGGTGCAGCAGCTGAGAGTTTTATTATTAAACAGCAGTGACTTTCTAAGTACAATCTATGGATGCCTGACTAGCAATCCAATCAGCAAAATGAATTGGCCGAAATATCTATCATGCAAGTACCTCAACACCACGCCTGATTCTGCTCCGACAACTGACAAATATGGTCAGTCATATAGCCTCTACGTGAGCCTCTACCCAGAGCTTGCACAGACCCCAACTCACTAAGCCCAGAATTGCAAGAAAAAATGAAGACTTCGCTGACTCTGCCTCTGGGAGAAATTCGCTTGGCCTCCTGGAGAATTTCCGGGCCAACAGCAATTGAGATTCTCACTCCTTCAGCAAAATCAATCTCCCTCTGAAGCCTTTTGTGTTGCCTCTGTGCAACTCGTTTGGGAAATATGGCCCTTTTGTTGTTGACTCTCTAGATCTAGAAACCTCTCCTCCGAATTCGCTGTCCCTACCCCTCTCTGTCTTTGTTTCCCTTCTCAAGCATGAACTCTTCCGGCAACTGTTGGTTCTTTGAAAAATCAAACTCTCCAAGGAAATTGAACTCCATAAGTGTGTTCTCCGTCTACCCATCGACTACTTATAATCTTTTGTTGGGACTCCAACGGCCAAAGATTAAAACTTAATCAGGGACCAAAATCATTTTCGAGTGCATCTGTGTGGGTTTCTAGAGAATTCTCACCTTCTCTCAATTAATTATGATTAATTAACCCCTTTCCCTAAGTTTAGACTTAGGAAAAAATTTTAAAAATGGGCTAATAATCTAATTGAGAAATTCTAGGTGGAATTTCCGTAAATGATTTATGGGTTATGGAAAACTCCTATGTTTTAGCATCTCCACAAAGTTTTGAGACTACAACACCTCTAATGCTACAGAAACTAACACCTATCATATGGTATTATTGAATTTTTATTTGTCTCATCACTAGATAAGCAAAAAAAAACCCAAGTTTCTGAAACCCTAGGGCAAAAATTCTCCTAGGATACTACAGTGTACTATTTGATGGGGATAAAATTTGTGTAAACGTGTGATTGAGATTGGTTGTTTATTTGCTTTCGTTGTTTAAGTTTTGTTAAGATACCAATAGTGCCTTTTGTTCAGTAGATTTGTAATAAATACTAGGTAGTAAATTGCCAAGTTGTTGGGTTCAAGGGAATTTAACACAATAAACTACCCTCAAGTTCAGAGAAGACCTTAATCATCCAAGGAGCACAACATATCATGTTTCCGTTTTATTATGCAACCAGATCACAAAACAGAAGAAAAGATAAAACAACGACTTGAAAATTAGCCTCTTCGAGGGGGAAACCTCATTTACATCACATAAATGAACAATTCTTGGATGATTCAAATGACAAGACCTCCTTGGTATATATAGGAGTTTAAAGGGTCACAATATAATCAGAGCCTACAATACAATAATAATGTAAGGGCACAACAATAACAATAGTGGGCTTCTATGGGGCACAACAATAACAATATGGGGGCTACACTAACAATAACAATAAGGGGGCTACATAGTATTATAGGGACTTAATACTATGCCATTTTGTTCTTATCCCTCAGCATGAACTGAATAGAATTATAGTGTATTTGTTATCACAATTGTAACAAATCCTTTTTGCTCTTTTTTCCTCCAGTTGTTGTGGTGTCAACTTTGTAATTTGTGGGAGGCTAGGAGCAACAACACTTCATGGATTACCTTGTCACCACTAGTAAGTCTTTCTTGCAGCAACTTTGTCAACCCTTCCAACTTGACATTCATTGTGTCCATGTCTACTTTAAAAACTCTCATTTCTGCTTATAAACCATCCTTCAAACACTCCATGTTGTCTTTAATTTTTGCTTCTAAACCATCCATCTTAGCTTCCAAATTATTTTTTGTTACTCTTTGCGAGAGCAAAATTTGTCGCACTTGTCCTTGTAATTTTGATATATCATGTTGAATTTCTTCCTCTTCTTCATTCGTCATAGTAGAGCTTTTTGGTTGCTTACCAGGTGTATCTATTTTTTGTTTCAAGGCATTTCGGAATCAAACAATGATATTTATGCTTCATTATGCCCTTTGAATCATTTCAAACTGATTTTTCAAACAAAAGTTATGCAAAATTTAAAAAAATACACACTTTTTTTCTTTTAGAAGCTCGATCTTGAAATTGTTTTATCTTTGTAATTTCACCCTCCCAAGGTCTAAAATTTCGTCCTGTGATAGCCCTTGAGTCTTCTTTCCAATACCACAAGTCAAACCAAGATTGGATTCTTCAAGGTAAAGTTATGTCAAATCTCCCACGATGACCTGATTATGGGTTGGTTCAATAGAGCGAACTTGTACAAGATGTCACATGACATTGTTTTAGCCTTCGGCCCTAAAATTATTACTCGAAAAAGTACAGTCCGTGCACTTTCGTTCATTTTTTACGAAATTCAAATCCAATGCTCGAGCAAAAAGTTATGACGATTTTCCCTAAGTCGCATGTTTGAGATAGAAGAAAAGATAAATCAACGACTTGAAAATTAGCCTCTTCGAGGAGGCAACCTCCTTTAAATCACATAAATAAACAATTCTTGGATGATTCAAATGACAAGACCTCCTTGGTATATGAAAGAGTCTAAAGGGTCACAATATAATCAGAGCCTACATAACAATAATAATGTAAGGGCACAACAATAACAATAGTCAGCTTCTATGGGGCACAACAATAGCAATAAGGAGGTTACACTAACAATAACAATAAAGGGGCTACAATAGTATCATAGGGACCTAACATTATTTGTTTATGGAGACAATGCCAGCTCAAAATAATGAGAATTGAAAGCAAATGTTTGAAGAGGAGTCAATTATGACACAGAAAATGGACTGGATGATGTATGGGGTAAACATGTAAAATGCAGATACAAGAAAAAGAATAATAAAGAAAATAAAATAAAAAGTTAACGTCATTTCTGATTCTTTGCATAACATATTAGGAGAATGCTGAAAAAGTCCAGTTTGATGCATATTATACCAGGCTCTGGATGAAACCGTTAATGCAGGACATGACAAAAAATCACAAGTTACTTTGATGTCTAAGAATTATACAGCCAGGGAAGTATACTTACTTCCCAAGCAGACCTACTGTGAGGCCACAGAGGACTAAATAAGTTCCAAATGCCATAAAGGGAATATATAAGTCTGGAGCATTTATATCATAGATAGGTGGCTTGTGTGTGAGACCACCTGGAATCTGCTCAGCTATCCTTGTCCAATGCCCCTAAAAAATCACCATGAAAACATTAAAAAAATTAAAGTCAAGTATAATGATCAGAAAACATTCTCAAACAAAATACTACCACTATGGGGAGATGAATTTCAGTACAGTCAAATACTTTGTGACTTACCCTGTGCAAAAAGGGAAACAGGATTACTTTCAGCTTGTTCTTCACATATTGGTTGTTGACTTGAAAATAATATTGTGGA
The DNA here is from genome assembly GCA_034641835.2 of Pinus albicaulis. Taxonomy (NCBI): domain Eukaryota; kingdom Viridiplantae; phylum Streptophyta; class Pinopsida; order Pinales; family Pinaceae; genus Pinus; species Pinus albicaulis. The sequence goes on along the minus strand of CM076575.1, from coordinate 2,021,826,541 downwards.
TCAGAAAAATATTTGCTGACCTGCTCATAAAAATCATCACCTTGGCTTATTAAGAGAAACTTTGTCAATCAGAAGAAATTAAAAAAAGAAACTATTATTGCTGTAAACCCCTATCCATGGAACCAATTGACTCGTCTCTCATATTAAATGGACACATATAATAAATTTCAAAGTGATTCAACCAGGATAAAAAAACAACTCATACATTGCTTTGCACATATTCTGTGCCACTTCCAAAAATTCTTTCCCCATATGCGCCTAATCCATCTCGAATAAATCCTGAACCAGCCCCATAAAATGCATTATTGAATGGATTTGGTGCTGTGTTCGATGGTGGTCTCTGCATGCCAGTCTGTGCTCCGAGATCTTCGTACATGACTTTGGGTACCTGGAACAATCAACCAGGTAGAATAAAGTCAAAAAAATCAAGTTACAACACAGTTGAAAACTGTCCTGAAATAGAGATGTGAAAGCCAGAACTCCACTTCTATGCAGATAAAACAGAGTAAAGATGTATCAGACTCCTTTTGGAATCTGGCTGGCTGGAAAATAAGCCATGCTTTAATTTGTTAATAAATTTCAGTTTATATATGTTAAAATGAGGAAACAGGTATGCATACATGTAGTGGCTAATGGGAAGTTCAAAAAAAGTAAACTGCAAAGTTATATCCCATGAAAGGTCAGATTTACACCTGAGGATTGCATGCTCTCTTTTTGACCAGGAATAACAGAACAACACCTTAAGATGCGTGCTACAAGCCATCGACTATAAAAGAACAGTAATTGTCCACCGAGTAAAAAAGTGGAAGAAAAAGAGTCACAAAACACACTGAAATGCCTGCTTTTACGTATCTGCTCAGGCAGGTGAGATGGTAACTCCCAACATGGGAAAATCCTGCATGGAGTAGGAAGTGGGTATCCATGCCCAAAAGGATGAGTAGATGGTAGTATTCACAGGCCTACAGATTACAGAGCTGTGTTAATGCAAGTCTTGCAAAGTTCAAACCAGATAATTACTGAAATTTGAAAATATGCAATCATTTTAGCATTCTTTTAATTAGACGAGCAATTGATGACAGTAGACACTTGCTACACATCTAGATCTAAATCAAAGAGAGTATAAAACTGGTTCCTTGTCACAGTTTTATCACTCAAATATTGCTCGATTTTGTTTTGATGTCTTTTCTCCTAACTTACTGAAAAAGAGACAATTCTCACCAAGAATAGTCAAAAAACTGGACGACTCCTATGCTGACCAGGTTACTTTTGCATAACACTGCCTTTTCTGAAAGAAATTATCTTCAAGATAATTGTCCTTAGCAAAGTACCAAATACCAAAGGACACCCGCAGTTCGCTTCTAACAAGCTACCTAAGCTTTAGCAACATACAACTTATCAACAAGTAACTGTTTACGATAAAATGCAATTCCAATTCAGATGTTCAAGGAAACAATGCCGTAGCCAAATTTTATATTAGTATTGGCAGATGTGTTAACAGGGTCCTTCAAAAGAATGATCTTCAATATCATTCTCATTAACACGATACTTCAAACTGAAAAGCAACAGCAGTTGTCTTATAACAAGCTATCCAAAGTTCCAAACTTTATCACTGACTGTGTTACAGTGAAATGTATGACAATGTAGCAAAATGATGCAGAATAAATTTGTGCATCAGTATTAGTTTTACAGTTTACTCGTTATATTTACATTCAAATTTTCTACAAGAAACTAACATTTATTATATGTAAAATCTGTATTAGTGCAGGGCCCATTTGAGCAGAAATGCAGGCTAAAAAGAAAAAAGAAAAACAGGGAAAGAAAGGAAAAAAGAGCTGCCCTAATATTTTTATATTTGTTGTCTAGTGGTTTGAATTTGAAATGATGTACATACATATATATTGGTCAATTTGATGTAGCTTGGATAGTTGGGAGAAATGTTGTTGATGTACATACACACTATATAAGCACTATATATATATATATATATATATATATATATATGTCAACTGGATGTATCTTGGGTGGTTGGGAGAATGTTGTTATCCACCCCATATGGGTTCAATTTCGACATGACATGTTTGAACTCATAATGAGTATATCCTTATAATGGCTTTTGAGCCTTCTTGTCTAAAATCCCTTGAGTTCCTCATATGGAATATAAGGATATTTCTTTGAAGGAAAATATACATTATAATTTATCAATTGGGTCTAACCTGGGGAGTTGAGAGGAGTGTTATCCTCCCCACTCAAGATCAATTCCCAGAAGGGTCATGTTGAGCTGATAATGAATATATCGTTGTGTCAGCCTTGAACCATGAATAATCCAGTTTACCCTGGCTATCATCTCAGAATGAGGGGAAGTGCCCGGTGGGTTTCCTCAAGATGTGTATTTCATGTAAATTTAAAAACAAAATAAATAGATATGCAAATTTTATGTATTTTTTAGGCAACTAATTCTTCAACCCAGTTTTCTGGCTGGTTCCAGTGCAGCCCAGGTCTGACCCTTGACTGGTTTCACTGTAGTCCCAGTCCAAACCTCGACCTGTTCCAGTTCCATTTCCAATAACATTGCTATAAATATGTGGGGGACAGAATCTGATATGAATTTCTGAACTTCACACATATAGTCATATAATGTGAAATGAAATCCTCAACAAAGGGTATGCCACTCTGATTTTAATATGCTTGCAGTTAAGAAGATGTCACAAACACAATGGAAGGGACCCATAAGTAAGGAAGAACGCTATCACATTATCGCAGGGACTTGCACCCCAAAGCCAGTTTCAAAGGCAATGGAAGGGACCCATAGGTAGGGGAGAATGCTATCACATTATACCGGGGACTTGCACCACAAAGCTAGTTTCCAGATATTTTACAGATATTTACTAATTTTAAAAGCAACACATGTCTGGCGTTATTTCCAAATTTCATACATTTATAATGAGTAATTAAAATCGAAGAATTATCATCAACAAACACTGAAAGCACAGAGATCTTGATGTATTATTATACCTGCCGATAGGCATGGTATATTGCATTCAATTGCCATTGACTTGATATTAGTTGATGGTTGACCCTCCTTTTTTTAAAAATTTAACCAAAGTTCTAATAAAGATTGATTTAATTTAAATTTTAAATATCATTTATCTGCACCAGTATTGGACAAACAACTTTGAGCTCTTATTGCACCATTCCTCTCTCAATGTAAATTATCTACCTCTTTAACCAAAGTTTGAATTCTTATGGTCTTCTCTACTAATTCAAATAAAAGCAAAGAAACTTTGGACTAAAGTCTCCATGTTAAATCATGCCCCGCTCATAGTTTTAAAACCAGTTCGGTCCGACTCGGATTCGGCCTGATTGACAGAGCCAAACCCTTGCTCGGGCCAACCCGACTCGGCAGAGTTGGTCACCGACTCGGCCGGTTCGGTAACAAACTGACCGACTTGGCCAAGCCTGACTTAAACCAGTCGGCCTAGGCGGCGGGAAAAAAAAAGACGGCAGGGCAGACTTCAAATTCATTTTTGTTTTTGTTCTCCCAAGCCTATAAAAGAGACCCAATCCCCTCATATTTCCTCACAACTATCTCATTGCATTTGTGTGAGCATTTATGAGAAGTTGGAGATCTTGATGAAGAGGAGGAGCCATGGGTTTCCCCATCTGACTCTGATTCAGAATCTGAGCCAGATGATGTCGTGCAGTAGTGATTAGTGATCTTCTGTTGTCGAGGCCACAATTAAAGCCTCCTTGGTTATGTGTTTTTGTTTTGATATCTATATAATAGATATATTCATGAGCATACTTTGATCATATGTTGTCTTCTCTCTATTATTCTAATGCTTTGAGTTTGGCAACATGAATGAAAATATTTAAAAATATGTTTTTTCATAAATAAAAAGATATTTAATGTATTTTTTACAAAGACAGTCATTGAAATTAACTAGGCCAAGTTGATACCGAGTTGGAGTCGAACCTCGGCTTGTTCCGAGTCCGAGTCTGAGTTTTAAAACTATGGTCCCACTGCAGTTCTTGCATGTTCACCATCTGCCATGGTTCACTGTGGCTTTTGCATGTTCGCCATGGTTCTTTTACATGCCATATGCCATGGTTCACTGTGGCTTTTGCAAGTTCACCATGGTTCTTTGACATGCCATCTGCCATGGACACTGCCCTTCCAGTTCTCTGCCATCGCATACGAGACTTTAGCAATGGAGGAGACAGTAGAATAGTCAGCGGTCGAGACAGGTGAATAGGCCTCTCTTTGTCTCTTTCAGCTTCCTGTTCCTACTTAATTTTACTTCAGCTTCTTGCCTATGTCTCTTGTCCTCCTGTCTTCTTATTTTCTGCTTCCTCCTCTTCTTTCTGCCTACGAGTACTAATCTTCCTCTGATTGTGCTCTCTCAGAGTTGTTAGTGCAGGTAATAAGTTGTTCATCCAGGCAGAGTCTGTATGGGAAGGTAATCCATAAAGAAATAACTGATTCTGGAATTAGTCTATGCCAGTACATACACTCCATTGCGGGAGGTGGGAATAAGTGAGTCAGCTAGATCCTGGAGATGGGAACAACCAAGAACCATGTACCTTCATGTCTAATATGGTGTTAGCTCCTGAAAAGAACTGAAATAGAAAAACCGTTCTTCTGTGGCATGAAACCGGAGGTAACAAGGGCAGATGTATCATCATAAGTATATACGTTTTTTTAGAAAGTGCTCAATACTGCGTTCAAAAGTGCAACTTGACATGGGGTGTAAAAACATCTATTGAATCATGCACCACCAACAGCAATAGGAATAGGAGCAGGAGACACAGGAAGAGGTAGATAAAACTCATCCTCCCTTTACTGCATATGTTTTTCAACAACTGTAACAAGGAACCACAAAATTCACAACTCATGGTTAGTGTATTTCAAACATATCGCGAGATTTAGTCCAGGGAGGCACAATATAAGATGTCTTAATGTATTATCTTTAAAAAAACCTTGAATTAGCTCAGCGCAAGCTTCTTGAACCGGCTTTGCTTCATGTTCCGATTTAGAACTGTTTACATTTCTCTGAATTAGCTCGGCACAAACTTATGGTACTGGCTCGGCTTCACGTTCCCATATAAAACTGTTTTCATTTATCTGAATAGATTTAGAACTATCTACCACCCATGCCAAGGAATCTGAACAACAGATACACACCTTCCTCCGTCTTTTTGTTTTCTAAACAAGGCCGAGCAGTTACAGTGTTTCCAGCTTATAATTTCTTAGAGAAGCCTACCACCCATGCAGAAAGGTTGAAGCCATCCCCGCAACAGTATTGTTTGCAGACTTAAGAAGAAGCTGCACTTTGGCAACATCAAAGTCCAACTGCATAGGCCAGCAATAAATTGGAAAACATGTTTTTCTAAAACCTAGAGCCATAGAAGCCTGAGTAGTGAGTATGCAGGTCATTCACGGAACCCAGTATTTGTACGAATAACAAAAACAACACAAAATGATCGAAAAGAGAGAAGAAGAGAACGACCTTGCTTTGAAACTAATGACACACCCAGTAATAGAGAGTAATATTGAAGGAGAGAAGATGAAAAATAAAAAATAAAGAGAGATAGTTTGCTTCTCAAAACCTGGCGATGCAAGAGCATCAGCGGTAGCCAAGCCAACATTTTCTTTCTAGGCCAAAACGGGCTCACAAGACCACCAAAGCGAAAAAATATTTCCCCAAGTTTGTAAAAAATTATGTAAATTGATGTAAACGTTAGTGTCCAGATTCTTCTAGAATCTGGGTGGTTAGTTTGTTTCATTGAGTTGGTTTATTGGCCAAATAGGTCTTTGTAATAATGCCAAGTGCCAGCCTATGGTGTTAAGGTAGTTTTTGAATTGTCAGGACAAATGTCAATTTTGTCTTGGTTTATTAGGATATTTTCGTCACTAGCAGGAAAACTACATGTACAGTAGAATTAAATGGCTGGACTCTCTCTTGATAGTAGAGGATAGAGGGCTCTCAAAGATTGGAGAAGACAGAGTTCACATAATAGCAAGTTGAGGAGGCTCAGACAATGAGCCCACTGTATGTTCCGTGTAATTACTTTGTTTTGAATAATAGAAGTGTTAATTGTAGATAACAATGGTATGTTCTATGCTTTAGAGCAATTTACTTCAATCTTTCTTATTAGCCCAATATTAATTTCCATATTAGCAATCACATTAACTTGATAGTAAATGCAGATAGAACATAAACAGTCCAAGTCAGCCCAAAACAGAACCAAAAATCACAGCCAATGGAAAGTCAACGCTTCAGTCAAATGTGTTGCAGTCAACCTGCTCCAAATGCCTCAGTATGTGTGCCAAAGGATGCGGCCTAAAAAGATTGAACTTCTTGCCTGAAAACCGCAGTCAAAAAGGTTGAGTTGACCCTCGGTCAATGCTGTTGAAAACAGCCCAAAAACAGTTTTATGATTTCTGAAATATCCAGCCACCCTTGCCACACATGTGAAGAAGAGAAGTTGCTCCTTGTACGAACCAATGAAGAGAGGAGAGAGAAATGTGTTGAGCGATGATGTCCAAAATGAGGGAGAGATCTCTCATATTTATACAATGCATTGAGAGTGGAGACACATCTGTTGGGGCTTACGAGCCTACATTAAACTTTTGGGCCTTGGCTGACCTTGACAATTTCCACATGTGTGAGAAATAAGTTCAAAATCTCACTTTTTCTCATCCAAACAAGATGATCTTTAGATCAATCTTGCACCTCTTGGAAAGAGGAATCCAACAAAATTATCATCTCCATCATATGAGCTGTCCAAGGTGGAGTTTGGCCCTACTTGCCAATTTTAACAAGAAGGAAATATGAATTTATCCAAGTTATTATCTATGTTTATTTCCTCTGCTAAGTCTTTGTTGATGTCGAGTAAGGTAGGTGAGTGTCTCTATAAAATGATGCCAAACGAAACCGTACTTTGAATTGCTACAATGTGCCAGTTCAGCGCCTCGCACAACGAATAAGTGATGGAGGACTGAATCAAATATTGGTCTTTGTGTAGGTAATTCACTGAATTGAATGAGTCAAAGATTGGCATGATGGAGCCAAATTTCAGTTGAAGGGTCAGGCAATTAATTCGAAGCATTGTCGAATCACCATCTGAGGGTAGCCCAATCCAAAGAAGTCTAACTTGCAGATGTAGTTCAAGAGATGAGAGCGTTTATTGAACAAAACTGGGGTTCATGTAGCATAGTAAGTGGAGGCAGGCCCATTAAACGGAAGTAAACAAGAATTCGTAAGATGGAGGCGCAAACGAACAATCCTGGCCAAATGTCCCAATAGTCAAAACAACCCATATTGGCATGGGACTGAGGGAATAGACCCCACAGTACGCTCACCTGTCGTCGAGTCACCTCTTCAGCCTCCAACATGGAATTCTTATTTAGTTGTCGAGACTTCAGTGAAGAATTCAGGAAGTGTGCCTTCATTGGTTTGCAAGCCCAATCTCTGACTATAGTCAGGGCTCGGTTATTTTCGTTACATGGAGTTAAACCAACCCCAGATCCCTCTTGAACCAAGGTAAATAACCCCGACCTCGGGTGGACCAATCAGCTGGTCGGCTTTTATATTTGTTTGGCATGGAAATTGGTAGGACCACCCCAACCCTGACTAGCAGTTAGTCAGGCCAAAGAAATTTGGTTGCGCGAGCATTTGGTCACAGTCAGTTTAATGTGTTTATTTTATACTTTAATTGGATATAAAATTACAAAGGGGCCTCTCGCGCCAAGTGTGAAATTGGCATTGCAAATTGGGGCAAACAAAGTAATATGCACCTGGTCTCAAGAGTCAAATCAGCTTGCCAAAGTGGTAACAAGAGACAATCCAATAACACAAAGGCTAAGAGAACAGATTGCTACTACCTAGGGAGAGGTGGTGCATAAGACTTTGCTTGCTACACCAAAGCCTCTAGGAGCATGACCCATACCTAGCCCTAGAAAGAAAAATCCATAAAGTATGCAAGGGAGCCAGAGAATCCATCATTATTTGGTATTTTAGATATACTCGTTGGATAGCCAGCTTGTATGACTTTAGCACTATTGAGCTGATTGGGTTCCATGGCTGTGTCAGTGGCATTTCTCATCAAGCATGATTTCGTAAGTTTCTTGTTGGTTCAAGATGGCAAGCAGATAGGAATTTATAAATTCAAGTGAGTAAGCATCTTACTCACAATATGCAGATCCAAGTCAAGAACCAATCCCATGCATTGAAGCACCAAGAGCAAAGGAAGGAGCAGTAGTAGACTCCTATGTTTATTCAGTAGATTAAGCACATGACCCAGGACCAGCAATATATAAACCAGAAGCTCAGGTAACACCAGAAGCAAGGGCAGATAAAGACCATATAGCAAGACTAATAAATAGAGTAGCACCCATATGTTGGCATGGTAGAGCTTAATGTGGCGTCATCCAGATCTTGCATGGTTGTTTTGGAGAATGGAGTGGTAAAGCATGTGGACCTCATTAGGGTCCACATGGCCCATGGAGGCCGTAGATTAAAATTTTGTTTGAAATTATTTCCACAAAGCACTTTCGTGACTTACGAAAATGATGTCCTGTCATAATATATAATGTCTGCATCGCTTACACGTTCCTCACTATGAAATTCTGGTTTATTATAGTTAGTTTTAATAATGATGCTCACCAATAAAATTTTGAGACTCCTTTGCAGAGTCCCTAATCAGCACAGTGGGCTTAACTGGAATTATTATAGTGTTCCTGATGGCCTTCTCCTTCATGCTGGCCACTCACAGTTTCAGGAGAAACGTAGTCAAACTGCCATGGCCTCTGCATAAGCTAGTCGGCTTTAATGCTTTCTGGTAGGCTCCCCATTTGCTTATTGTGGTCTACACTTTGCTTATCATCCACTCCAACTTCATATATCTCACACAAGAATAGTACAAGAAAACGGTACGTAGCTGCACAGATTCTCTTCACTTTCTCAATCAAAATAACGATTTACCAGCAGATTACATTTATTAAAGAAAAACGACAAATAAACAACAAAGTTAACCTTGTGAAGGTCGGTGACTGCTTTCTAGAATCTGAATTTCATGATGTGACATGACACTGTCACTCTATAAGTTTAGCATCAAATTCCATATATTGCTGTTAATTAAGTTGAAAAACTCGACTGATTGAAGCCTCTTGAACCTTCATCTTTGTCTTTTTAGGCTTCCATATATCCTGGTAATGTTCTTGCAATGCATATGACTAATCCTCTGAGATTCAAGTACAAAAGTGGGATGCATTTGTATCCAAATGTCTCTCCATTTGAATGGTAAGACTTAATTCAATTTACTGGGCATCATCTTAAATAAAGCAGTATTACCAGAGCTGAGGTTCCACTAGCATTTTCTAAAATTCATGTCTTAGGGTTCCAATCCGCTTTTCAAGTTTGAAACGTCGGTTTTTAACTTTTTTTCATTCTCACATTTCCATATCCCAGGGCTTCAGGAAAATATTTTTACCTGAGCTGAGTTTCCCCTTGCATTTTGAAAATACACATCCTGGGTTCAACTTTTCTTCTGAGGTTCGAAAGTGTCATCATTTTTTCTGAGGCCAACTTTTATTTAATTCTCCGTCTTCTTATTTGAACATGTTTCAACAAGATTTGCATCTTGTTGTGGATATTCCTATCGAAATTATAGGGAATTTTTTGTCTGAGTTCAAAAGAATTACTACTAATTCCCATGTCATCTCATTGTTTTTCTTGTGGGAATATTCTACAATAGGTTCGGTGTTATGTTTATCATGATGTTATATGGCTTGATGATCTGGTAAAATTGACAGATTACTCATATGTTCAGGTAATTTAGTATTTTTGCTGCAAGGGTGAGTTTTCCAGCATCCCTCAAAGTATTTATTGTTTAAATTGATTTGAATTTTGCAATAGACAATGTCATGAGAGGCAAGCTCCTTAAAAATTAGAAAATGATTCAAAATTCTCTTCAGAAACGAAAGTCCTCATTTCTGTCAAATGTTGCCTTATTATTCAGTCATACACCATCAACAGTGTGAAGGTGGTTTTCCTAAATCAGAGCCACAGTCTCCACCTTTGAAAGGATCTGGAAACTTGTGTGGAATTTGTGAAAGAATCTTGCAGGAACCATATTTGTATTGTTTCCTAGCTTGCAAGGATAGTCAAATTCCTTATCTTTCAGCTTCATTCTCTCATAAAATTTGGGTTTAACTATCCTACTCATTTGCACTAAACTTTGTCATTTCCATTTGGGCTAGCACTTAGAAACTGGTAGTGATTTTTCATCATTGCCTACTATGAAAATATGATATTATAAACTGCAGGTGGATCACATAGTGAAACAAGGTAAAGATCTCTCTAGATATTTACATAAATGTGAGGTTTTACCACTCTCTCTCTCTCTCTCTCTATTTGAATTCAATGTGGGCACTACAAATTTGTACACTAAATACTATGGGTGTGGAGTTACCCTTCTCTGGCTTGCATTTTCCAGATTGCCTAGGCAGAAGATTGCGACCGAGACTTTTGGGGAGCAAAGATGCTTCACTTGTAAGTCACAAATTCTCTGTTCTCTGCATCTTCAAACTGATTTTGAGATCATTTTATATTTGAAGGCAAGTACTTCGGTGCCACTATGTCAATTTTTGAAGATGTTCTATTGTTGATGCAACTTTACTTTTATCCCCAATGTCAGTCAGCAATCACATAAACAAAAAAGTAAAGTGCTGATAAAACATACCAGTAGATCGACAGAAGACAAACCAGAAAAATATAAGCGTGTTGGTGCGTTATGGCGGGCAACAGGATGCTTCAACCAGCAAAGTCTCAATACGGTCAGCCAACCAGAAGTGTCACACACACAGCCCTTAAAGACAACTCATCAAAAATCAACATAATTCAACAAAGGAATCCCACATCCAGATTTCCAACATCATCCAGATTTACGACATCATCCATATTTACGGCATCCAGATTTACGATGTCCATTTCCAGAATCATCCAGATTTATGGCATCATCCATATTTACAGCATCCAGATTTACGGCATCCATTTCCGGCATCATCTAGATTTACGGCATCATCCATATTTACAGCATCATCCAGATTTACGGCATCCATATTTAGATCATGAGAATGTGTGTGATGAGATGATTGAAATGTCCTCCAACGTTCACTGTATTTATATCAATCACTAAAGGTGTGTGACACATTTGTTGGGGGTGTAAAACCTTGAGGCCGACCTGCACATATTTTGAAAGTATTAAAATAAAATTCAAAATAAATGTTCTGCTCATCGGATCAAGATGATCTTTAGATCGATCTTGCACCTCTTCGAAAGAGGAACCCAATAAAAATATTGGTGTCTTCATCTAAGCATCACAAAATGGAGTTTGGACCTAGTTGTCCAATTTTAACACTCCTCTCAACTAGGGAGAACTCCATCCACCTGTGCAATCAAACATCGTACATTATCCCACCGTAACTTGATTTTTTGGCCTCTTTATTTCAGAACAGAAGTGGGTTAGTCACAAAGACATCATTCCGACGCCAGTTGCTAGAGGTCCGACCTCTACAGAACTGAGAGCCTGACCAGCCGGAGTCGGTTGCTGTTACGATCGGTGGGTAGAAACCTCAACTTGGACTCAAGAGAGTCATATATCTTAACCCGAGTTAGTCTCACCCAAAGCACAGAGTCGATTGGAAGTCGAAACCTCATGTGGACTCAAAGAGTATGTAACTAAAGTTGTTTCCTACAATAGAAATCAGTAGGAGGTCGGAAACCTCACATGGACTCAAAGAGTCACATACCAACCCGAAGTTGATTTATCTGACCCGAAGTCAGTAGGAGGTCTGAAACCTCACTAGACTTGATCCCAGATCAAGTGGTTGGACACATGTCATCCTAGATAGAGAGTACGACAATCTCTAATGCATCCATTAGTCTTTTCTACTAGTCTCTAGCTTTTCCCACCTCATTGGCAAAATGAGAGGTACTTCCCATGAGTCCGGAACTCAAATGGGTAGGATGCATACGGGGCACAGATCATGAGAGGCGAACCAACTCAATCATAACGGTGGGGCCCAAGCACACCAACAAGGTTCGGCAAGCCTAGCCCTGTGGTTGCTTATAGCTCTGAGAAGCTATCCCCAAAGCCCCCATGGCTGGGGAGCTCATGCGTCCCAACGGGACCTCGAGAATGGGAGTGGTTCCACGATACCAAGATTCTCTGAGAGGTTGAGTTGTGACCTTCCCAGGGCATTGTGAGAATATGGCGACACTGCTCCATCAAATACGGCCACACTTTGTCGACGACCCCATAGTAGTATACCCCCATTTTTTCAAATGGGATTCATCATGTTCGACGTGTTCGCGCCATTCATCCCATCGTTCGGCGATTTGAGCCGTGCTGCATGTTTATGATGTAAATGATCTAAGTAAGACCATCATGTATGTAACAACCTAGGTAAGTCTAGTATGTTGGTGATGATTTCTATCCTAGGAGGTTTTTTGTCTCACTGATTTACTTGTGTTTTTCGACACAAGTGATCGACAGAGTTTTCCCCTCCAGCCTCACCCCAAAGCTAGGGTGGATTTTGTCATCGAAATGCTAAGTGAGTCCTAGTGTTTTCTATGGAGTCTTTGAAAAAGTAGTTTGGGAATAATCCTAGCTAGTTGGCTAGATTATTTTATTGCAAGCTACTTGGTCTACTAGATCATGTTTTGAGTCGCAGAATTGGGTACCTTGTTAAGGGTCTATACGAATGGGTATTCCTCCTTCATGTGTCTAAATGTATTTATCTTATGTAAAGAGGGTTGAAAAAAATAATTAAATCCCCTCTCAGTCAATTAGTTAAATTTTCTGGCCAAATTAATTAAAAATCCTAAGCCATAAATTTAATTAATTTTAGGTCCTAGATGAGTTAAAATTCTTCAAAGGCAAAATTCGTGGGTCCTTAAAAAATAATTTTTTTAAAGGTCCTAGGCCAAGGGAATATTGAGAATTTCAAGAAATTTTGGACCCTTGGGCCTTGGTGGTTAAATCAAAGTCAAAATTTTGAGGTAATTAACTCAAAAATATTATTTTTGAGTTAATTAAAATGGAATTAAATGATAAATTCGAATTTCCTCAAAATTATAATTTCGACGGTCCAGATTAAAAGATGATTAAATCTTTTCGACGGTCGATATTATTTTGACATGGATCAACTGAACTAGCCATTGGAGATTCTATCTTATAAATTAGAGGTCTTGGTATGACATTACATTCGATCTTTGGATCGTGCACTTGTTCTCAGAAGCTCTTGTAATTTTTTGATCAATAAATCATAAAGACTTTGGGGTTACAAACTTTGGTGTTCCTTTTCCAAATCTATGTGGTGATATTGTCTCTAAACTCTGCTACTTCTATTGGATTTTGATGGTTGATGGCCTCTATGGATTAATCTGCATACAGGTATCTTGTGCAGTTTTTTAGGTTTCTAAAATAGCATTTTGATTTAACAGAAAGATTAGTTATCTATTTTTCTGAAAGGTCTCATGTTTATTTTTTTAATCTCTATCAATCTTAAATTCGGATCTAAGTGTGCAGAGATCGTTTTTTAACGTTTGAGCATTTGGGAAAGTCTTCAGTTAGACCAGCCGACTCTCAGATTTCATAAATCTGAAAAAGCCCATTGTTTCCTAATTTCTAAGGTTATCTTACGGAATATTTTTTGCAGGGACTTTCTAGAGCTTGTGCCTAAATAAATAAAAAATTATCTTAATTTTTTTGAATTTAAAGTTAGATCTGGCTAGTAAGAGCCTTAGATATTCAGATCTGGGAGTGAAGTCAAACTTATACTCCTCAGATCTGATAGATCTGCAACTCTTGTGCATAGATCTGTAAATATATTGTATAGATCTGTAATTTACATTTGTAGATCTGAAGTTTTGTAACATAATTTTGAATTCTAATATTTGGGTTTTTAGGATTTTCGCTATTTTTGTTCATATTGGGTATTGGTTTTTTTTTCACTTGTACAAAATTAGATCTGAAAAATCAGCGAAAGAAATCTTCAAATTTGAAAAATCAGCGAAGGAAATCTTCAAATCTGAAAAATCAACAAAGGAAATCTTCAGATATAAAAAATCAGCCAAAGAAATCTTCAGATTTGAGCTATATCTAGACCTTGGAGGGCAAGATCTGAGCTTAATATTTGTTTGCAGGAATAGATCTGAAAAAATCAACCAAGGAAAACTTCAGATCTGAGCCAGATCTAGACCCTTCAAGACGTATAGGCTTTTGAGGCTATTTTTACAGGATTTTGGTCTCCAAATTTCTAATTTTCAAGCGGCAACATTATCCCAAAATTTCAAGAATTTTCAACAGTGGGATCTTCAAAGCCTTAGGCTAAGGGTTTGATCTCTAAACCCTTATTTTCTGCAAATTTTATTACAGCAAGCAAATCACAAATAATTAGGCCCTAAAAACACATTTTATATGGTCAAAATTGTTTAGAATTGCAAAATCTTCATTTTCAGAAATTTTGACCATTTGGGCATCTTTAAATTTGCCTAGATTTGATTTTGAAGCTTGCTGGAAATTCTGCATAACTGTGTAAAATCATATCTGAACATTTTTGTTGCATATCTTAAATAAGGTCTAAAAAATTTGAATTTTCAGTTTTTGGGCAAAAATTACTATTTTTAGACATTGTGGGGATCATTTTTAGTATTTTCAGTTTGCTGATATGTTATCATTTTATTGTTGTTATAAACTTATCAGTTCTGAAAATTACTGAATCAAACTCTCTTAAAGCCTTAAAATTGAAATTTTCAAGTTTTAATATATTTTTGCTATTTTTGGAAGTATTTGGCAACTGTTTTGGGCAGTTTTATCTTGTTGATATGTCGTTTCACTGCTGAAATAAAAATATCAGATATGAAATTTCACTTAATCAAGCCCTAAAAATTGATTTTTCTTCAAGTTCATCAGTTTTTACTATTTTTAGTCATTTTGGGCATTGGTGCCAGCATTGTTTGTTTGTTGATCTATGGTTTAAATTACTGCTGCAATTTATATTTCAGATCTGAAATCTTGCTGAAGAATATATTCTAAGTTTGACTATAGGTTTCTGAATTGGAATTATTTGGAATATCATAAATTCGGAAATATTGGAAATATCTGGCATTTAAATTTGATGGTACTCTCATGATAACATTTTTGTTTCAAATTTAAATGGTTGGTGATTAGCTGTGGTTGGTGATCATTGAGCTATCTTTAATTGTGATTTTAAATTACTTGAAATCAGTAGTTAATTGTTTAAATCAACTTTGGGAATATTTCAAGTGATGATAAATTGCATGTCTTTATCGAACATTTTTAATGCATAATTGTGAGGGTGTTTTATCGGATATCATTGTGGTGAATTTATTTTTCATAGCAGCAGTGATATATCAATTACTTGGCTTTAATTTCATAATAGGATATTTTGACTCCACAAGGCACTGGTTTTAAAGTCTCAAATATAATTGGATATATAAAATCTCGTTAATCTTAACAAGTACTTGGTCTTTTAGCTGTGTCTCCTGAATTGGTTGATTTTCAACTAGTTCTTTTCCTTCATTTTTTGTTAATGTCTACCTCCCTTAGCTTGCAAGGAGATAGCTTAGATAGAGAGATTCGGGATCAGGGTGACAGCCCCCGATCTGAGCCGTTGTCGCAGTGCCTAGACATTCTGTGTGACAACAAGTTCCTACATGATCAAGCCTTACGACGCCTCGTTGTACCATATCCCAAATAAAGTGGTACCAACCATCAACATACTTGGATCGTTCGTGGAACACGAGATTCCATGACAAACGAATCCCCCTCTCGTTATCACAAAAGATAACGGTGGCATCTAGCACATGCTCGAACAACTCACTGAAGAGCTTTCGCAACCAAGTGACTTCACAACAAGTCATACATGTTACAATGTATTCAGCCTCAGCGGTGCTCAAGGCTACTGACTTCAGTTTCCTGCCCGAAGCAGATCTACGTGTGAAGTAGCATCCAGATGTGCTCTTGCGATCCACCACACTGCCAGCCCAATCGGCATCAGTATATCCATGGAGTGTCATACTCTCGGCAGTGTATCTCAACCCATGGTCTATCGTGCCTCAGAGATATCTCAAGAGTTTCTTGGCACCAACCCAGTGAATGTTAGGATCAACCATGTGTTGACTCAAAGTGTTCACTGCACAACATACGTCCAGACGGGGGTTCACTAAGAACATCAGGGCCCCTACAAGTTGAAGATACTCAGTAGGATTTGCTAGCACGGGCCCAGCAGCACTGCCACTCAACTTCTTAAAGTTGAGCTCCATTGGTGTCGACACGGCCTTACAGTCCATCATACTAAATCTTTCTAGAAGCTTCACAATGTATTTTCCTTGAGAAAGGAAAATTTCGCCAGGTTTCTACCAGACCTCCAGGCCTAGGAAGTAGTGCATCAGTCCTAGGTCCTTCATCTTGAACACAGCAACGAGCTCCCTCTTGCACTGATGGATGAGAGGGACAACACCTTGTCAAGAAGAGGTTGTCCACATATAGCACCAGAATGAGAGGCTTCTCTCTATCAAACTTGAAGTAGAGGTTCGGATTAGCATTACTACGAGTGAAGCCTGGCTTCATCAAGTAGCTATCTATCCTCTCGTACCAAGCTCTGGTGCTTGCTTCAACCCATAGAGGGCTTTCTTCAACCTGCAAACATGGGTGTCCCGATCCTAGACTTCGAACCCCAGAGGTTGCTCACATACACCTCTTCCTTTATCGCACCATGCAGAAATGCGATCTTCACATCCATCTGATGAAGACTCCATCCTTGCGTAGCAGCAAGGGCTATGATAGATCGGATGGTGGTATATTGGGCCACAGGTGCAAATATATCATCATAGTCTATGCCTTCCTTTTGAGAAAAGCCATGGGCAACGAATCTTGCCTTGAACTTTTTAGCACTTCCATCAGATCCATGCTTTATCTTGTAGAGCCATTTCGAGGTGACAACTGCTTTGTCCTCCGGTCTTGGAACCACATCCTAGACATCATTCTTCATTATGACTCGTACTCTTCATGCATAGCATCCTTCCAGACTTGATGCTTTACGGCTTCCTCAAAAGATCCAGGCTCAGATTGTACAATAGTACTCATGGTTGCTAGATACCCTTGGTATCTACTTAGCTTCTTGCTTTCACGAATGTCCCCCTTCGAGACAATATGTCCCTCGGCATCCTCAAGAGTGTCCCTGAGCCATGATGGTCTCTTCCCTATTGAAGGAGGTGGATCAATCGGGTCCTTTGGTCCTTCAGCATCGGGCATCGTCTCATCCTTCATTTCTTCTTGATTTCCAGGCTTTGCTTCATGCTCTTCCTCAGATCTCGAAAGATTGACTACTTTCCTCAGGGAAGCATCTTTGTCAAAGGTAACATCGTGGCATATCTCCACTTCCCTTTGACCAGGCACATATACTTTATAGGCCTTCGAAGTTTCGTTGTAGCCCACAGACATTGTGGTCTCCCTCTTGATGCTAGCTCCTCTGCAAAAGTTCTTGAACTCGTTCGTCTCATATAATAAGAACATCCTCCCAAGGATGTCACGCGCAGCATACCAGACAGATCATAATGTACTAATTGCAAGACATCAGATGTTTTTGTGACACTTGAGGGGAAAGGTCCCCTTGTATGCTTTCCTTCGATACAACCCTGACATACACCTTCATGATTATTTGAGAACTCAGGCATCCCCATCACCACCTTCCTTGCTTCGGGAAGGGCCTTGTAGTGAAGTTGTTCAAACCTTCGGTGCCATAGTTCAGTTTGTCGGATAGTATCACATGTCATCGCTCCCAGTGGACTTCCTCCAACCTGGTAGAGTGTACCAACTCTAAACCCAATCGTGATAGCTTCCTTGAAACTCTTCTTCCACATGCGCACCTTCCATCAATGAATGCCACATTGAAACCTTGGTCTTCCATGGCCGAAACAGACACAAGGTTCTTCTTCAAATTAGGTACATATAGTACATCTTGCAGGCGGAGGACTTGACCTTGAGACAAGTGGAGGGTCACAGTCCCTGTCCCTTTCACGGGATATGTGGCATTATCTCCAAGGATAATTTGTAGATTAGTATCCTTCTCAACCATATCAGTAAATGCTTCCTTGAACCCAATGATGTGCCTTGAGGCACCACTATCTATCAACCAGACATCCATAGTGTCGGGTGGAGATGCAGCAGAGAGGGCAGATACAAGAATGAATTCATTTCTTTTATCATCAAAAACATTTGATTCCTCATACCTGAAATTTCTTGACCTTTTGAAAGGTTGCCCATTTCCGCTGGAGGGAGCCTTCCTTTTCTTGACCTTCTTGAAAGGCCATTCTCTAGCATAGTGACCTAGCTCAGAGATGTAGGCAACCAGACTCTTATGAATGAATCCCTGATCATCAGCTTTGCTTTGATTTCCCCCTTCTTGTACTTTGATTTGCCAGCAGCAGTTGCAGTGGATGGAGGCTCTTGGATTTTACCCTGCACATAGTCCATGACATCTCGGTCTTCCAAATTAAGATCCAATGTCATCTTCGAAGCATGGAAGTCATCATTCCCAGTCAAATTTTCATCAGCCTTAAAGCCATTGTAGTTTGAGGAAACCATCCTCTTCTTCGATGATTGCTACATACTAGGGCTTCGTCTTCACCTCAGCTCCGACACCATACCATGTCAATTTTTGAAGATGTTATATTGTTGATGCAACTTTACTTTTATCCCTAATGTCAGTCAGCAATCACATAAACAAGAAAGTAAAGTGTTGATAAAACATACCAGTAGATCGATAGAAGACAAACCAGAAAAATATAAGTGTGTTGCACTGTTGGTGCGTTACGGCAATCAACAGGATGCTTCAACCAGCGAAGTCTCAATACGGTCAGCCAACCAGAAGTGTCACACACAGAGCCCTTAAAGACAGCTCATCAAAAATCAACATAATTCAACAAAGGAATCCCACATCCAGATTTTCGGCATCATCCAGATTTACGACATCATCCATATTTATGGCATCCAAATTTACGGTATCCATTTCCGGAATCATCCAGATTTATGGCATCATCCATATTTACGGCATCCAGCTTTACTGCATCCATTTCCGGCATCATCCATATTTACGGCATCATCCAAATTTACGGCATCCATATTTAAATCATGAGGATGTGTGTGATGAGATGATTGAAATGTCCTCCAACGTTCACTCTATTTATATCAATCACTGAGGGTGTGTGACACATTTGCTGGGGGTGTAAAACCTTGAGGCCAACCTGCACATATTTTGAAAGTATTAAAAATAAATTCAAAATAAATGTTCTCCTCATCGGATCAAGATGATCTTTAAATCGATCTTGCACCTCTTCGAAAGAGGAACCCAATAAAAATATTGGTGTCTTCATCTGAGCATCACAACATGGAGTTTGGACCTAGTTGTCCAATTTTAACACACTGGCTGTGGACAAGTGTTTCTTAATTGTCAAAAATTCAAAATGCCTTGTCATAGACCTTGATCTTGAAACACAATTTGCATAAGTACCAAATGTAGACTAGGCAGCCAGTATTCAAGCATAATTGCCAGTAAGGCTCATGGTGTCACGTAAACTATGTATTCTAAATGAGTGAAAAGTGAAGACTGGTCCAACCCTAATTTTATGCTTGATTTTTTTTTATTTTGAGCTGGCGAAGTTTAGGGCTTCAGCTGCTCAGCATAACTCTTTCCTTATTCGTGATCCACATTCTCACTGTGGTTTGTATGCATGCTTATGTTTTGAGATGTCCAAAAAGGCTATCTGATCCGAATGGATGAAAAAGAAATGAAAAAATTCCAACCCTAATTGTATACTTGTATATGTTGTATATTGTATGCATCTCACGTTAAATTTGGACAACTAGTTCCAAACTCCATGTTATGATGCTCAGATTAAGAGGCTAATATTTTTGTTGGATTCCTCTTTCGGAGAGGTGTAAAATCCATATATAATATGTCTTAATCCGATGAGCAGAATATTTATTTTGAATTTATTATTCATAATAAATTATATGTGCAGGTCGGCCTTAAGGTTTCACACCCCCAGCAGATGTGTCACACGCCCCAATGATGGATATAAATACAGGCAAAGTTGGAGAGCATTTCACAACAACTCAACTCACATCTTCTTCTCTCATCCGATTTAGTACGAGCTCCTTGGAGGACGAGTTCAGCCCACACGTGTGAAGAAGAAGAAGGACAAATCTGTACGGCTGAGCTGAAGGACGAATTTCTGCAGTTAGGGTTTTGCAGGAAGTTCGACCAACGTTGACTTTGGTCAACGCATGGTCCGAATGGACTGAAATTTGGTGAGAAGTTCGATTTTGGAAGGCCGTACTGTTTGGCACAGAAATCGAGGTCAAAGGGTTGACCAATCTGCTGCTGCGTTGACTTTTAGCTTGCTGCCCTGCATTGACTTTTTCAGGACAGCATTGACTTTTTTGGAGTTGACTTGGGTTGACTCGTTTGCTGATTGGAGGACTGTTGTGACACATTCTGGGTTGGCTGACCAAGGAGACTTTGCTGGTTGAAGCATCCTGTTGACCGCCGTAACACACCACCACATTTTTCCTGTTTCTGATTTGTCTTCTATAAGATCCACTTATATGTTCTATCTGCATTTTACTTAACTATTTGTATGATTGTTGTGAGAGAAGTAAAGTTGCTCCAAGCATAGAAGATCCTCAAAGTTTACAATCTCACGACTCAGCTAGAACTAAATGCAGAATGTGAAGTATTCAACCATGATAGTCCATATGTTTGTTCTACACTTTTTAATATGCCTGCGTGAGCAGTATATTGTTTGTATGAACAGTATCCACATGTAAACTGAATGTACATATTGAAGTATTTTTCTATGGATGCTAGTATACCATTGATTCTAATCTGTGTCACCACATTTGACACAATTTTTTGCTTGAAAATCGAAATTCATCGAATCTCAAGATTCTTCAAACCAATTTGGCCAATTTGACGAATTTCAAATCAAACCCTAGCCTGAATGTAAACTCAAACAACAATGTGAATAAAGTTGTCTTTATCTGCACAGCTTTGTTGAAAATTGACCTTTGAAATGTAATGCAGCGGAGTATAAAAATAAAAACCTGGCCACCCACTCCTTGTGGTTTCATTTGCCAAGGGCTCGAGCCCATTGCCACTGGATGCTAGATTTGTTCCTCCGCGATGTGCGCAAATTCCAAAACCCCGACGTGCTTTCTTCCTTCACCCAATGCCGATTTTCTTTCTCCAACCACGCAACACCCTTGCCCCTGTCCCCGCTCAATCTAGAGTCATCTCCAAGCGCTGTTAGTGGGTTCACAAAAATATTGGGTTGAGTGATGATTCCACAGCCTCTGCTTTTTCCAAAATTATCTCGCTGTGACAGACCCACATCGATGCCAAACGTCAACCTAATTTATAACTTAAGTTAATTTTAATTAATTAATGTTGCATATGTCAATCATTTATGATTATAGGTTTCAAATTGACTTAAAACGTATTAACTAAATTTACTTAAAACATATTAATTATGCATAGTTTAATGTATAATTCCGTGTTTCTAATGAAATAATAATGTCATAATGCATTTTTTTTCATTTTATTGTATAGAATATTTGTAGTTTTTAATTTTTTTATCTCAAATTTTATTACCAAAATTTTAATTGTCAATATTTTTAAGATTTCAAGGTCGTCGAATTTGAATTCAAACTCAAACCAGGTGACTTTGATTCTAATCTGGTAATCTGATTACTTACTATGTATACATGCTTGAAAGTAATGATGTGTTAGCTTATTTATTTGTTCTTACATTGGGAGTTTTGTATTCCGCAGATCTAAGTTTAGAGCATGGGGTATGATGCAGAGAACGACAGAAGAAATATACAATCTCCTCATGCAAGCAAACAACAATGAAGCACTTCCAGAAGGATTAGCAGTCCCAGAGTCATTCAGTTATCCTATTGCTGATATGAGGGCCAATCCATATGATGCCAAGACATTTGCTTTGAAGACGAAAGCAATGGTCTGTCCTCAATTTCTATATGCTTTTGCAGGAATTTTACTCCTAACTTTTTTGTGGATTGTACTGTTGCATATGGGTTACACCTAACACAACTAATTGAATATTTCAATACGACTATCTTCTTCTCTCTTTTGGTGAAATTTAACAGGGTATCTTAAATGTGTCAAAATTGCTTTTTTTGGTTGGATATGCTATTGCCTAATATTGAAAACGAAAATTATACTGAATGGCAGAGGACATTCAACATAATGGGATATTATGGTTTCATGCAATTTTTAGTTTTGAAATCTAAATTCAGTTGTTCCAACATTGCAAATATAATAATATTAGATAATTTTATTAATGTCAAACAAATTACCACAAAAAACTTAAAAGGCCAATGGGACTACAAGATACATCCAGTGTGAATACAATGTGGAAGTGCAAAAGCAACTTCTCGGCAATGCAGAAAAATTTACACTACATTCAATATAGTTTTGAATTATAAATTTAGTACTTATAACATGGAAATGCACAAAAGAGTTTACAATGAAATTGAGATCAACTATTTGAAAGGCAGATTTACTACAGGACACAATGATGAAACCTTGGATTAAAGCTTCTTTCCTTTCATATGATTAATGATGATTCATAGAGTAGTTTGAACCTTTCACGGCATCCCTGGTAAAAAACATGATTTTTCAGAGACCAAGAAGTTTGAATGAAACTCAGATGTGTTTTTTCATAAAAGAGCCTTGTAAAAGCCTCTTTAAACCAAGGCCATCGACCTACTGTAGATAATACTGTAAGACTGGCCTAAGGACCTGGGGTATTACGCTATGCACTTACTGTTCCACTGGTTATTTTGGTTATTAATAAATAACATATTTTTCCTAATTGCATTATACTCAATTGTGATATTGGAACCTTGCATTCTTCATAATTGCATGATATCCAACTGTAATATCATTGTGCTGTAGAAATAATCTGTTATGAAAACCTCGTATAAGTCATCAGGTCTCGAAGGCAAATTGGATAATCCATGCGAATTTTCAAAGACCAAGAAACATGAATAAAATAAAATTTTTATTTCAGTTTAACTTTGTACAGGAGACTGGTAAATGCCCCTTTAAAGCAAGGCCCCCAGCGTACTGTAAATAGTACTCTTGATCATAAGATTTGCCTCAGGCCTTCATGTAGATAATACGCTTGATCCCAAGGTTGGACCCAGCGCATTACTCTTATTGACCGGATGTGTTTTTTTAATAGACGGTGTATTTTTCTTCACTATTGCAAATATATGCTATTCTACATTATTGTGTATTTTTATTTATTCTTGCAAATACAATAGAATTGCTATTCTTCATTATTGCATTATATATGAACGTGAGCTAAGACTGCATCTGTTAGTCGATTTCTCGAGAGCGAGGGTGATTTCTGTTAAGAAGGTCTTTTACTGTACACTACATTTTCTAATTATTAGGTTAGCTTGATCATATGGTTAGCTGGTGTTGTAAATTGTGGCTTGAACATCTGCGGTTGAATCAATAATTCGGCTGGTATATCGTATGCATTGCGGACATATTTACTTCTAACACTCCCAATAACATCCAGAGCGTTAAAATCGGAATTGGCTTAACGGGCATCAAAAGCAAATATTGCTAAGAAGACAAGGCAAATTCAAATCCGCTTTCCACAACGTTCTAGAAAACCACCGTGATCTTGACTAAATAAAAACTGGGGTTCTAAAACTTAAACTTACAAGGGTTTTCGTGCATCGATGACTTCAGAACTAGGGTTTGAAAACTTAAATTCACTATATTTGTGTCCATGATTGAGGAATTCATACAAAAACAACGGAAGAAATAAAACACAATCGAATACCATGAAACTTCTTTGCCATATATGGTTTGTGATGTTTCTTCAAAGAAATAACTAGATCATGTACAGAAATGAGATTTGAGCGCAGATGTAGAGGAGTCAACCAAATATTGAAAAAGTTAATTAAGAAAAAAAACAGATTACCTGTGGGATATTGGCTGGTTGCTGATTCCACGCCATTGCAAATCGCAGAACGCTTCACCACCACTCCTCTTACTCTTCTTAATATCCAATGCTTTATTCTTCTACCAGGTTTCCTCTGTTACTAATTACTTGCAAGTTGTCTTTTCGTCAATAGACGGAGAATAGATCTAATTATCGACGTTATTGAGGAGTTCGACTGTGTATGTTTACGGAAATCAGAGTGGGCACTTGGAATTAATCAGTCTTCTGTTAGTCGACAGCAATTAGCTGTAAGTGGTGAGGAAATTAAAGTGCCTTCCTTTATATTGGGCAGGCAAGATGGCGTGGGTTCACTTGGGAAACACTGGCCCACTTTTCCCGGCCCATTTTGGGTCAAAATTTTGATGGGAATCTAGGCAATGTATGATGAGGGATGGGGTATTTACATGGTAAAAATAATTTAAAATATGTGGATTTAGATTTTATGTATTTAAACTTTATTCATGTAAAATAAGTAGAAAAAGCTTTATGTATGATGAGTTTTTTTTTAATAACATAAATTATATTTAAGTAAGAAAATTTGATATAAATCACATTAATGATTTACTATTGACTCGCTTTAAACCCCTACTAAGCTTCATTATTGAGACAAAGATGGATAGTGAGATCAATCGATCACATAATTATGGTAGAGATGCAAAATGGTATGCTATAGTAAACATTTTGTATGCTAATTATTTTGCATTAAAAATGTATTTACCATTTTAAATTATGTTTATGATCTTTTTAATATGACATTTTTTTAATTATTTATGTTCTTATCATACTTAATGTGAGAGTATCTAGGTTTTCAGGGTCTATCATCTTAACAATAATGTTGTTTTTGAAGATTTATACTGTGTAATGTAGAAATTTTAATGATTTGCACTCAATCTACATGTTTTAGCATGTTGATAAAACAAGTTTTCAAGCATTCATTTGAAACATAAAGAGTGCTTCTACTTTCAGCTAATACAATGAACAATAAGTAAACACACACACAATTTTGAGACAATTGTTTTGGTCAACTTGACCTTGGAAAAAACCCACAATTGGGGAAAATGAGTCTTCTAAGGAGGAGTTTTATATTCTAAGGGAAATTTTTCCAACAAAAGAACAATAAGGGATTAACTTATCTCTTCCCTTTTGAAGATGTTGATCAGAGGTCCTCTTTTACACTGAAACTATTGACTGATAATTTCCTTATGGAGTCATTCTCCTTTCAGCAAAGAATTCGGTCTCTTGGCAGCTACTCATACACAAGGTATTGAACCACTTTGACTACTACGTATGGCCATAAACTCAGGTTCATTCTTCACTATAACTCAAGTTAGTCTCAATTGATAATACACACACTTGAATTGATCCTCTTCTACCTTAAATCTTTGACTGTATAACTGAAGAGACAGACCCATGAAGCTCTCTAACTACTCCCTGAAACTTGTGCTCAACAGGCCCGATTTATATGCTAACAAGCCCAAAATTTTCGAGAGTGAATGTGGCTGAAAATGGGTAGAAACACAGCCTCCTACATGCTAGAATTGACCCTTAAAGTAGCCCAGAACTGTAGCAGTTAATATCTTTGCCCTTAATCTTTATATTCGAGCTCCCTTGAAGACTTCAGCTCGGCTCTAAGAGGAATTTCAAATTGTTGTAGATGATGGCTTAATGATCTCTATTGTAGAACTCCCAAGCTCTACTCCTCCTTTCTCCTTGTTCTTCTCCTCAATGATCTCATGAAAATAATGGGCCTCATTCTCCTTTTTCCTCTCATTTTGTCTTCTCCATAAGATGGGAACCCTATCCCTAAGATCTAATGGTTAAGATTTAATCTCAAAACAATTAAATCAAGGGTGGAGATTAGTCCCCTACTTAACCCCTCCTCATTTGGTCCCCCTTTCTATTAATTAGACTTGAAGAACTTTTAATGTTTTAGTACCATGGTCACTCTTTCTCATAAATGACTTTTAAAACATAAGTCATTTTAATAAGAAAAGTGTACTTTAGTACTTTACACATAAAGTCATTTTTAGAATATAAAAAATACATAGTACATCTCCACATAAAAAGTACTTTAGCCCCCTTGATATTAATAAACTCATAATATCACTTAGACAAAAGGTGATTAATCTCTCTCCCTAAGCCAAAAGGAGAAATGCCTACGAAACACCTTGTTATAGGTCAATTTGGGCATCATTCCCAATGACCTGGTTAACTGGACATCATCTCTAGGACCAATGAATAGGGTCTATCATCCCCTATCATTTCAGTTGCTACATGCCCTAAGACAAAGAACAAGACAAATCATCCATGACTTTCATCTGAAAAGGTTTCCAAGATTTGAAGTTTATAATATATCATATGAGAGCTCACCAACGCTGCCTCTAAAGGGACTAAGTGTGTTGCATATGCAGGTAGCCCCATTCGAGGCTGCTCTGCAAAGCACTTCCCGACACTCATAGGTGCGTTGGTCACATTAGGAGCGAAATTCTCATTGTTCCAGAATCTCCACTTGGCAAGTGCCTTCTAGAAGAGTTCACATGTGTCAAA
Source organism: Pinus albicaulis (assembly GCA_034641835.2). Taxonomy (NCBI): domain Eukaryota; kingdom Viridiplantae; phylum Streptophyta; class Pinopsida; order Pinales; family Pinaceae; genus Pinus; species Pinus albicaulis. Next base: position 2,021,799,857 of record CM076575.1, on the reverse strand, counting down.
CTTGGAATCCATGTGTCCATTTGACATCTACAAGATTGGGAACATTCCTTGCCTATTATTAAAAATTCATTGATTGTAAAACTACCTTCAGCTCCTCTATAAATTGAGCACAGATCTTAGTGTTTGAAAAGGAAGAATTCGAGTAGAGAAATGTTGGTGGAATTTCAATTGAGGAATTGATTTGAGTGACATGCTGCTGGAGAGATGTGCATTGTGATGAGGCTGGGTTGCTGCTGGAGATGGTGACACTAAATCAATCATTTGGTTGTAACCTCCCCTTCTATCCATTAATAAATATTGTTGCTTACTTTCCCACATATGTATTTGTATAAGCTCATGTATTTCATATTATGAATTCTTATTTGATGCATATGGTTCATGTTTTATTGATTTAATTGAATAAATTGAATAGACATATGTATTCTTGCTATCTTTTACTGTTTAGTGTTCATCTTTGCAGAGAATATTTTGCCGACTTAGCTTAGATTTGAAGCTACAGCAAAATCGACAGAAGGAGAATAGGAAGCGCATGGACTCCAAGTAAGTTCTTTGATCTATTCTGTGTGTTTATTTACAGTTAGGAAAAGTAGTCGCAAAGTCTTTAATATGTTGTTCTAGATAAGCACCTGTCTAGGGAAGAATGTTTTATCCGTAATCCATAATTCCTCATAACAAATTGGCAACTCCGTTGGGGAGGTTATAACCCAGTGATTGATTTACCCTTCATCCTAGGTGTATTTGCCTCTGTTTATCTCTGTTTATTCACCCAGTAGCTTTTACTCAGAAAGATTAGGTTTTTTGAAATCCAAATTTGCATTAGAAGTGTTTTAAACAACTGTGTTTTTCATTGTACATTGTGCTTAACGCATTGTTGGACAGGACACAGTGCTTTGCATAGCATTGTCTCCCTTTCAGGGGTGCTTTGCAATGACTGTCTTCCCTTAGAGACTGCGTTGACCCCAGAGACCATCCAAATTCCATTGAATTTGTCATTGCATTTTGTTTTCAGTTTGTTCTCTACTGTGCTTTGAAAATCCTGAAGCCTCATATTGACCAGTAAACTTATCTACCTCTTCCTCCTTTGAAAGAATAGTTTGTTCAATGTTTGTTTAAAGTGTTTTTCTTTATCATTGATGAATTAATTTCAAAGTATTTTCATTGTCGCATTAGATCCATTTGCTTTTGAAAAGGAAATTGTCGTAAATTCTTCATTTCCTGATAGGAGAAATTGTTGTTTAATTCCTCAATTTTCCTTCAAAAGAGAAATTGTTGTTTAATTCTTCATTTCTCAAAAGTAAAAGCATTTGTTTTATTGATTTGATGCACTTAGTTTCTTTTCTACATTCATAACATTAAAGGAACTGAAAAGAAAAGCCTGCATTTGCATGTAGTGGATTGTGTGTTTTGCAAAAGGAACAATTAGGAAAGTTGCATTTAATTTGTACTCTTTTATTTGTTTGCTCTCAAATTGATTGATCTTTCCCTCTAGTAGCTAGGATTTTCATTGAAAAACTAAAAGTGAAAGATTGTTTATCATTCTTAGTTTGCATTTTAGGAATTTCCAATACATCATCGCGGTGAACCTTGAAAGGAAAATTGATAAACAAGATCAACTTAAAATTTATCTCAATTTACCTAACAAAGCATTGGAACCATAACGATAACATTTAGAAGGTTTAGGCTAGAGACGTGTTCCGGCGTTGTAAAACATAGCAGCTTTCGTTAATTGTCTGCGATACATTCCGAGTGTGATACCTCACTCCACGTACGTAAGTATATCATAGCTCATCCACGTACTTTCAGGTATATCGGGGGTGTTACAATACGAAAAGCATAAAGGGGTGCTCTCAATGTGCAGTTTCACATCAGACAGCGCTAATATGGACTTGGGCCTCCACGTACCTTTGGGCATATTTGGGAGGACAAATTTAGGTTGTTATCCATCCATAGTGAACCGAGTCAGTCGCCTTGTAAATTGTGATACACCGAACACAACATTCGGGGAGATTATCTGCCTGTACTTCTTGGTTCGCCAGGAGGTATTCTACAGTTCACAGTTTCTTGGTAAACCTTTTCCCTAGCAATACCCTTTTATTTTTTTTATTTGTTTTTGGTTAAAATAAATCAATAATCGTGGAAGAACAAAATCCTTTCCCCAGTCGTTCGCGTAATTTAGCATTGAAACCACCTCTACCACCAGAAGTTACTCCTGGTCAGCGAAGGCGACATCTTTCTATCGAATCAAGTACTACTAGTACCTCTGGTGAAGCATCATCTTCTCGTATACCAGATTTGACACAAGTTGTTTCTACAAACCCCGGTTTGTCTACGTTGTCGAGACAGAGTCCTCACAGCTACCCATGGTCATGATCCATCCAATCTGTGAGACCATACCTCTTGAACTCGATGTTGTTCAACTGGAAGTTGATCCAAATCCCATTGTGCTTTAGGGGGAAAATGTTATTGGTAAAACTGGACATCATCCCCATGACCAATGAAATAAGGTTTATCATCCCCTTATATTTCAGTTGCTATATTCCCTAAGTGGAGAAAATCTTGATCCTAAATTCAAACAACCGGAAGTTGTTTCTGTATTGGTCACTCCACAATCTATTATAGCCATTGAGTCTCCCATATCGTGCAGGAAACCACCTGAATTATACTTTCGGCCTGATAGCGAAGTTCTTACACTTGGTTTGATTTTGATTGAATAAATATCACAAGACAAGACACCTTTAAATCCAACTCATTTTCGATAGGAGCATTACTTGGACGAGTCTTTTCCTCAATCACCTTCCTCTACTTTTGTTGATCCTGTTTCACTTCAAGTTACCATAGATTCTATAGGGTATACATTGGGTCATTTGACCATGGATGAGATAACATCCCAAACTAAACCATCTATTTCAGTTGCGACAACATCTATTGTTGCTTCATCTTCGATTTTTTGTCCATTGACTTCACCCATGTCATCCTTTGGAATCCTATCTGGTTCCTCCATTATGGGTATTGGATAGCTTGATCCTTTATTCACATCTTCAGTGCAATATCAAGTTGGTTCCATGAGTAATTCTCCTTGGTGGCCGGTGTTGAGCCTTGCAATAGGTATGTATTTACTCTTGATTATTGTCCTTTTTCCTCTTCATTATCTATCTTGTGCCATGATATAATAATATAATGAAGGGATTTGATAAAGAATGAATGAAAAATGATCTCGATACGATTTAACCGTCCAAACTGATTCCCGTTGTTTTTATGCTGAAAATAACAAATGAAACAATGGTTGTTTATAAGAAGGAACCATATGACCTAATCACGGGAAAGAAGACGCGTTGAACGCAATTGAATCAGAAGACAAATCAGTCAAAATTAGCATTGTCCGAGGATGGCATTTTGTTATGGATCCCTCAAGATCCCCTGATCCAGAGGGATCACATTTATCCTTCCTTTTTAGCTATAAAGGGATAGGGAGAGCTAGCTCTCGGATATCAATATGATGTATCTTTCATTTCTATGTAATTCGTAATTGTAATTCACAGAACTTAGTTCTGAACAACAAGATCAGATTGTGATGTTAATTGACTGTGATGGCTGATATATAATTCGCATTGTTGTTCATTCACATATTCTTGAGTAGTTAAGCAGTATTCGTCGATGGCTAAGGGCTCGGTCCCTGGTGAATCTCACTGTTGTTTCCTGTGTTATACTTTTCTAGTTATTGCAAGTATATTCTGCTTTCTCTGCTTTGTAGTTGCAGCACTTTTGACAATTCAGATTTCCAATTTATTCCCATTGAATACGTATTTCCAGTTTATTTCCTTAAAGAATTAGTTGCTAGTTAAAAGAATTGGTTTTGATTGTTTAAAGCGTAGATAGTTATTTCCAATACTTTTATTATGTTCAATAGTTTAGATCCAGCTGAAAGAGCTCGGTTAATGCTTCAGTGCTCTTGGTTGATTATCATTGGAATTACTTGAATTAAGAATGAATTATAGTTTTTGGTTATAATGCACGGATGAATCATTTCCTTTTAAAGTTTCAAGATTTATGATTATATCTATATTAAACGATTGGCTTTAGCATTACTCTTTGTATGAATAGCTTGCACATACTGTGTACACACTTGAGACAAAATGACTTACCTTGGCTGATAATTAATAGTTTTTAAATACGCCTATTAGCACCCAACATTTTGGTGCCATTTCTGGGGAGTGTGTTGCCACTCTGAGTAATGTCTGATTGATGATTTTTCTGTTGAGGGAGAATTGGGTATTAAAAACAAAAGGTAAGAACCTGCATAAAGAATGAGTAAAATGCTCGCTTATTCGCTCGCTTTCTAGCAGAATTGCGTGAGAATTTAAGGTAGGAATGAATGTTTTTATTTCTGCATGAATGACTAGGAGGGAAAGACCTGAATAAGAAAAAATTCCTCCTTCTAAACCTGAAAAACCTAAGGGACCGGTGACCCTTGGATGATCAACTTTTATCGACGAAATCTTAAGAAAATCTGAGTCTTAGTCATCAGTAGGATCCCGAATTGTTGCTACCAGACATCCTACTAACTTCCTTCAAGCCACATGACCACCATCTGTAGCTAACACTGAGATTCACAGTAAGACTGGAGGGATTGAACAGAGTTTTCAAGATACTGAGAATTCACAAACTCGCCCTTCACAAGAAGGAAATTCCTGCAACCTCCGTGAAGGAGAAGGAGAAACAGGCAATTTTGAAATTAAATTATCAGAACCTAGATCTCCTGAAGTAGTGACTGAACAGAGGACACCTAGTATTCCAGATCAAGGTAGTGTTGTTAGAACTATTCCAGCCTCTTGTAGACATCCTAAGAATAACTCTCCAGCTCCGGAGATCCCTGAAGAGTATTGGCATATTTTTGACCAAATGGCTAATAACCAACAACCTCAAACTTCTACATTGCAATACCCTATTGTTGACATAACTGTCAATGCCCCCATGAAGGCTATCCCATTACAAAATATTCCTACCTTTCATGGGCCGACTTCAGAAGATCCCGATGCATTCCTTTTTGAGTTTGATGTTTTATGCAGGGGTTATGATTACACTACCGACCCCCAGAAGCTGAAGCTATTCCCCTCTACTCTGAAGGGAGCAACTCTGCGTTGGTTTATGGGACTCGGTGGAGGCACCATCAATGACGGGGACCAAATAAAAACATCTTTCCTTAAAAAATACCAAGATTATTGCCGAACTAGAGAACTAAAAGATGAAATTTTCCAAATGGTAGCTAAGCCTAGCGAGACTCTGGAAGAATGTGTAGAGTGTTTCCAATATAATCTTCAAAGATCTTCTTACACAAATCTGCCTGATAATGTTTTAAAAACCACAATGATCAAAGGTATGAAAGACCAATGGGTAGAGACACTAAATATAATGGGTAAAGGTGATATTTATCAAGAAAACTATAACAATATTATAGATTTGTGCATCAAGTGTTCCAGGGGCAGTACAAGGCTAAAACCAGGCGGACGCTATGCAAGCCCCAGAGACAGCAAAGCCTCAGGAGGAAGCATTACACGAATAAAAATCGGTAATATGTTGGAGGATTTCAAGACTGATATCCTAGGGACCCTGGCAACACAATTGGATGTCATGCAAGCTAAGCAAAAGCAGGCTATAACAGAACAGAACTTGGCTATTTTCTGCCCCCGTTGCAGACAGAAGCACAGTCATAAAGAATGCCCCCTAGATGCAATACGAACATGTGCCATATGCACTAAAGAGCACGCCACGAAAAGTTGTCCATCACTTCCAGGATTAAAAGCAATCTTCAAGGAAGCAGAAGAAGAAGTGGAACCAGTATATCTGTTGAACCAACGTCGTCAATGGCAAGCACGTCATACAGGTATGCCTACCGATCCATCTTCGTTCTTTCCTCCCTCGCAATATAATTCTCAGCAATATTCAGGGGCATCATGGCAGAATCAACCACCTTTTTTGCCACCTCAAGCATTTTTTATGCCACCATGGCCCAACCAGTCAAATCCAAATAATAATAATTGGCCAAATTCCCTTACCCTTTACCATTATGGAAAAAAAACCCTTATTCCTCCCAATGGTCCCATTCCACCTCACAAAACCGGAACTGGCAATCAAATTGGCAAAGATCTACGAACCAACCTATGGGGACAGTTCCTCTGCCTCAACCAACTTTACCAGAACCTTACACGTTGTAGCAGAATCCTCAATCTAATATACAACCACAACTTCCAGCTCAACCCAACCCAAATCCTAACAACAGACCAGTTTAGTCAATACAAATCATTAAGGGTCTGGACCCTGAAGATGAGCTGAAATAATATAACGAACTTAAGTTGAGATCTGGACGCATAATCACTCTAGATAAGGATAAAGATTTGCAACCTGAAGAACTGCACACAAATAAGCCTTTGAGTATAGATGATTAACAAATAAAACAAGGGGAATATACAGTCAAACAAAAAAATCCTGAACAAATCATAACTAATTCCCCCCCATTCCCAAAAAGATTGTTGATACCACGCCCGCTTGAATATCCTGATTTTGATCTTTTGGGTGAACTTAAGAACATTTGTATAAAAATTCCCCTCCTCGAGGCTATCCAATATATTCCAATATATGCCAAAACTATTAAAGAATTGTGTATAAAGAAGTCTGTGAGGAAAACAAAAACAATCCCTACTGTCCATGTTGTCGAGACTTTGTCTGATTTATTACTAGGAAAAGAGACTCCTATAAAATATGAGGATCCCGGAAACCCCATTGTCACAGTCCAGATAAATGGCCATTCTTTTCCCAATGCTTTAGTTGACTTAGGGGCAACCATCAATATTCTCACAGCTACAACTTGTAACATTCTTGGCATCACAGCCTTGGAACCAACAACTACCTTATTGGAACTAGCTGACTGCTCAGTCATTAGACCAGAAGAAACATTACAAGATGTGATGGTCTCTGTAGACACTTGGGAATACCTAGCGGATTTCTTGACTATTAACCCTAGGAACCAGCTAGATGGACATCCTTAAACATTAGGAAAGCTTTGGCTAACGACTGCTGATGCTTATATCAGTTGCTGAACAGGCAGTATGACTATAACCAGGGGGAATGATGTGAAAAATTTAGCTTTATACCCTCCTGCTCAGCCAAGCTTGACTATTATGAAAACCAGAAAGCAACATGCATCATACTTAACATAAAATATTCGGTCACCATTGACTGTGGTAGATGCCCTTGAATTCAAAAACCAAACTGAAGATGATGTCATTAATACTTTTATCAATCATCCTACCACAGTATCAAGTTCGAAATGCCACATGATTAAAGCAGTCCTTGACAACGAAATAGAAGAAGATCCCTTGAGATATATCAACGACCAAACAATACTAACAACCACTGTTTATAATATAAAACCTATCGAAATTGAGCCAGGGAAGATCTTGAACATTAACAATAATCTAAGTGATGACCAGCAACAAAAACTTATTCAAGTCCTTAGGAAAAATAAAGGGGCTTTTGCTTGGGATTACTCAGATATGAAAGAGATTGACCCTAAGCTATGCATGCATCACATATACACTGAAAAGGATGCAAAAACCATTTGACAACCTTAGCATAGATTAAACCCTCACCTAAAAGATATTGTTAAAGAAGAACTTCAAAAACTGTTAGATGTGAATTTTATCTATCCTATATTTGACAGTAAATGGGTTTCTCCATTGGTTGTGGTTCCTAAAAAGAATGGGAAATGGTGAATATGCGCTGACTATATAGAACTCAACAAGGCAACACAAAAAGACCATTTTCCCCTTCCATTTATTGATCAGGTCCTAGATACACTGGCAGGGAATAATTTTTTTTCTTTCCTGGATGGCTTCAATGACTACAACCAAATTCAGATTGCCCCTGAAGACCAGGATAAGACTACCTTTACCTATCCATGGGGAACATTTTCTTATAGGGTATTACCTTTTGGATTGTGTAACGCACCAGCCACATTCCAAAGATCCATACTCGGTATTTTTGCAGACTTGATAAATGAAGGATTGGAAGTATACGTGGATGATTTCACACCCTGTGGAGATGACTTCGAGCAAGCATTACAGACATTGGAAAAAGTTCTGGAGCGGTGTATTGCTACCAGCCTATGTTTAAGTCACGAAAAGTGCCATATGATGATGACAAAAGGCCTGATCTGGGCTATTACATTTCAGCAGCTGGAATTCAAGTAGATCCGGCAAAAATACAGATAATTCTCTTACTAGCTACTCCCTGCACTCAAACAGAGGTACGTAGTTTTCTGGGATTTGTTGGATATTATCATAGATTTATCAAGATTTTTTCATAGATTGCTGCACCGTTATATGTCTTAATAGGAAACAGTGATTTCATATGGACTGACAAATGTGACACTGCCTTTACAGATTTAAAACGGCTAGTATCAACAGCACCAGTATTACGATGCCCGAACTGGGATATACCATTCCAGATTTCATCAAATGCATCAGAAACAACCATTGGAGCAGTTCTTGGCCAAGAAGAAGACAAGAAACCCTATGTTATATATTACATTAGCAAAAACTTAACCCCTGTTGAATTGAATTACACAATAACAGAGAAGGAGTTTTTAGCTGTTATTTATGCTATTAACAAATTTAGACACTATATAACTGGATACCCTGTAATTCTATATATGAATCACTCTACTATCAAATACTTAGCTAATAAACCCATTACAAATGGAAGAGTGACACGTTGGTTGCTACTTTTGCAGGAATTTGATATAACTATAAAGGATCGACTAGGGAAGGAAAACCTTGTGGCAGATTTCCTCTCCCGAGTGCCAAGAACAGATGATGCAATACCAGTAGAGGATCAGTTTCCAGATGAAAACTTGTTTGCTGTAACTGTGAAAACGCCATGGTATGCATATGTGGCGAATTATTTAGCGGTGGGAAAACTACCTAAACATCTGACACCTAGAGAAAGGAAATTGATAGTACAGCGCAACACTCGGTTCTCCTGGATTGGAGGATACCTTTTTCACATAGGGGTCGATATGCATATCCGCAGGTGTATCGGGGAAGACGAAATTTATGATATCTTAAAAGCCTGCCACGATGGACCTTGCAGTGGACATTTTGCAGACCGCAGAACTGGACATAAAATTTTACAAATGGGCTACTATTGGCCCATGATTTTTAAGGATGCTAAGAAATTTTTCCAGGATTGCGATAGTTGTCAAAGGATGGGCCGCCCTGGCCAATCTGATGAGATGCCCTTGCATCCAGAGTTATTCATAGAACCTTTTGAGAGTTGGGCCAATCAACCCATCATCCAACTAGAAATCATATATATTGTTTGCAACAAAATATGTAACTAAGTGGGTAGAAGCAGTAGCATTACCAAGAGCCACAGAAGAAACTGTGATAAACTTTATTTTTGAATTTTTTGTCGATATGGGTTACCCGGAGAAGTAATCACTGATGGAGGGCAGCAATTTGTAGGCCACAAGATCGCTGCTACACTAAAAAATCATCATGTTATTCACAAAATTACCTCTCCATACCACCCGCAAGCGAATGGGCGGGTAGAAAGCACCAACAAAGTAATTGAAGCTATTCTAACAAAGACAATCTCATTGCACAGATGATACTGGGCTACTTGACTGCCAGAAGCCTTGTGGGCATATCACAAAACTTGGAGAAATACTACTGGATACACCCCATATCAACTGGTATTTGGTAAGGAACCTATTTTTCCCATAAAGTTTGAGATACAGACACTAAGGAAAACCCAGGAAGTGGGACTGGATTTAACTAAAGCCCAGATTAATAGATTACAACAAATAAATGAATTAGACGAAATCTGGCTTTTAGCTCTGCAACATACTACACTTATTCAACAACAAAGAGCTAAATGGCATGATTCTCTGATTAAGAAAAATACATTTCATGAGGGCGACTGGGCACTTCTCTACGATTCTAGGTTTCAAGACTTCACTAGTAAATTGCAGACTAGGTGGTTAGGTCCCTACGAAATAAAGGAAGTACATGACAATGGCACTCTTACGTTGGCCACCATTGATGGGTCTGATTGTTCCTTTAAAGCAAATGGCCATTGGGTGCGCCTCTACCAAAAACCACTCATAAGAGAATATTTTTGTCAACAGATACGCATTTACTCCACCATGCAAATTTTAGCTGCAAAAGATAATCCTTCGATAGCTTCATCTTTGTAAAAATTTATTTCCTTTTCTGAAGAAAACAAAAATTTGTAATAGGATTGCTGATTCAATTTATTTTTATCTGCCTATTTTGTTGTTCCATCTTCGGAACAACACTTTTTGATTTTGTTGTTCCATCTTCGGAACAACACTTTTTGATTTTGTTGTTCCATCTTCGGAACATCACTTTTTGATTTTGCTGTTCCATCTTCAGAACAACACTTTTTGATTTTGTTGTTCCATCTTCGGAACATCACTTTTTGATTTTGTTGTTCCATCTTCAGAACATCACTTTTTGATTTTTCTTTTCCATCTTCGGAACAACACTTTTTGATTTTGCTGTTCCATCTTCGGAACAACACTTATTGATTTTGTTGTTCCATCTTTGGAACAACACTCTTTTTTGTTTTTATTCCAATTTTGGAGCAACACTTTTGTTTCTTGTACAATTTTTGTGTGTTTTGAACACATCTTTCCTCTCATGGACTTATTCCTAGCTCATTTCGGCCTTATTTCTTTGATTCCTTTTATGGCCTGAAGTATAGTACCTTCATGCAGATAAGAATTATGGATTTTATTAAAGCAGGTGAATATTTTTAACATTATGATATTTGACAAAGACAACTTCTTGATGATAGAATTAAAACAATTAAAAGGGACACAATTATTTATATTTCACTTTATTGTATTTATTTCTATTGTATATGATATTGATTGATCATCTTTACCATGCTGGTTCTACTCTCCCGGGTTATAATTCTCTCTGTCTATTAATGGGATTATGGGTATAATTTTTCTTATTATTGATATGCTTCAACTTCTTACAACATCCCTACTCTTAAGGAGTACTGAGCCTCCCTCTATTTATCATAAAAATATGTAATGAAAATTAAATTTTATCTACAGATAGAGGATAGGGGGTCTCATTAAGAGCCAACCTACCATGTTCATAAGGATATAACAATGTGACATTCCCACTATGGCCACCACACCAGGTTATGATCCATTGGATGGCTAAAACATCCTTGGAATAGGAGGTCTCATCACGAGCCGACCTGCTCACTTTTGCTACTTCCCAGTGAATGGTAGTATGGTTATCTGGTTACCATGCCAACACACTGGTCTCTTTTGTAGAAACAATAATGAAAATTTTCAATTATAAATTGAGGATCCTGGCTCACATGGGTTAAAAAGCAACTCTATTGAGGCTATGGACGCCTACTGGCAACAGAAGCTCTGCTTATGGTATTGAAGTTCTATTTCCTTAATCAATAATTCTTATAATACCCTCTTACCATTTATTTTTTATCCAAGAGATTATTTCCTTTAAACACTTCCCTACTTTGAACCTTTATGCATGTGTTCATGTTTTTACTCAATCATATCGTGTATAGCCCGAATATCATCGACAAAGCCTCCTTTTGTACATATTTTTGTCCTCTTTCCTTATCAGATAACTAATCATCAATCAAAGCGTCTTGTCTCTTGTCATTTACTATGATTATACACCACGCTTTCATTCTATCCATCTCTCTTATTGTCCTGTCATTTATTTACGTACTCTCTTTCATTTACTACTGTACCATTTATCTTTATATCTTGTCATCGGAACAACCATTTCCCGTCTATTCGGTCGTAGGCGACCTCTCATTTCGAAGGGGGAGAGAATTCCCATTACATTTTCTCATGCGTAGTCATTATTTCATTGATTGATACGATATTCCATGATCACGCTGCATGCAGAAATTTAATAGCACAATTAATATCAACTACAACAACTTGTTGTTCTATCACTCTGAGTATTGTTGTATTGCTGCGTTTTTTAGTATTGTCGCGTTTTTCAGTATTACTGTGTTTTTTCAGTATTATTGTGTTTTTCAGTGTTGCTGTGTTTTTCAGTATTGCTGCATTTTACCATTACACTCATCTTTTGCAATAGTAGGAAGAATTCAAGCATTATGGGTGGAAAGGCAGTGCGCTGCGAACCTTTAGTGTTAGAGGTTTCCGACAGAGCCAGGAAAATTTTGATCTGTGCAGGGTGGATATCCTATCTCACAAGATTTCAGCCCTCGAATGAGGAAATTTCCATTGAATTTCTATAGCATCTGCAGAATGGGAAATCCATGGTGAAAGGTAGAAGAATTACAATCACAGATGCTGTAATAGCTGAAGTATCTGGGCTGTCGGTAGAAGGAACTATATGGTCACAAAAACATGTATTTCTGCAAGACGCGGTGGAAACTTTCAAAGACGAAGGTGAGCAAGTAGTCAGGAAAGGTAAAGGCATCCAACCATCTTCTCTGGCAGAACCATGGAGAGAATTAACAAGCATTATCCAAAGATACATTACCTGCGATGGACGCCAAGATGTGGTAAGACCACGACAACTTAAACTATTAGCTATTTTGAAACAAAAACGCACTGTTAATCTGCCATCTCTTTTGAATTTTTTACTGCATGATACTGATGTTAGAATAAAACGGGCCAAACACCCTTAAGTTGTAGTAAGTCACCATGGATTGATTAGATTAATCATCAGTCATAGTCTGGTTCAATACAACTTAACTTGGGATGGTTTCATGACGGCCCTAGAGAACATGCAAAACCTTGTAGTCCAACAACCCAAAATTGTAGAGACAAGCCAGCAAAACCCTGTTTCGAAAAGAAAAAAGACTACTCGTTCAAAGGTTGAACCCCATAAATGTAGGAAGTCTGTAAGAATTGAACTATCCCAGAGAATGTTTGCAAATCTTCGGGATGAAAGCAATCAACCTGCAGAGACACCAAGTCCAGTTAGGATAAGAGACTCTGAATCCGAAGAAGAGCCTGAGGAAGAGGCCAAATCAGAATCAGAACCCGAAGAAGAGCCCGAAGAAGAGGCCATTTCAGAACAAGAACAAGAACAAGAACATAATTATAATAATGAACTGGAAAGTGAAGCAGGACTGGAGGATCCTTTGGAAGTTTTCGAGACAGGGATAGCCGAGGTCTTGGAAAACCTTAATGTATATATGCAACCTAGAGGACCACTTAGTCCCAGCAGAATGGAAACACAAGTCCTAGAGAATTCCGGGCATATAGAAACACCAGAGTCTACGGACACAGAAATTGTTCAGGAATTCGACAACCAGTCTGGTGACACGATTATGTTGGAACATGAGGACCAGCTGCAGTCTACAGACATAGAAGTTAGTCACCAGTCGGAAAATAAGTCAGGTGATACGGTTCTTTTGGAACACAACCCTGATGACTAACAAGCAGCTTTAGAAACAGTTGATAAACCCGTTAGTGGAACAAACGCTCCTCGAAAGAGCCAAGGAGCCAGAGAAAAACTTAAGAAGTTGCGACAAAAATACCGAAAGCTCCAGAAGACAGTCAGAAGGCTATGATGAGAATTTAAAAAATGTAAAACTCAGAACACCGCTCCTGAGGTAATTTATGTAGTTACACAAACGAGAATATGCGAGAATAGATCAATAGAAATTCAAACCAAACTCGCTCCCACTCGAACAATATCCACCCAAGTTAATTTGCATAAAAAATTGGTAAATGCGACTGTTCAAATGGAGGGTTGGTCCCCCCACAATATGAAAATAAAAACTAAAGAGGTATTCTCTCACAGCATCGGAACTCAAACAGAAGAGAAATCCAAAGACTTCTTGCCAAGAAATGACCCTATTATTTTTAAAACTTCAAGAAGAACTAACGTAAGCCCAGCTTGCTTTAGAACAACATCAACAACAAACAGTCTCCCTGCAACAATACCAGAAATTACAAAAACAATTGAGGGAATTAGCCCTAGCAGAGAATGAGGCTTTTGATAAGGCTAGACAGGAAGAAGAAAAACTGAAGAGGATGAAAGCTAAGCTGAACAACGTCAGGAATTAGTTGGACACCATTTGTTCATTATATTCAAATATCTTGACCTGTCGATCTCCTGCTACGAACTACGCTTTGTTCTTACTAGAATGATATTTATGGTTAAAAATCAAAGCTGTTAAAGCTAGCAAGCCAGTTGAGTTGAAGACAATGGATGATTTTATAAATTGCTGTAAGACATATGGAGTAAAAGTCCAACAGCTTCTTTGTGAATTTTATCGGCATAATTTTATATTAGATAAAGAAGTGGATGTGAATCCTAGCCCTTTTGTTGGAGATATTCAATTTCAGGCTTTTATCTCTTTTGCAGTCAACTGACTTAAGTGGTTGAAGGCTTATAATTCATTCCAAAGACAGGAACACAACTTAGATCTTTTGGTAAGAAGTGAACCGACTCACCCTCTGCAATTGTTTACTAAGCATAAAAGACTGATGACATAGGAAGGTGTGCTTAAAATTTTAGGGTCCATACATAAGGAAATTGTGATGGAAGGAACAACATATTTCCTCTCTATTCAAGAAAGATCCTTGGTTGCATCCAAAATGAGATGGATGGTTTCAAGCAATAGTATTAAGGACAGAGAACCATTTAATTATGGAAATTTCAAAGCTGTTGCGAGACGGTTAGTCCCATACAACAATCTTCTCTTAAGAGAAGGACCCTATTGGGTGGGATGTCTCTTTAGAAGCCCCATTATTTGGTATCCTCCTGAAGGGTATCATCCTGACTATGAGTTACCTGAAGGACAAGAAGAGGTAGCCTTTCTAAACCTGGCACGACATCATGGTCTTAGGCCTACTATGGACAGATATTCTCCAGCCTACTCTTTAACTGCTTTGCATAATAATTATTTATTTTCCATGAGGACATGAAAAAAGGTAAGCAGGGAAGTATGTTGAGCCTTGCAATATGTATGTATTTACTCTTGATTATTGTCCTTTTTCCTCTTCCTTATCCATCTTGTGCCATGATATAATAATATAATGAAGGTATTTTGATAAAGAATGAATGAAAAATGATCCTGATACGATTTAACCATCCAAACTAATTTCCGTTGTTTTTATGCTGAAAATAACAAATGAAACAACGACTGTTTACAAGAAGGAACCGTAGGACCTAATAATGGGAAAGAAGATGTGTTGAACGCAGTCGAATCAGTCAAAATTAACGCTGTCCGAGGATGGCATTTTGTTATGGATCCCTCAAGATCCCCTGATCCTGAGGGATCACATTTATCCTTCCTTTTTAGCTATAAAGGGATAGGGAGAGCTAGATCTCATATATCAATATGATGTATCTTTCATTTATGTGTAATTCGTAATTGTAATTCACAGAACGTGGTTCTGAACAACAACATCATATTGTGATGTTAATTGACTGTGATGGCTGATATATAATTTCTGTTGCTGTTCATTCACATATTCTGGAGTAATTAAGCAGTATTCGCCGATGGCTAAGGGCCTGGTCCCTGGTGAATCTCACTGTTGTTTCCTATGTTATACTTTTCTAGTTATTGCAAGTATATTATGCTTTCTCTGCTTTGTAGTTGCAGTACTTTTGACAATTCAGATTTCCGATTTATTCCCATTGAATACACATTTCCATTCTATTTCCTTAAAGAATTAGTTGCTAGTTAAAAGAATTGGTTTTGATTGTTTAAAACATAGACAGTTATTTCCAATACTTTTCTTCTGTTCAATAGTTTAGATCCAACTAAAAGAGCTCAATTAATGGTTCAGTTCTCTCGGTTGATTATAATTGGAATTAGTTGAATTAAGAATGAATTATAGTTTTTGGTTATAATGCACAGATGAATCATTTCCTTTTAAAGTTTCAAGATTTATGATTGTATCTATATTAAACGATTGTAGCATTACTCTTTGTATGAATAGCTTGCACATACTATGTACACACTTGAGATAAAAGGACTTACCCTGGCTGATAATTAATGTGAGGCAATTACGAGTTTTTAAAGACAACTGTTAGCACCCAACAACCGATGCTTTCACATAAATTACCCTTGGAAATTCCAAAATTTAATGAAACCCTGGAGAAGACAGGTCAACGCATGTTATAAATTATCATTTGTGGTGCTCATCAAGCTCCTTAAATGATGACTATGATAGACTACGTCTATTCTAGCGCACACTCACTAGTCCAACTGCACATATGAGGATAATTATTTTTCTTGTGTCAACCTCGTTAAAAAATGAAACAAGTGCTTTTGAGGAAAGTTCTTTTACTGAGTCAACCTCATTAAAAAATGAAACAGGTCATGAGCATAGTTCTTTTACTGTGTCAAGATCGTTAAAAAAATGAAACAAAGCCTCTCCTAATTAAGACGAGTCTTCCATTTGATCTTGTAAATGAACCTTCATTCCATCAAGCTATTAGTAACCAGTAATCTACTTAGGTGAATGAAATGAAGCTTGGGGGGCACCTACTCTTGCAGGGGGCATTCAAAATATTCTTACCTATTGCACCCAATCAACTACTGAAGTTCAAAGGTAAAATCAGGTTAAGAGCTCCAAAATACAAATGGTAACTATGGAATGGTAAAAATGAATAGTAAAACTCTTTTTAATAGTCATTTAATTGTTTGCAAATCATATTTATTGCTATGACTATGGTTTTATTATGTTTTTATCATGAAACATGTATTTTTAATCCATTTGATGTTGTTCTGAACAGGTCTTACAACTGATGAACAGATTAGTCGTGTAGATTTATTTCAAGAATGATTTGACCACAAAGCATACTTTTTCTCCTTATTTTTCGAGCTTTGTTAAAAACGAAAAAGGATTTGAAGTGCACTTTTATCTCTTTTTCGAGCTTCGATAATAGCGAAAAAGGAAATCCTTGGAGTCTTCTTTCATCTCTTTTCAGACTCCGATAATGTGAAAAGATTGTCGAGCACTTGTATTTTCGAGCTCGTGAAAGCAAATGAATGATATCTACTCAGTATAAGTTTAACCCTTTTTCCGGACTGAGATAGATTAATTATGAAAAAGGAATATCTTGGTCAAACATGACTAAAGAGGTTCTCTTGGATATTATTTTTCACTTTTTCGGATCTGAGCGACAACTTTATGAAAAAGTACTTTTGGAGTTTTCTTTCATCCTCTTTTTCAAACTCTCTAAATATGAAAAAGGATCGGGCTATCACTGTCATTAAGCTTGTTAAAACATAAAATAGCGACGGGCTTGTCGATCATGGCAAGAATCGAGTTTCATTCATCGCTAGACTCGTTAAATTATTAAATAGTGATACTTTATTTGCCCAAAGGGTTGAATTATAGATCAAGCAAATGTTTTCCTCCTCAAGCTTGTTAAAACATAAAGAGGTACTGGTCGATAAATGACCGGGGAATATTTGGGAAAGTGAACATAACTTTTTATAGTAGCAGGTTTCTCTTGAACATGACACTTCACTCCATCACTGTGACTATTTGGGTTGGGTAATCTTCTTGATGGTTCATTCATACCTATGGTTCATCATACCTTCACTTTGGTTTTGGGTCAATGCTGCCAACTCATCTCAGTGTCGCCGATATGTTCAAGAGGAGTCATTAAGTGAATATGCATCGTTCTGCAATAGTCATAAACCTTCATTCTCATGACTGTCATCCCTGAAAATTGCTCTATCAAGTCATACTTGTGTCTCCGAAATCAGTAACTCCCGTTTCACAATAAGGTGGCTTGCTGTCGATGACAAATCATTATCTAGGAAGTTCACTTAGAAACATTATGTTTCAATACCATGAGGCTTGTTACAACATCGACAATATCCTTGCTTCCAGACTTTTGACCGAAAGATTTTGTTTGGTGTTCGACATTAAATCATCTATTCACACCTTACGAAATGTACTACAGTACCTTGAGGGCCATTGACATTAATGGTGGTTCTCTTGTGTTTGTTAACAACTCACATCATTAGCTGGATATCAAACGATGTATTTCCATGTTCAACTACAAATCATATATTTGCATGGCTAGACTTGTACCCGAATGATCGAGTGAATGAGATAAGAGGACCCCGGATCTAGTTTCAGCCATCTAGCTTGCAATTTCAGGATTGTTGTACACATCATCTGTATGGTGACCTTACATACAGATCATCATCCGAACATGGGCTTATATCTGTAGGCATGTCTGTATTGGGAAACATTCCAATGTAGACGACTTTCTGAATTATGTACATGTTATTAGATTGTTTATGTGCTGAACATGGGAATGCCTACCCTCAAAAATTATGATCAAGAGGATATATCATGATGTAATGTATTATAATATTGATGCAAGTCACTACTCCGCTTCATCTCCAGCCCATCATAGTGTAAAGCATCTCAATCAAAATATTGTTATTATTCCGACTTCATGCTTTAGTGGGCAATTTGTTATAGGTCAATTTGGGCATCATTACCAATGACCTGGTTAAATGGACATCATCTCCAGGACCAATGAATAGGGTCTATCATCCCCTATCATTTTAGTTGCTACATGCCCTAAGACAAAGAACAAGAAAAATCATCCACGACTTTCATCTGCAAAGGTTTCCAAGATTTGAAGTTTATAATATATCATATGAGAGCTCATCAAAGTTGCCTCTAAAGGGACTACGTGCATTTCATATGTAGGTAGCCCCATTAAAGGCTGCTCTACAAAGCACTTCTTGACACTCATAGGTGTGTTGGTCACATTGGGAGTGAAATTCTCATTGTTCTAGAATCTCCACTTGGCCAATGCCTTCTAGAAGAGTTCACATGTGTCAAAATTCGAATCCATGTGTCCATTTGACATCTACAAGATTGAGAACATGCCTTGCCTATTATTGGAAAGTCATTGATTGTAAAACTACCTTCAGCTCCTCTATAAATTGAGCACAGATCTTAGTGTTTGAAAAGGAAGAATTTGATTAGAGAAATGCTGGTGGAATTTCAATTGAGGAATTTATTTGAGTGACATGCTGTTGGAGAGATGTGCATTGTGATGAGGCTGGGTTGCTGCTGGAGATGGTGGCACTAAATCAATCACTGGGTTGTAACCTCCCCTTCTATCCATTAATAAATATTTCTACTTACTTTCCCACATATGTATTTGGATAAGCTTATGTATTTCATGTCATGAATTCTTATTTGATGCATATGGTTCGTGTTTTATCGATTTAACTGAATAACTTGAATAGACATATGTATTATTGCTATCTTTTGATGTTTAGTGTTCATCTTTGCAGAGAATATTTTGGCGACTTAGCTCAGATTTGAAGCTACAGCAAGAGCAATAGAAGGAGAATAGGAAGCGCTTGGACTCCAAGTAAGTTCTTTGATCTGTTTTGTGTGTTTATTTATAGTTAGGAAAAGTAGTCGCAAAGTCTTTAATCTGTTGTTTTAGATAAGCACCGGTCTAGGGAAGAATGTTTTATCTGTAATCCATAATTCCTCTTAACACACCTCCTTGGTACCATTTTCAACATGTAAGTGGGAGGATTATGTTCAACATTTAGGGTGGACACTCCACCCACCCTCGAGGACCAAATGAAGTTGAATGATTAGAAAAAAGTGCAATAGGATTATAAAAATGCAACGAGTTGGAAAGGCTGAACCTTATATTCAAAGGTCAAACCAACGTTTAGAATTAGAAGACAAAGGTGAAAAGTCAAACCAAAAGACTAAGAAATAGGGAGTAATAATAGTTAAAATTTATCCTTGATGGGGGTGTGATCTACGAACAAAATGAAATTTTTTTGTAGGGTGTGCCTTCAGTACATCTGTCAACCTTCAAGCATGGCATGGCACAGGCAAGGGTGGTGGACTTAGGCCTTACACCAAACATATCTTCATTATAAATGTGGGGTCATAGTTATGGGGTGGTGGAAGCACATTAAGGAAGTAAGTGGAGATGAGGTCCTCACCCTCCTATGCCAAGTTTCAAGTTGCAGTGAGGTTTGTTAATTATCGTTTGATAATTACTCATTTGGGATTTTGTTATACGACAATATATTTATGTCTGACTCTTTTAATGTGGTATAGAGGTTGGGGTCGATGTTCTTCATTTTACATCTCCTCGTCATAGAGCACGAGCATGTCTTTGAATTGGCGGTGGTTTACTCCAATTTGCATGCCTTGGAAAATGAATTTATGGGTATATCTTACCCTTGTCCTATTTTGGTCTGCAGTTGTTGGTATCCTGGTCATTTCTCTGTATGGTTTTAGCATGGGGGGGTTTGTGGTCGTCTTAAGTGTGTTGCGCATTGTAATTTGGGTTTTGTTAAGATTTCTCTACTTTATCACTCACATGCTCCTTACTTTGGTAAATTGATTCATAGCTCACTCAATTTCAATTCCAATCCCTTTCCTAAATTGATTTTTTCAGCCTAGAACGAATTGTTTTTTGTTTCCTTTTATCCTCTGGGTAGGTTTTGTGTTTGTGGTTGGCCTGGGTATTATTTGATTTTTGGTGGTCCAACGGTGGTGGGATTCTTGATCTTCTATGCCTCTGGAATGTAATGAGTTCCAATATTTCCTCAAATTCGGGCCCTTGTTGTGGAAATTGGGGGACGAATTAGTAGTATTTCAATGGGGTATTGAAGGAAGGGTGATTCGTCCTTTTGCTTGCTTCATTGGTTGAGGGAATCTCTCTGGTGGTTTAAATTTTTTTATGCTACTGGGTACCATGCCTCCACGACAAATAATGGCGAGTTGAAGAGGTGTTGTTGGTAATGTTAGTCTCAAGCATCTTCGACCGTTCTTCTTTTGATTCTATAGCCACCTTCTTTGACTCGATTCCCCTTAAAGTTCGTTGAGAAATTTTGTTATTAGAAATACAAGAGTGTGGGGATCACCTTTATCATTTTTACTTTGAAGTTGCAGGAAATGAACTACAATAGGTACCTACATTGGGAAGAGCTCAGAAGAGAAGATTGAATTTTTTTGCATTCTTTATCATTACACCAACAAATGGATAACTTAATATGTGTGGTTTTCAAGGATAAACAAGTAAACAATTATAATGTTTTTCCAAGTTTGGAGGATGTTAAAGGAACACTAGGTATGGTGTCAATGATATTGACTCTCGTCCTAGTTATTTGGAGGGCTATATCATGATAGACTCAGCTTTAAGGGATCTCACGAACCTGCCTGTGATCCTACATATCATCTAATTGAGAGTACATAGGACCTAATTGTTATCTCATCAGACTAAGCTTCACATTTCCTATCAATTTTAGCCTTATTTTGTGTTGGTCATTTTAATGATGTTAGTGCTTGTCTTGATCTCATCGACGTGCAATTGGAGACATACTAGTTCTTTTGGTCATGCAATAGTTATTTGTGTGAGCAAGGCTCTAGAGTGTTGTTCTCTTGGAATTTATGTTTACTCACGGGTCCTCACAAATGAGAGGGTACTAGCAGTCTGCATGATTTTGTCAATTTTATGCACTGATTACAATGAATGTTGTGGCAAATTCCTTTTCCAAAAGAAAATATCTTCTGATCATTATCACATCCAAGACTTATATTGTGCTTTCAATCTAATTTTGGCAATCGGAATTGGAATTGGAGCTTCCGAGCTAAAGAAGGAGCGAAGCATGCAATATATTCCACATAGGCCTCACTCCATCATCTATTTACTTTAAGGAAAAGCATTGAGTCCTTTGTCTTTCTATTGTTCTAGGTTTACCACCAAACCTAGAGGAGATACATTTGTCCGCAATTGTAAATACCGTATAACAAATTGGCAACTCCACTGTGGAATTGAGTATTCCCTTGGTGGTTTTCCTTGTCCTTTGTGTTTGATTACCTTTTTTACAAACCTTTTTTGCATCATCCAACCAAGAACAGACCTAGGAAGTGGCTTCATCCTACATTTTTTACAATTTTTGTGTTGGAATAATCTTTCCCATGCCCAAGCTCCCCCAGTGCCTCTGACAAAGCGTTGCACCTCACCTAGGCCCACTTTCTCCCAACGTTGCAAAGCACTGGTGCCCTCTCTACACTAGCGTTGGTCCCTAATTTTGCACAAGTTTTTACTTGGTTTTTTAGCCCCTCTTTCATCAGCCTACTTCCAACTAAGTTTCCTTGAGTCTTGAGTGTCTTGTGGTCTCTCTAAAAACCCCATTCAGTTTGCATTTGTGTCTTTTTCATTTGATAAGAATTGGTTTTTATTTTTCTTTGTTCTTATCATTTGGTCACTTGCAAACTTGTTTTGTTTGATTGTTGATCACTTGGTTGAATTGTTGTTCGAGTCCTCATTTTGAAAAGTGTAATTGAATCAGTAATTGAACATTTTCATATTAGTTTTCTTCATTTTGAAAATCAAGTGTGGTGAAAAGAAAAATTATGCATTTCCATTTAGGGTTTTGCATATAAATTAGATTAGGAACAGTCACATCAAAAGGGAAATTGCATCTTGCATCTTGTTTGTTGCATCTTGATTGCTTCTTCCCTTAGTTATATTTTCATTGAAAGAGAAAATATTCCTATTTTCTCATGCTATATTTGCATTTTAGGGTATTCAATTGAATTCATGGTGAGCCCCAAAATTGTAACTTAGTCAAAGATAAACAGTAAAATTTATTGAATCAACCTAAGGAGCATTCGTAACATTAACGCAAAAATTTAGAGGTATAGGCTAGAGACGTGTTCCAGCATCGTTAAACATATGATTTGTCGTTGTTTCCCAGCGTTTCATCCCGAGGATGAAGTATAGTTCCATGTACGTAAGTGTATTGGAATGTTATCCACGTACCTTCAGGTATATCAGATGGTGCTACACACATGAAAAATATATGGGAACACTCTCATCAAACGATAACAAATTAGACAACACTACTATGTACTGCACTCCCACGTATCGTCAAGTATATTTTGGGAGTCCCCAATAGGTTGTTATCTGTTATACGTGATTTGCACTTGCAGATAAAGGTATCTCCCCTAAGTTTTGTGGTCAAACTAAAGCAATAGAGAGAGAAGCAACCCAATGCTTTTCCTTAAAGTAAATAGACGATGGAGTGATGCCTACCTAGAAACTATCGCTCACTTCGCTCTTTCTTTAGCTTCGAAGCTCCAATTCCAGCTTTAATCACCAAAATTAGAACTTGCAGAGTAAGATAACATAGGCCAAGAAACTATGAGATGTATGCAGTATCATATAAATAATATATTCAATAGATAAACATGATATTGAAATACATGAATCATCAACACATATAGGAAAACAAATAATTCTTTGCATTAATATAAATAGAAGAAGATTACAACCATAAGTGGTAGTTGATCCTGTAGAAGAGATCCTTCAAGTTGTTGACTCATCTTTTCCTTGCCACAATATGCACCTCTAGTCACCCTATGCATGAGATGATAACTAATTACTACAACAGCATAAGGGCAGAATCACTCTCCAAATCCAGCCATTACCTCTAGTATATGAGAGGGAAAATATATAGGAGAGAGGGGTAAGTTAGGAGTTCTTATCCAATTACCATTCTAAGGCTTTAGATCCACCTTTGATGGAGGGACAGGATAAAAGGATAAGGGGTGAAAAATCCAAATTAGGGTAGGATAGGATCCGAATGTCAATCCAAGGTAATTAGTTGAAGCAAATTCTGGAAACTCCTAGAAGGTGAAGCTTTTGAAGTATCGCTCATTCTCCTAGAATTCTAGAAATAATGCAGGTGCAAAGGAGGGCTACATGTTGGTGACCGACGCTGGCCATAGAGGAGAAATTTGTAGGTGAACACACACCAGTAGGCTTGTAGGGAGCATTGGTGCTCAAAATGGCTCAGATAGGGCATTTTAGGGTTGAAATTATGAGGGATGAAAGGTACATGCTTAGGACTTTGTGCAAGATGATGACAAGGGGAATAAGGTGTTGATTGATCCCATCAGGAGGATCACTTTTATTGGATGTGACAAAATGGCCTATAACATAATGCCACCCTAAAGCGCGAAGTCAGAGATGGTGTCTAATGATTGCAATGCTTTACCTTTTTACCAGTAGGGATCAAGGAAAACCGAAGAGCTTCATTTGTTACAATACAAGTGTTATGACATCTGGATGCCGAGGGAGGTATACCCATACTCATCTCATAAGTTATCATAACATGTGTAATGATCAAAAGACACATCCATAGACACAACTAATGGACTCATGAATGGATGACTATCTATATGATGAAGGCCATCATACATTCTCATCTTGATATAACTCCTGAAATCGGAGCTCAGATGGATGAAACTAGATCTTGGGTCTTATTTCTTGTTCACATGACCAACTAATGTACAAGTCTATCCATGTGAATCAATGGGTTAGATTCGAACATGGTAGAAACCATTTGATTACTCTCTAATGATGTAAGCCGTTAACATATGCGAGAGAAACCATTGATGATGTTAATGGTTCTCAAGGTACGATGGTACAATTGGTATGGTGTGAGTAAATGAGCTGATGTCGAACACCGCATAAAATATTTCAGTTGAAGGCCAATGATATAAACATGTCACTTAGAGCGAGGAGACTTTCCATTGATGTATGCAAGCACTAAGGTACAAAAGGGGTGTTTCTAAGTAACTTCATAGATCATGTGTTGATCTCGACAGAAAGAGACCCGTTGCAGGAGGGTCTTGATGTATCCCCCATCAACGACACAAAATAGGTTTCGTGATTGAGACAGAAATGATCATAATGATGTTGATATGGAACTAGATCAGGAAAGTCATACATGAAATGAAGGCTTAACAGTATGGTAGCGGAGAACAACTGAACGATGTCTCTTGAAAAAATAACAACATTGAATGGAGTTGGCAGTGTTATCACTCTAATAATTCCCAAAGTTGTGAGATTTTGATATTATAGTTTTAGGAACATTAGAGGTAACCACAAACCTACTTTTAAACTCTAGGATCTAGCCTTCCTAGGGTTCAAAAAGGGCTCTCTCTATAAGATTTAACTTTGTTTTAATGTTTGATTTTAGGTTAGTTATAAGTGCAATTTGGTTTTAAGATTTGGTTTGGTTGGTGGGAAAAATCACTTAATGAGATGGATAGTAATAGATTTGGTTTTCCATTGGGCAAAAGGAGTCAATATGTCAAGCAGACAACTCAAGATCAAGATCAAAAGACAAATATTTTCAGTGCAAGATAGACAAGTCACTAAATATCTTTGAAGGCTGATTTGTGAAGTGGATTGATCGGGATAAAGAGCAACTAAGGATTATTTGATACGGAAAAGGAATGAGAAGAAAGAGGTCATTCGAAAGATGAAGCAATTAAGGGTACCCTTCTATGGAAATTAGCAGAAAACATATAAGCGATAAATAGTTAAAGACATAGTGCTTTTAACAATTTCTGTAACAATATTCATGATTTATCATTCAAATTTAGAACACATATATGGATGCATGTAAAACATAAGAAGATAAACAATGACAGTAGAAAGTACTTCACTTCAATGGCTCATCACATGAATCCTGAAATATGATGATTTATGGTTTTAATCCAGTCTGCTACTTGAACTTGCTACAAGAATCCTTTAGATACAACAAAAATGACTATAGAAATCTTCAGCAATTTATTCCACAATAATACTTCAAAGTTTGAAGTATCTATACAAAAATGTTTACAAATTATCCTATAATAATCATAAGATTTTTCCAAGGAAAATAAAAATATCTTTTATAAAAACATAGTGACAGCTGCTTAATAACTAGCAAGTTGTCCTATTTATCCAAATAAAATAGAAATGTTGTTTTGGATTGGGTGCAACTAGCTGCTTTGTTGTCTCCAAAGTTGGCAAAAGATATTTTAATCTGTTTTGAAAACTCTATCTTCTTATATGATACTCTTTATCTCTGATACTTTTTCATCTGCTTGAGGACTGTTTTAACTGTCTCATTGCTGTAAATTATGTTTTTACTGTGTAAAAATAGCAACATGTAATTTATCCTCTTCCACTGTAAAACTGTCTTTTACAGCAAATCAGTAAGTTTCTGCCAAAATTCTTCATTGGGTAACTTGATCTTGTCGAGTTTTCTGTAGTTTTCATCAGCCTTTATGTACCTAACAAATGTTGGTTTGACCACAAAGAGATGTTTTATCTCATGCTGTAGATAAAACAAATATTCAATTTTTTTGTGCAAGACCTTTCCTGTAGGTACTCCTTGCCAATCTGCCTTATTTACTTGTTCTTTGCAAAATCTCTGATTTTATTGTTGTAGTCCTCTTGCTTCATTATTTTTTCATTTAGAACCAGAATTTTTGGCAAGCCTTTTTGCCTCAATATATCAAATTTTACCATAAATTTAGTTATTGCCAAATCCATGTTTTGACACTTCTCTTCAAGCCCCTTCATTGAGTTTTTCTTTGTAATTACCTTTCTCACCTCAAGAATTGTGTCAGTTCTATCAGTTATGCCTATTTCATCCAATTCTTGTTTGTTCTTGGTGTTGAGGAACTTGATGATTTCTTGGGCCTGTTCAAGTTTGGCACCAAGCTCTTCCTTTGTCTTCACAATTTCTTCTTTGGTTGCTTTAACCAAGTCTTTCTGTTCACAAATGACTTGAATGGAAGGCCAAGTATCATTGATTGACTCAATGATCTTGGACCACAACCGATTTTTTATGAAAGTCATTGGTTCCTTCAAAGTTAACTCTGTTTCAATTTTTTTTCAACTGTTCACTTGCGCTTTTGGCTTTCTGCTCCTCATTTTTAGCATTGATTTGGGCTAATTTCTTGGCATCTTCCAAGTTTTTAATTTTTTCTTTTAACCTATTGATCTCATTACTCTATATAGACATCTCTTCCATAGCTTTAATAATCTTGCTAGCTTCATCTATTTGATGCACTGCTGATGTAGATGATTCTGTAGCAGAAGTAGTGGAAGATGTCACTGGCACAGTTGTTGCCAATGGGGCTTTTGGTGCCAATTCATCTACTAAGGTTGATGGAACTATTGTAGTTACCATAGGGATGACTGTGGGAGGAGCACTCTGAGTTTTTATTGCTTCTTTCTCTTGGACAAGCTTATCCATTTCTATCTCCATTTCCTTAATCTGTGTTGTTATTTGAAGAATGAGACCTAAATCTCATCTTTCTGATTTGCATCCTACATAATCTCTTTAGTATGTGGATGTTCTGTTGGAGGAAGCTTCAATTGTTTTCTAAGTGCTGCTATGTCATCATTTTTCTTCTTTATCATCTCTTCTGCAGCCTTTACATTTAATGGGTCATGCCCTACTTCAATTACCAATTCTTCTAAGGATTTGATTCTAGTGTCCTTGATAAGAGAAGAAGCTTTCTCAATCTTGATTTGATCTCTCAAATTGGTTATAGTGTTTTGAAGCTTTTGGGCACTCATTGCCTTGGTATTCATAGTAGAATAGAGCATTTCATAGCTCTACTTATGAAACTCAATTTGATCTAAAGGATGAATGCTATCAACTGGTACTTCCAAGTTAACTTTCTTGTAGTATGCTACTATTGTAGGCTTAGGCACTGCTGGTTGTAGTATTGTCATAAGAAATTTCTTTTTGGTGTAATAAAAAGCTGATAATAATATATTTTGACTTCCTGGAGTTTGCTTTAGATATTTTGAATAAATCTCATTCTTTAACTCTTCATTCTTAGCTTTGATTTCCTTGTATATTTCTTTGATATCCAAACCTGTACTTTCTTCTTGCTGTGATGACGATGCCTCCATGTTTTGTTGTCTTTCAACCATCTAAGTGTTTGGAATATCCTTTTCCTACTCATTTACAATAACTGTAGCAACATCTGTGTTTTTTTTTGTGTTTTCTTCATCTAGCACTTCAATTGTTTCTTTTTCCTTGTTCACTGGATTGAGCTTAGGCTTTTTATTATATCTGAGTTTAAACCTAGTCTTTGTTGTTGTTTCAACAGTGTAGGTACCTTCTTCCCTGATTCACTTAGTAGCTTTATCTTCTTGATTTACAGTTTTCAAGGTGTGACTAGTATCACCCTGTTTAACTACTTCTATCAAGGTTTTTTCTAGCCACTCTGTTTGATTAGCAAACTGTTCAATCTATGTCCTTTTATCATGGATATAAGGGGTCAATTTGTATTTTACCCTCATTTTACTTATAATTCCCCGAGGATCATAATTCCATAAGAAAATTTCTTCAATTTTTTATTCCAGCAACTGTTTTGTTGCCTCTATACCTACATCTCTGTGATTGCAAATGAAAGGTCCTACTTGGTTCTTCAACTTGAATTGAGTCTTCTTTTTGGCAGCCAAGAAGTTGATAGAATCTGAATTTAGTATTTTCCTGATGTAATC
Source organism: Pinus albicaulis (assembly GCA_034641835.2). NCBI lineage: Eukaryota > Viridiplantae > Streptophyta > Pinopsida > Pinales > Pinaceae > Pinus > Pinus albicaulis. The sequence continues at coordinate 2,021,771,448 of CM076575.1, read as the reverse complement.
CAAGGCAAAAACTCTCATTGGCAAGTAATTTGGTAGTTAATAGGGTAAAAGATTTGACCCAAAAAGTCTGATCTCTGTATGATTTTGGTAAAGGTACCAATCTCCAGTTCTACTTTGTTCTGATAGCTGTAACACTTTCTTTATCTCATCACTGAATCTTGGTTGTACACTGTTTGTCAATATGTTTATCAATGGATGAACAAAACAATCTATAAAACCCACATAAGTGAATTCTGTTGATTATTTTTTTATTAAATAGGTCCAAAAGATGATTGATAGGGAATTCCCTTCTACATCCAATTTCTGAAGGTTTATAGGGAATTTTTCTGCTTGGAAATAAAGGAACATGTGAAAGAGGAAGGATGAATATATGAAAACTCCTTCAGTGGGTAATTTTAGAAGCCGATCATGGATATTATCAGCTATGTATTCATCATAATTGTAAATGACAGAAGGAGGTTGACCAAGCACAAAGGTAGATAGAAAGCCTAGAATAGAGTCATCTATATGCTCATCAGTAAAATAACATAGGATAAAGGATAACATAAAAATGACATGCCTTGACCCTTCATGAAATTTGGAAGTAGAATAAGGAGGGTTTATCTTTGGGATTTCAACATATGAAGGCATGAAATTTTGGAAAATCTGAAATCTCTTAGGAAAATATAACTGAATTTAGAGCTTTATGAGTGCTTCTATGGACAATGGAACTGCATTAGGATCTAGTTTGAGCTGAAGCATTAGGGTAATAGACTCTGCAGTTATAGTGAACAATACTTATTTATTAGCATCAACCATAGCTCTTTGGTCAAGTGAATAATAGGTTTGACATAGCCTAATGACTTTTGGACATTGATGAGTATGTGGGACTACATATTTGGGTAGATTTGACTCCCAAATCTGAACTTCATCTCCCTGATCTAATGATTTTTCTAGACTCCAGCAGTGGAGTTCTAAAAGATTGAATTCTATCACTGGATCAACTATTTTGTAATCAACATCATCTAGGGGTGTATGCTCCACATCTACAACAGGAGGTTGTAGCGGATTTATAACAATATTGCTTTTGAAAGCCATTGTTGGGTTTGATTTTGACACTTTAGACCTTATGGATGCTTAAAACTCTGTATTTAGGCTTTTTGTACTCTTCTGTAAGTTTAAACTATTTACAGAAGGTATTTTTGGCTTTAACAGAGGTCTTCTTAAACAACAAAGGGTACAATTAGGCTTTCTTTTGGTTTAAAGTTTTAATTTGGTTTCAAAATTGGTCTTCAAACTCTTTACAGACTTAGAAAATGAAATAACAAAGGTTTCTCTGCTCTTTTTGGATGAAATGGATTTTAAAAAAGAAAGTTTGTTTCATGTACAAAGGGTTCTGATTATTTGCAAAAGGGTTTATGGATTAATTAGAAGTTCTTCAAGGTCTGCAAAGGTTAAAACTTCTTCAATTTCATTTTAAAACTAGAGATAGTATTCAAACTAAAATTTTATCAGGGTTTCACAGCAAATCTGTTCTTTGAGGGCAAATAAGGCTTTTTTCTGTGGACAAAATAGGCTTCACAAGGTTCCAATTGACAGAAATAGCTCTTTTTTATAACAAGGAGGTTACTTTTTTGGAGAATACCTATTTTTGTAGGTATATGGTCTTTAAACTGGGTTTCTGAGGCGTCGAAAGGCTTTTGGAAGCTGTTGCAGTCCTTAGAAGTATACTGAAGGCTTCAAGCGGTCTTGGTAGCAATTTCTTAATATATCTCTGGTTCTTTAGGTGTAAAAATGGTGTACAACTCTTGTTTTTTTTCAGTCAGAAGGGTTTAATATGGAGAAAAACTCAGAAAAACTTAAAACTGAGTGTATATGCAGTTTTAAAGATTTTTAGGTTTAAACATGGTTCTGCATTGAATGCGAGTCAAGTCAGAGCGAGGAGTGGTTTTGGCACCGTGAGGAGAAAACCATTAGTGGTTTATCGCATAATCTCAGAGCGGTAAATGGTTTATTTGGATCGGATGCGATACAATGATTTAGTGCTGCATGGAGGGGAGAGAATAGGGTTAAACCACCCATTTCGCAAATTTCAAATTGATTAAGTTGGGCGCTATTGGATTTGCGATATCGTTGATGGATCGTCAGATATGGGAGAAGGATTGCAAATGACTGAGATCTGGCGGTGGATTTGCTCGACATATGGGCGTGGGGCCCGAGAGTTTATATGTGGTGGGGTTTAATTTATATGTTTAAAACATAGTTTTTAACATATAAACATAATGTAATAAGTGGATAGTTTAACTGTGGTTTTACACAGTAAATGAGGAATTTACATGTGTATTGCAAAGGCTAATTTTATTATATATAACGTGTTTAACCTTTGGGGGATAGGCGGGGTAATATTTAACACATGGGTATTTAAACCATAGGTTAAACATTAAAATAATGGGTTTGGGATATTTAAAATAAATGAATTAATATATCTACAGGAAGGGGTAGTTATAAGGGAATTAGTACATTATATTAGAGTTAATATGAAATGAGTATGATGTGAGCGGAAATACATATAATACCAACTAAGCAAAGTGTAAAATAGGCATTTGGGCACAATAACGATCCCATTTTAAACATTTACACATGATACTTGGGATAAATTGTATTTTGTGGGTTTTATGAGTGTTTTTGCATGAAATGAAATTAATCAAAGGGGATATTTTACTTTCCCTTAGAAAAAAGTGTTTTAACTTGGGAAAAGGGAATAATGTTGAGGAAAAAGGTGATTATGAAGGGATTTCAATACTTATTACCACTCAATTATTAAGCCTTGGGTCCGGTCCCAACAAAAGTCAGAGAATGCTCTGAGCCTTTTTAACTGAAGGCTTTGAGTACTGAATATTTTGAGGGGAGGGGAATTAGTAATTTTTCCAAATGATGTTTGTCCATTATTTCTGCAACTGCTTTCTACCTATCCATCATTATTCTAACATTTTTTCATTATTTGCATGGGTGCATTTGAGCTTGCAACCCTAAATCCATTTTTCTTTCATAGCATAAACTATCTAAATCTAACCTTATTTCATCCAAGGGCTCTGATTAAATTGTTGAGCTCCTCATTTATTCTCAAACTACCTACTGATTTTTCAAGTTTAAACTGTTTGACAGGCCTTTATTCTCTATCTATAAACATGAAATTCAAAGCATGAAAAAGTTAAGATTAAACTATTTAACTCATCATGGATTATGGCATTTTGAACAAGCTGCACATAATCATTATTATTTTAGTAAAAGTAAAAAGTAGTGGCATTTTGACTTGCATCACTTTCATGTCTTATTCTTATCTCTTTTTTATCTTTGGTGTCCATTTTTTATTCCTTTTGATCTTTTCTTTTCAAGTCCTTTGATCTCTCTTTTAGGACTTTTACCCTCTTTTCATTTTTTTATTATTTTTCAAATATGGGAAAACAACTTGCACAAAGAAAGGTATGTACATATTTACAAGACTAATCATAGTCAATTCACAAAATATTAACCCTATTATTATAGGACCCTAACAGGCAACATTGACCCAAAAATGAAATGGAGGCTTTGAAAATGGTATGCTAACCAAAAGACAAGAAGATTACCCAACCCAATAGCCACGAATATGAAGTGGAAAGTTTCGTGTTCAGGAGCCACTCATTTCCATTTAGCAAAATGTAACTCCTTGTTTTCCCAATTTTCCCAACTATACTAGTCAGTATTTCTTTATTTTTTAACATGCTTGAGGAGGATAACATCTGCTTGATCTGTAATTTCATCCTTGAAATGAATCCCTCCTAGTATTTTTAATGAGCCTTGAGAAGGAGTGGTTCGGCCTTGTCATGTTTCCTAGTTCCTATACTGCTTTCAATATGACATGATGTGAATTGAAAGTTACTTACATTTGTTGCAAATTTCTATCTAAAACTAAATTAGCTAGGGAATATGCTAAAGTGTTTATATTTCTAGGAATGTGTTCATATTGTATGAAGTCGAAATGTCTTTCCAGAAGATGCACTCTCAAAACCATATGAAGGATGGCGAGATTCCTCACTGAATAGATATTCACGAGTTGTAGTACTACGAGCTGCGAGTCAAGCCTGATGACTATATGGCAGATACCATGTGAAATAACATCAGATAGTAGCTCTAAAATTGCGCTATACTCATCGATGTTGTTATTAACGCGACCAATGAAAATTCCTTGCATACTCACTAGCTCACCATTTGGATCAAAGTTGGTCCACATTCTGAAGGATAGGTTATGAGTACTATGGCTAGTACCATCGTCATAACCAATATACGGTTCGAGAGAGGTTGACATCTGCAAACCAAAGTAAAGAACGATCAACATAAACCATGGGAAAATCTGGAAAAAAAGCGCACTCAACACACCTATTGATAGTATGTACATGGTGTACTACACATGGGATCAAGCATAGTATTTTTTGAGATACAACCCATTTCTAGGTTGTGACAGTGGAATTCCATCAAGATATACTAAATTGTAAGTCCCTTTTGCCAGGACATGTTTGAAAATGTATGGGCCTAGCCACATAGGCTGGAACTTTTGTGGACCTAACTTATCGGCCTCCTAGTCATATAAAAGTACCAGATCTCCTTCCGAGAAGACTCTATGCTTGACACTTTTGTAATATTGTGCTTTGATGCATATTTTATGAGATTCGTTGGCCAAATCGTCATTGTGTAGGGTCTGATCTAATCGAGTCAAGTGTAAAAGACGCTCCTTTTCTGCGGAGGTGGCAGGAAGAAGTTAGATAACTATTTTTAGCGATGGAATTTCACACTCAATGGAAAGGATTGCTTCCAAATCATAAACCAACTGAAACAATGTGAATCTGGTAGCAATCCTTACTGAGGTTCGGTATGCCCACAAGGCAGTGTAGAGAAGTAAATACCAGTATGATCTATGGACCCCTATCATGCGTTGAAGCATAGTCTTAAGAAATTTGTTGATAGCTTCAACTTTTCCATTAGCTTAAGGATAATAGGGAGTGGAATTTTCATGTGATAACTTTATACCCCTCGATACAATATATATATACGTTGCATCTTTCATTAATGGTGGAAGAGGAAAAAAACATGAGATTTCTCATTATTCAAGGTGTAGGAGATAATGGAAAGTGGTTCGGTTTGTTTGAGGTTGCCCATTCATGCCGCTGCAATGAACTTGAAAGTACAAAGGTTGATGCAGTATTACCAATGGAATAGTGAATCTTACGAATATTTTTCGTGGTAAAGTATGCTCAATGACCCTAATCAAGTGAAAAATCCATAAAATTAGAAGGCAAATAGCCATATCCAAACCCTAAGACACTAAATTAGCACAAGCCACTAGAGCTAACAAAGTGGCAATTCCCAACTTGGCAATTAATTCGGTCATCATATGATTCTGAAAATGCTTCCTGTGATCTGTGACTATCACTTGTGGAACACCAAACCTAGTGATCAAGTGGTTGAAAAAGAAGTATGCGGTCGTTTCACTGGTGTTATTGAATGTAGGCATTGCTTCAGCCCACTTAGTAAAGTATTCAATAGTAATAATGATATAGCCATGCCCCCCAGTGAAATGAGGGTTACATGTCATAAAGTCGATACCCCATTTCACAAAAGGACCAACAATGACAACAAGATGTAGTGGAACAGGTGGAGCATGAAATTTTCGATTGTATATATGGCAAGAATGGCAGTTCTGGATTGCAAGGATACAGTGGCGAAAAATGGTGGGCCAAAAATAACTAACACGTAAGATCTTTTTTGCAGTAGCGTAACCAAATAAGTGTCTGCTACATGCTCTTGAATGGAATTCATTCAGAACTTTCTCAGCCTCCTCGAGGGTGAGGCACCTCCGTAAAATTGTATCGATACAATGAAGGTAAAGGTTATCGCCAATAATTAGATAATTTTGGGATTGATACTGGATACGTCAATGCTCAGAGCGAGAGGCATTATCTCAGAAAGTTTGGGTTTGGAGATAAATCAAGAAAACTCCATACCATGGGTCAGATGATGTTATCAGAAACAATGAATCGTTAGGGATGGAATATTCAGATGTAGATTCAACATCAAGGGAGGGAAGATCGCACATTAGTTTAGCGAAAAATAGGGATTTATTTGACTTGGATTTGATGAATTCCAGGTCAAACTATTGGATAATAACTATCCATTTATAGTAATTCCCCCCTATCAGTTGGCGTGACAATATATATGTCATCGATGTGCAATATGAAATGACCATATTTTTCCGAAGAAAGATGTAATGGCGAAATATGTGGATGGATTGAACAGCCACCATAGCCAACTTTTCGAAATGATTATACCAGATCTCGATATAATTTAGGTTTTGACTCAGATAGTAAATGGGATGTTCAGTCCCAATGTCTTCTTCTTGGACCAACATCATAGCTATAGTAGAGATGGTGACAGTGAGATACATGAAATAGTCGCGTTGATAGCCAGGGGGATATAAGAGAGATGATTGAACCAATATATCTTTGAAAGCATCAAACGCTTTATGTGCAGTGTCATCCCAATGGAAGGAAATCCTTTGCTTCAGTAAGCGAGTAAATCCTTTGGTCAACTCGGCGTGATTAGGGACGAATCTCCTAAAGAAGTTAGCTTTCCCTTGAAGTCTTTGTAACTAAAATAAGGAGGAGGGTGCAAGAAAATAAAAAATTTCCCGGACTTTGAGAGGATCAATATGAATTCCTTTCTTGGAGATAACAAAACCAAGGAGTCAACCAAAACCAACATAGAATACACATTTATGCTGGTTAAGTTGAATGTTATGGTGCATGCGATGGAGAAAAATGACCTGTAAATGCAGAGGGTGATTAGCCCGATGCTTGGAATGAGTAGGGAGATTGTCCAAATAGGGTTTCACGATATGCTTAATATCATGAAAAGCATAATCCATCACACGTTGAAATGTGGGCCTTGCATTCTTAAGATTGAATGTGAGCTTTTTATAAGCAAAAGTACACCAAGGAAAAATAAATGTTGTTTTGGGTTGGTTAGCCGAGAGAATGTTGATTTTATTGTAACCCGAGAATCCATCCATAAATGAATAGATCTCGCAACTAGCACAATCATCAATAATCTAGTCAATAAATGGGGTTAGGTAATTGTCTTTCGGACAAGCTCGATTAACATCTCGATAATCGATGCATGCACGAATTGTGCCTTGTTTCTTCATGACAGGGACTACGTTGGAAACACAATCGGTTAATGGAACGAGGTATATAAAACCAGCCCAAAGAATCTTTTCAACTTCATCTTTTATCCTGGTAGCCTTCTTAAGATGGAACGGATGGAGGCGTTGCTGGGCGGTTTTAGCATCAGGATACATTTTAATTTCACGAACCACTATATTTGGGTTGATACCTGGCATTTATTCATAATTCTAGGCAAATACATCTCTAAACTCACGAAAAATGGCTCAGTAGGTCTCGAATTCAGATGAAAAACAAGATGCTCTGATGTAAATATTTTAGACTATTCCTAGTTTGATTGAAATATCAAGAGGAATTGTTTCTTCAATATTCGAGAGGTTCTTTATAAAGTTGATATCATGAATAGAAACAAAATTCGTAGAGGATTCAATTATGTTAGGTAGATACAAACCGCTTAGATTAGCTTCTAGGGAATCAGGAAGGGTGGAACAGTTTTAATGCTTGTCCCATGGTGCATCTTATGACATTATGATCTCCATGATTCTTTCGTCAGTTGAGAATATACACAAGAAAGGATTAGAGGGCATGCCATAATCTAGGGATTGATCTACCCAATTTATCGAAGAAAAAGTATGGGTCGCACAGGCCAGGTAGATGGCTTTGTAATCTTGCTCAACAGGGCCGCATCCAATCGCCTAAAATTTGGATGTTAGTTTCATCCGGTACAATCCATGGATCAACCATAATTGTAGAGGGTTATATTGTATTGATATAAGCAACTAAAGGTGAGGAGTTGGAAGGGGGAGGAGGGGGAAGGGAAAAAGTTCCCATAAGTGATGATTCCTTCAATAATCCAACTCCAACATGTTGATAGGAATGTAGGGCTTCCCCTACAAGAGGACACTTCTAGAAAAATTGGAATCAAAGGTAAAGAAGTTGATTTTATCTATCACTACAATCTTGCCTTAATGAGGAAAGGTGATCATGCAGAAGTAGGTCGAAACAACAGAAAACACAGCGTAAACCTATGTATGTCCTAGCAGAATGTTATAATCAAGAGGTCCGTTAATAACTTCTATCTCAACAGAGACGATTTCCCCCCCAAGTTACACTTGGATGGAATTCAAGATTCCACAGGGTCTATATATCCTTCCATTAAAGGCTTTTGATGTGGTGGTCGATTGATTCAGTTGAGGTGAACCAATCACCTTCTAGCAAGACATAGACATGATGCAGTTCGATGCTCCCTCGTCCACAATGGAACGATGAATGTTCTTACCATGGAGAGTGACCTAAATCATGAAAGTTAACTGAGCTGGAAGCTGAGGAGTATAGTTTTCATGAGAGAAAACCACTAGGTTTGAATCTGATGGATCCACATATCTAATAGCCGAAAATAAGGCCTTCTTTTGGTAGGGGTAGTTTTGCAACACCTCAAGAGTGGACCTGGCGAATGGAGATTGAGCCAAGTGTTCAACCACATTGTAATTTTTGGAAGCTCTTAAATGAGGGTTGTAAGAATAATTATGAATAACACCCTTCGAAGGCTTGATAGTCAATCCCAGAGGTGGAACAAAATCAGATGAGGTTGGTGCCGAACTAGTAGGTGGATCAGTAGTGTGACCATTCGGTGGATTCACATTACCATAGTATTTGTTCTAAGTGGCCACCAAAACATTGGATCTCTGCTTTCAGAAGGAAAGAATCAAAACTGTGTTAGAGGAAGTGGGGTCGAAAGCAACCATATAAGTCTCCTAATTGAGAAATGGGTCAGTCAACACAACGAGAGAAGTGAATGATTTAAGAAATTGATTCACTTCATCGTGGTGCAAATGATCATGTGTAAAGTGATCCACATTTCGAATAAAGCATGGACATTGAGGCTTTATTTTCCCATCAGAAGATGAATTTTTTTGTTTATCCCGCGGTGAGGAAGATTTCTATTTCTTACCTTTAACTTTCTTCTTGCTTCTAGTTTTCTATTGAGATTTCCCTTTATCGAATGAAATGACATTTATCTCAAAATTAGAAGTTGCTGGAGGGTGGGATTGAGGATTTTGAGTAGGAGCGGTGAGTGTTATACCAGATGGTTTACTGGCTGACTGCATATTGGTAGAACCAATAATGCCATCAACGAGATGAGATTCTATACTAGGTGGAAGAGGAATAATCTTTGAATGTCATGGAGAGTTTGTTATCTTATCATAGAGCGTGCCCGATCAGGTATAAACCAGATCTAGATATTGAGAACGAGAAATCATTTTCTATTCAGTCATGACTCCACATTTGGACACATATTTTTTTATAGTAGCTAACAAATATCTGACAAACCATTCCACCAAAAATTGATCGGGAACAAATGTCTTGACCAACCGGTGACGATGCCTCTACTCATGAATGTGATCTGAAATGTGATTGGAATCTGCTGTTTGAAGTTAGTCAATAGTTTCTTGTTGTTTGTAAATTTTCACAGCCTTCCTTTTCATCTGATCAAGCATGCTCTTACAAAGTGATTTTAATTTGTCAAGGTCAAATTTTGTCATTTCAGTGAGCCTTCGAGCAAAATTTGGTCACTAGGTATTAGGTCTAGGGTTTGTTTTCGCTCCTTTCAAAGTTGTCCAAATGTCGGTCCATGTCACCATTCAGCTGAATGTACCATCATTTAGAGGGTTTTCATCATCATTTCAAGTTCCACTGGGTCATTTTACACCTTGTTCATGCTTCACTTGTGCCTAGGTAAGGTTCATTTCCCTCTCCTAGGGTTTTGGAGGTAATTTCTCTTGGATGGTCAAATCATCAGCAAAACTTGTATCCTGATGTTCATACACCTTCCCCTATCCTTAATATACCTTATTAAACACTTCCCATCACTGAGATCCCCCAAATTCCTCATTTTCGCACAAACCCTAGTTTCTTGCTACAACTTGGCAATTTTCTAGGCTAGGCCTGTGTTTTGCCCTTTTGGACCCCTTCCCCTCACTCAATCTCTGAAATTCCAATTTCCCCTGCTTCCTAACATCCCTCCCTACTTCCAAAAATTTTCTCAAGAATTTAGAAGCCCTTTATCCCCTTCATTTCGCTTCATTTCGACAAATCCCTTGTTCCACATATCGGGATAAGTTTTACTCCAATGATGTTTCTGAGCAATAAAAGATGAAGTTGGGAGAACTGAGAGATTTTTTGTCCAAAATAGGCCAAGGAAGAAAAACCTCCTTCACTTTTTACACAGGTGTCATGGTTTTAGAGAAATGTCAAAAATACAGTCGCCTCAAGAGAATTGATGCACCTCTGAAGTGACCTTGGGAAAATCAAGATTTCTCCTAGCTTGGTTGGCCAAATGACTTGCTTGATGAGTCAAATGATAGCTAGACACAAAGATATTTCCAATGAGCTATCATGAGCTAAATTTGGAGTTGAGGAAGACCTTCAAAAGTTGACTGCAACAACACTCTGCCTTGAGGCAGCCTCATTTTGCACATTTTGACCAGTCTTGGGAGATTTGATTTTTTACTAGGAAAATTAACTCCAAATTGAAAAATTCTAGTTGTTTTGGAAAGTAGACTCAATAATATTTCCAACAAGCTATCCCGTGCCCAATTTTGACACTGGGAAGGCCTCCAAAATCCTGCTGAAAAAAGGCGCTACGTATTGGGTTGTGGCGCTACGCATTGGGTTGGTGCGTGGCGCATTGGGCCAGAACACAAATTTTTTGCCATTTCTTCAAAAAATCCAAATAGACTCGGTCTCCCTTGCTCCAAGTAAGTCAAAGCCACCTCTTAATTGCCAATAAACATGTATTTGGTATTATCTTTATTGAGAAGGGCGTTCTTAGGGTTTTGAAACTAATTTTAGTGCCAAAAACTTCCATTCTCCACATTGTTTTTCCTCCACCTCACTGTTATTTCATCACTACAGTCCATTCCCCATCCTCTTACATCCCTAAAATCACTCATTCCTAAGCCTATTTCCCTATCCCTAAAGTCATTGCATTCCTTATCATTCTCATTTTCCCATTTCACTTGTAAAATTTCCCAAACCCCAAGTTTATCCCAGGAAGTCAAATGGCTGTCCCTTGTCCCTAAACTTATCAAATCAGAGTTTTCAAAAAACAAATTTCACTTGATAAAAGTTCATTTTTCCTAATACCCCATTCCTCCATATTCCCTCCCATTTGAGACACATTTGGCAATCCAATCAAAACACCAAAGTTCTCATACAAAACAACATAGACCTTGCATAGACCTTGGACTTCATGGACATGGAACTAATACATATTATGATCAAGATAGTGATTCCACCACTGAAATACATGCACCTAGAAGGAAAAAAAGGAAAATAACATGCTAAGGCACATGAAGAACCATTATTGGGCGCGAAATCATGTTTGCAAGGCGCGAATCAAGATCCTAAAGGCAAAACTAAAGAGGGCACTAAAGCGTCGCAAAAGGCATGGTAGACTCCAAATTTTGGCCGAAGCTTCTTTGGCTCAGCATAGTGCTTGATGGTGGATATTCAGCCCAAATTTCAAGAAATTTGGGAAAATTTTTGTCAATTTTGATTTTTTTGGCCTTACCACAGATTTTTCCGCCCGACGCATAGCGACACTTGGCGCGCGCTTATGATTGGGAGCACCTCTTGAAATTTTTTTTGTATTTATGGTTTTTTCATCAAAATTTATGCATGCCTACCCATTACCTAAGTATTTTGACAAGTTTTGGGTTTCCTGAAGGGTCAAAAACACCCTAAAATTGACCTTTCTGCCACTTTTTGGACACACAGGAAGAAGTGTTAGGAAAAATCATTTTTGGAGGGGAAAATGGCAACCAAATTCAGAAATTCCACTTGGGTTGGAAATTAGACAGGTAGAGCTTTCCAACGAGCTATCCTATACTCAATTTGGACTCCGGGAAGGCCCTCAAAATCAACCTCAAAGTGGCATGACGCATAGAGATTTCAGGCGCGACGCATTGGGAATTTTGGCTCCTTTTTCACTCAGCAGCTCAGATTTTCACCTAGTTTTGGCCAGTTTGACTTTTTTTATCTCCAAATGTGAAACTCTTGATGTAATTTCATGACTTTGATGTAATTTTGGCACATTTTTACTCATCCAAGTAGATTCATTCACCAAAAAGTGAAATGTAACTGAATGAATCAGTTTCCTATCTTATAGAGGCAAGCTGTTTCATTGCCTATTTTCTAGTTCTCAGTTTAGATCTTGTTGAAACAGCTCCTAGAATGGTGAGCTTGACCCCTAGAGGCATGGGGATGAGTTATGCTTGTCTATATCTTGTAGTTCTACAGTCATTTTCAGGGCTGGACACTTGGGATTGCTTGGCACTTCATTGTACATTTCATCTCTGCAATTTTGGCAAAGGAATAGACCAGGGTTTGCAGCACTCTTTGGGATCCATGTGGATTTGTGTTTTGATGGTGTGTTTCTCTATGTAATTTTAAGTTCACGGATGTTTATGTGTATCAATTCCCTTCTCCTTTCTTCTTAAATTTAACAAATGAGTGATAAAGGTGGAATTCATTAGCTTGCTTTGCTCTGCCTTCAGTTTTGTTTAATTTTTCCATGTTTTCATCTGTTTGAAGAGGATTATTGAAAGCCTCTTGTCCTCTTCAGCTCCTCACAGGTCTGAACCATCCATTCATTCAATCTAAAGCATCAAAACAATTGCCTTCCTTGCCCCAATCAGAACTCTGCAAAAACTAGGCCTTATCCCCAGATCCAAAACTGCCTTTCTCTTTGTTTCCAACAAAAACCCCAAAAACACAATCAAAATCCTTTACTTATATACCTGGCCTAAAAATAGCTTTTATTTCTAGTCATCTCAAGTTGTATTTATTATCTTTGCTGAGATTGACCTGGAGAGAGCCCTCTCCTGTTCTGGTAGGGCTAGCTACCAGACTGAGTGTGGTTTGATGTTACCCTGAACTCTGCCTTTTTTAAGCCTGAGGTAGATTTAGGCTATAACAGTTTCATTCCAATTTCGTATATGATGGTAAACTAGAAGTGTGTGAGGAAGGTGGTGGCTAAAGTACCGGAATCGTGAAACGACGCTCTAGGTAATTCGATTAACCATTTAGCTCAGTACTTTAAGCGTTCACTGGAAAAGACAAAGCCGAATGGAATCGTCATTAAGGGATTTGGATGACACCATAGATGATATGTCATGACATGCGTCAACAAGTATTCTCCGGGATTCCCATTGGAATTTGTGATATTATCTAGCAACTTGGTGGGAATAATCGGCCACCATGGCGAATGAGCGATGGGGTTGTTAGTAAGTCGAGTTAAATTAGGTAATTCGAGAGTAACCACAAAAGGAAGTTGTTGATTAAAGTTCGAAGGAGGATGAAATGGGTAAGAAGGGATAGCCTGATAAATGGGAACTCGCATGCATGAATAATAAGGGTTCTAATAATATGTAACCTAGTTACTAGGATATGTAGGATTTTGATAACTAGTATACAAGTGAGTTTGTTCCCTAACCCTAGGATGACGATAAAGATATTGGAATGCTTGGGCCTAGATTTTCTAGCCTTGGAAATGCATGTGATGAGGTCCATATTGTTTATTGATAGGGTTCTTTATTTCCACCTGGTATGATGGGTTCGGTTGATATTGCACCAAATTTTGAGGAATTTGATTATCGTAACTTGAGGAGGAATTTGCGCAAGCAATTGAGAAGATAGGGAACCTTATAAATTTTGAATAAGGGGTGCCTGAGAAGGGCCAGATACCATCGATATATGTTGTAAAGGTTGGATCACATATATTTGAGCTTTTTGAGGTGCTCCTGGATAGATAGGAATTTGTGATGAGGATGGTGCAGCTTGAGGATTCAGCAATCGATCCCAAAACAATCCAGGTTGAACGGGGGAAGTAGATTTCTAAACACTGGCAGCCATTCCAGGATAAGGAAGACCAGTTGGATTACCATATGGACGCATACCAACAACAAGTTCCCCCCTACATAAGGAGGAGCAGATGATGGAGGCAACTGCGATCTAGATGGATGGTACCCAACATAAGGAGACTTAGGCTGTTAAGGGTATTTTTTTCCACTATTGTAAGTACCAACCTATTTCTTTATTTTAGGTGTAGCCGGATGAAGAAGAGAATATTGTATGGCATTCATAAGATAAGTACTAGACATTATTCCCTAATTATATGACATGGGGGATGTCCAAGGACTGGAAGCCGCACCTGAAGAGGTACAAGATAATGATTGATAACTAAGTGGCACGGACAAGCCACCATATAAATGAGCTTATGGTGATGTCATGAACATAGATGAGGAAGTGACACTTGATATATCAACCATGTGGTGGACACAGGTTGGGAGCTTCAATCGGCTCTATACATGGTTGACAATCCGAACGAAGATTGTTGCCAAATATCGTCAGGTGTACCTAGAGAATCAGGTGAAGGAGGTTGTATCGAAGTTTGAAGAGGTGGAAAAGGCTTTGTTTGATACAAATGGAGTCCCTCCCAATGAATATGAGAATAAGAACGAGGCACTTCTTGAGGGATAACTTCAATACTCAAAAGTATGTATGGAAGAGGTTCACCATCGAGCCCAAGATATATTGGTTTTGTCTGAGAAAAAGGAAGAGAAGAGGAAGGTCCCGCTAGATCAGGCGAGGATGGTTGAGGCTCCTCAAGTTCAATGACCTTAGGAGACAAAGTGTTTGACTCAAGAAGGTTAGGTTGAGTGAACGAAGGTAATAAATTTTCAGGGACTTCTATTTCAATTGTGTCAATTCCACCAACAGGGGTAGATGTAATCTCGGGTTCAGAACTTAAGGGGACAGATGATTTTGGAAATTAAGTATCAGGAGGAGGGCCAGAAGTAGTGCCCGAAATTATTTTTTTCAGTAGTTTGCATTTTCTTATGTTTTTTACGTCGGTTAGGAGTAGCCTCTAGAGGTATAGGAGGCTTATTTTTCATTCTACGCAAATGACGGGGAAAGGGATTTTGTTCTTCCACTTTGAGCAATAAATTTTTTTAACACAAAAATAAATAAATCAAATAGAGGGTAATGTAGGCATAAAGGATTACCAAGTAACCATGAACTGTAATATACACCTTGGTGAACCAAGGTCTTAATGTACGTAAGCCAATCTTCCTAAATATTGTGTTCAGTGTATCATAGTATACAAGGCGGTATAATATCCCCAAAGAATAACGATAATAAACGGAAATATGCCAGGCAATGTGAAAGGAAACAATGCAAGAACTGAATCTTGAATCAAGACACATGTAATACCAGAATCCGAGCCATTTTATTAATCAGAAAGTACATGGAGAGTAATACAAGAAATCAGAATCAGTGCACCTATCCTTGCCCTAGGCAAGTGATGACCCTCCCATACGAGAAATGGCTGCAAATAATGACAGCGTCAGCCCCGCACGGAGTCACATTGATGCACGCGAAGCGGGCGATCCCGGCGAAACCCCTCTGGCCGGGAAAACGCTGCTTGCTAGTGACGGCGAAGCAGTGCGGCACAAGCCCTCGATCCCACTCCGGACAAATGGATGCGCTGCGGGGGATGCTGGAAAACGCCGATGAGCCCTTCTCACACTAGCACGCTCCTCGGATGCGTCCACGTGGATGCGGAAGCCTCAGTCGGATGCTGCGTCCTTCCCTCTACGAAGGCTGCGTCTCCAATATCGGATGCGATATTAAACCCTCGAATCTACAGATGCGGAACCTGTCTCTTCGGATCTACGACCCACAGGGCTAGATGCGGTGTTACCCCTTCGAATCACGGACTGAATCTATCGATATCTCCTCGAATCATCCTCCTTCGAAATTTGGATACGGTACTTAAGAACGCGGATACGCAATATACGAACTAGATGCCTTACACTCTGAGCTTGTTGCGAATCTACCCTTTCCACAACTGGATCTAGCAATAAACCTTCAGATCTGCAACTCTTACCTTCAGAAATGGACAGCGTCCTCACTTTAGAGCTTCACAGCGTCCTTCTGCCCCTCAGAACAGCGTTTTCTCCTGCTAGACTGGACTGCGTCCTTCTTGGCCAGCGTCCTCCCTTCCTGAAAGGTACAGCGTCCTCTCTCCAGATGGGACAGCGTCCTTCTCCTTCCAGATTCAGCGTCCTTCCTCCTCTTGCTCTGCGCAGCCACAAGAGGGCTTCCTCCTCCTCAGATAATCTTCAGAAATTGCTGCTGCTCTACTGAAAAATGACTCAGAACAACCTCACTAGGGCGGGCACTCGAAGTCCCCCGAAGCTGAGGGTAGAACCAGAAAAACCTTACCCGGGCAGGCACTCGAAGTCCCCCGAGGCTAAGGGTGAGATCTCCGACCGGAGACACTCGTGCACTAAACAGTGCTGCAGACCGACTAAACAACCGGCGTGCTGAAGCAGACAAGTCTGACTATCAATAAGAATATCATATCATGAATGAATCAAATGAGGTGAGAGCCTCTCCTTTTATAACATCAACTCCCTCCTTAACTCACCCTGGAACTGCGCAGTTTACCTGGGGTTAGCCTGATGCCTCCCCCCCATCACATCCACGTGGACCCCCAAGGCCCTCTCTAAGTCACAACGTCAACCTCCTAGGAAAAAAGAACACTTTATTATAAAGTGAGGTGGCTAAAGTGAGGTGACCCCTCTTATTTCTCACTTTATTTATTATTGCTATCTAATAAAACAAAAAAGAGCAATATTCAGTGTAAGCTAGTGGAATGTCTGATCTCCCAGAAGCAAAACGTTGCTTGTCCTCGAAACAGCGGGAAGTGAGGAGTCTTCTTGGTACTCTCATCTCCCAAAGTGACATCCTCATGCAGCGGGTTCTTCCATCTCACGAAACTCTAGAATCTTACCTTTCATGGCGGCATCTCTCCGGTGTCAATAATAGCCTCACGGCGTAATACCCGGTGCCCTCATCATACGGCAGGTTGCTCCCCTTGTGACGTACATTACTAAATCCCATTGGCCTAGCGCCTTCTTTAGGCATGATACATGGAAAATGTTGTGAATCCGGCTGCCCGGGGGCAACTCCAACTCATATGCAACCTGTCCAATCCTACGAATCACCCTGTATGGTCCATAAAAACGAGGCTTAAGCTTCTCTGCCCCCTTCTGTTTGAGTGAAGACTGGCGGTATGGCTGTAACCGCAGGTAGACCAAATCCCCTCCCTCAAAGTGTCTCTCCACTCGGCCCCTGTCTGCATATAGTTTCTGCTGATTTTGTGCGGTAGCCATGTTGTCCTTGAGAGTCCGGAGGATGTCTTGGCTCTCTTGGATCCATAGTTTGGCTCGCGGAGCCCTGCTAACCCCAAACATCACATCCACAAAAGACAAGGAATGATATCCATACAACGCATAAAACGGTGTCATGCCGATAGACATATGATGGGTTGTGTTGTAGCAGTACTCGCCCAGATGTAGCCATTTCAGCCACGCACGCTGCTGCCCACTGACGTAGTTACGCAAGTAGCCCTCCAGCCACTTGTTAACTATCTCTGTCTGCCCGTCCGTCTGGGGATGATAGCTGGTGCTCGGTGTCAACTCAGTCCCTACCAATCGAAAGAGCTCCTGCAAAAATCCACCCATAAAGCGGCTGTCCCTGTCACTAACAATGGTCTTGGGTAGACCATGCAATCTGAAAACCTCCCGGAAAAACAATTCTGCCACCTGTGCTGCTGTGTAGTGTGCCGAAATGGCAAAGAACTGAGCATACTTCGTTAGCCGGTCAACTACTACGAAGATGCAGTCCTTGCCCTGCACTGTGGGCAAACCCGTGATGAAGTCCATCGAGACACTCTCCCACTTCCCCTCGGGAATGGGAAGCGGCTGCAACAACCCTGCGGGATGGTTCATCTCCCCTTTGTTCCGCTGGCAAACCTCGCACTCCCTGACATGTGGGAGTACGTCCTCCTTGAGGCCCTTCCATGCAAATCTCTCCCGGATGGCCCTGTACATCTTGGTGAACCCCTGATGTCCTGCCAATGGTGAATCATGAGAGGCATGGAGTATCTTCTCCTTGAGCTGAGATCTCTCAGTCAAGAAGATCTGATCCCTGTAATAGATGACCTCATCTGCCACCCTGTATCTGCTATCCGCTATCTGTCCATCCAGCACCTCGCATGCAAATCTATCCTTGGAATACTCAACCAGTAGTCGAGCCTTCCAATCAACGTCCAAGCTCATGAGGGATAATGTAGCTGGTCTACGAGAAAGGGCATCTGCCACCACATTGTTCTTCCCTTTGACATACTCTATATCAAAGTCATAAGCCTGGATCTTGCTGATCCACTTCTGCTGCCTCTCCTGCAACTGTTTCTGCTCCAAAAAGTACTTCACGCTGTTATGATCTGTCCTGACTCTAAATCTGCCGCCTACCAAGTACTGCCGGAATTTGGCCAATGCATGCATAATGGCCAACATCTCCTTATCATAGATAGGATAAAGTCTCTCATGTGGAAGGAGTTTCCGGCTCTCGAATGCAATCGGGTGACCCTCCTTCATCAAAACTGCTCCAATCCCTTCTCCTGATGCATCGCACTCTAGGATAAAGGGCTGAGTGAAATCAGGCAATGCCAACACCGGACAACTACTCATCACCTCTTTGAGCTTATCAAAAGCTCGCTGTGCGGTGTCCGTCCAACCGAATGCCCCCTTCCTCGTCAGCTCCGTGAGGGGTGCAGCAAGCTGTGAGAAGCCCTTGACGAACTTCCTGTAATAAGTGCAGATACCAATGAACCCTCTAAGTTCTGTCACATTCCGCGGCTCTGGCCAGTCCCTGATAGCCCGGATCTTCTCGTCGTGGACTCTCACTCCGTCCACTCCTATGATGTGCCCCAAATACAACATCTCTGTCAAACCAAACTCACACTTGGAGAGTTTGGCAAAGAACTGCTGCTCCTCTAGGATGCGCAAAACTGTCTCTATGTGCTGGAGGTGCTCCTCCCAAGTCCTGCTGTATATGAGAATATCATCAAAGAAGACCAGCACGAACTTCCTCTGATGCTCCCTGAAGATATGGTTCATGCAAGACTGGAAAGTGGCAGGTGCATTGGTTAGTCCAAATGGCATGACCAAAAACTCAAAGTGCCCATAATGACACCTGAAAGCAGTTTTGGGAACGTCCTGTTCCCTCATGCGTATCTGATGGTACCCGGACCTCAAATCAATCTTCGAGAAGAAACGTGCTCCTCTCAACTCGTCCATCAACTCATCGATCCTGGGAATGGGGTACCGGTTCTTCAATGTCTTCTTGTTCAGTGCCCTGTAATCAATACACATGCGTAATGTGTCGTCCTTCTTCTTCACCAACACTACTGAAGAAGCGAAAGGACTGGTACTGGGCCGAATGTGTCCAAGGGCTAACAGCTCCTGAATGGCCCGCTCTATCTCATCCATGTAGGCCTTAGGATGCCTATAAGGGGTGGTGATCACTGCCTGTATCCCCTGCTCCAACTCTATCGTGTGCTCAAACCCCCGATCTGGTGGCTGTCCCGGTGGAATATCTCCAAACACTACTGCATATCTGTCAAGAAGAGTCTGTAGATCAGGGTGCACTGCCCTGCCCGTATCTACCATCTCTGAAGCCCGTAGCTCCACTGCCCACTCGATATCTCCCCTGCGGAATGTCGCATCCATGCTGTGTGCCGATACTATCTGGGGCGGATATGTGTTCTGACCTCGGATCTTCTCATGCCTCCCCGTCTTGGGATCATCCCACTCCATTTCCAAGGCCTTCCAATCTGTGGTGACCTTCCCCAGGGTGATAAGCCACTGCACTCCCAATATCACATTAGTGTCCGGAATGTCCACCACAAAGAAGTGATCAGTCAGCGTATAGGTGCCCATCGTCACTGATCACTCCGGTACATATCGAGCACAGGCCATGGTCTGATCTCCTGGAACCAAAACTGAAAACCCATCAAAGCTCTCTGTGGGTATGCCTCTCCGTGCTACCATCTGGGCATCGATGAAATTGTGGGTGGCCCCACTGTCAACTAGAACTGAAACACGCTGACCCCGTACTGTCCCACGTACTCGCAATGTCAGATACTTGGGGACTCCTCGCAATGCTGCTAGAGCTCCCCCAGTAGGGGCAAATGATGCCTCTCCCGCATCTGGTGGTGGAGGTGGTAAGGCACTCTGCGCTGCATAACACTCTCCTGCCTCCTCATCCTCCAACTCATCCTCTTCTCCGCTTCCCTCGGAGAAGACCTCTATGAAATGCGCCTTCCCTGCGGTGCATTTGTGTCCTGGTGCCCACGGCTCCTGGCAGGTGAAGCACAATCGCTTTCGTCTCAGCTCTCTCCTAGCCTCATCATCATGCTGTCCTCGTCCGGGATTCGCCTTGGGAGGCGGAATCCTCATGTCCTTACCCTTAGGCTGGAAAGCCTGTCTCTGGGGATAAGGTGGCCGAGTCCTGGGCAACACATCCTGTAGGTCACGGGCCCTGCTGATAGCATCCTGAAGTGTAGCCGGTTTGTTTGACCGGACTAGACCACGAAGGGGTTCTGATAGCCCGTCCAGGAACATCGTGACCAACCGAGCTGCTGATATGTCAGGAACCATCACTGAAACCCTCAAAAAGTCTGAGATGTATGCCTCTGCACCACCTGTCTGTTTGAGCTTGGTTAGCTCGAGGACAGGCTGATCTGGGTCCTTCTGATCAAAACGTTTCACCACCCTCCTGGTGAACTCAGCATATGTAGTCACTGTGGAATGCCCCAGTGTGGTCAACCCATGAAACTACCAGTTCTGGGCCTCACCCTCTAGATGTAATGCAGCCATCTTAATGGCCTCCTTCTCCGGCATCTGGTTAAGCTGAAAATAGAGGTCTAGTTTTTCCACCCATGACCTGGCTGTGGTCTTTGGAGACCCATCAAACATCGGCAAATGAAATTTGCTGGCTGCACGGTTACTGTCACGGTGGGAACCCCGTCCCTTATTTCGATCATGAGGCTTACTGCCGCCTCGGTACTGCATATATTGATTGAAAGGGAGAGCCTCCATGAATTCCGGCCCCAAACTACGCCAATCTGCAAACCAAACTGCATGAAGATCGGGACCCTCATCTCTTGATGCCGTTTGCTCCACTTCCTCTACCGGGAAAGTAGGCATGGTAGGTCGCGTGTCCATGGAATCGGCCTTCTGCGCTGACACAATGGGTATAGCATCTGGTATGCAACTAGATGTTCCTGATCCTTCCCCCACTTGAAAGACCCTAGGGGGTTCTTTCTGCGTTCCCCCTGCAACCTTCCTGGTTACCTCCTGCATGAATGCATCCATCTTTGCATCCATCTTTGCATCCATCTTCTCAGTCAACTTTTCAGCCAATCTTGCCAACATAGCCTCCATTGGATTCCTCCGTTCTTCTGAATCAGAATCACCTCCCCCAAGGAGAGTGGGGTGACCTCTCGGTGCCATAGAGTGCTAGCACCACAGGCTGAGCCAGATCTAAGCTCTGATACCACTGTAATATCCCCCAAAGGGGAATAAGCAGTAATAAACAGAAATATGCCAGACAGATATGAAAGGAAACAATACCGAACTAGATCATTGAATCAAGACACATGTAATACCAGAATCTGAGCCATTTTATTAATCAGAAAGTACATGGAGAGTAATACAAGAAATCAGAATCAGTGCACCTATCCTTGCCCTAGGCAAGTGATGACCCTCCCATACAAGAAATGGCTGTAAATAATGACAGCGTCCAAGCTGCCCTGGAGACTGGTGATGATCTGCGCAGAAACTGGGCTGATCCCAAGCTGAAAACCCCCTCTGCTGGAAAACGCTGTCCCTGCTAGTGACAGCGCAGAAACAGGTGCAGCATAAGCCCTCAATCCTCCAGACAAATGGATCTGCTACAGGATGCTGGAAAACGCTGATGAGCCCTTCTCACACTAGCCTGCTCCTCAGATCTGCGTCCCACCTGATGGATCTGAAGCCTCCAATCAGATCTGCGTCCTACCCTCTCTGAACTGCGTCCTCCAATATCAGATCTGATATTAAACCCTCAGATCTACACTAGATCTGGAACTATCTCTTCAGATCTACAGCCCCTAGGGCTAGATCTGGTGTTACCCTTTCAGATCTGGACTAGATCTATCAATATCTCCTCAGATCTGTCACTCCTTCAGCTGGATCAGGTGCCAAACCTTCAGATCTGCAATATACAAGACTAGATCTGCCACATACAAGACTAGATCTGCAAGATCTACCCTTTCCACAACTGGATCTAGCAATAAACCTTCAGATCTGCAACTCTTACCTTCAGAAATGGACAGCGTCCTCACTTTAGAGCTTCACAGCGTCCTTCTGCCCCTCAGAACAGCGTTTTCTCCTGCTAGACTGGACTGCGTCCTTCTTGGCCAGCGTCCTCCCTTCCTGAAAGGTACAAAGGCCCCCTTCAGAGATGGGACAAATGGTCCTTCCCTTCCGTATTCAATGGCCTCCCTCCTCTCTCGCCTTCCTCGTGCGCCCACAAGAGGGCTTTCTCCTCTCGCATAATCTTCGAAATTGGCGCCGCCCACCGAAAATGAACTCGTAACAACTCACCAGGGCGCACCGGTCTCTCGGTCGAGGGTAGAACCAAAAACTCTTACTGTGCAAGGCACTCCAAGTCCCCCGAGGCTAAGGGTGAGATCTCCGACCGGAGACACTCGTGCACTAAACAGTGCTGCAGACCGACTAAACAACCGGCGTGCTGAAGCAGACAAGTCTGACTATCAATAAGAATATCATATCATGAATGAATCAAATGAGGTGAGAGCCTCTCCTTTTATAACATCAACTCCCTCCTTAACTCACCCTGGAACTGCGCAGTTTACCTGGGGTTAGCCTGATGCCTCCCCCCCCATCACATCTACGTGGACCCCCAAGGCCCTCTCTAAGTCACAACGTCAACCTACTAGGAAAAAAGAACACTTTATTATAAAGTGAGGTGGCTAAAGTGAGGTGACCCCTCTTATTTCTCACTTTATTTATTATTGCTATCTAATAAAGCAAAAAAAGGCAATATTCCAATTAGCAAAGCTAATTGGGAATATTACAGCGGCAAACTCGATTTCTTATGGATGGATAGCAACCTATGTGGGACTCCCAAAATATAATTGACGGGACGTGGGAGTGTAGTCCATAGTAGTGTTTTCTAATGTGTAACCATTCGATGAGAGTGTTCCCATATACGTTTCATGTGTGGAGCATTATCTGATATACTCGAAGGTACGTGGAGAATGATCCTATACACTTACATACATGGAACGAGATTTCACCCCCATAATGAAATGATGGCAAACAACGACAACTACTACATTTAAAGATGTCCGAACACGTCTCTACCCTAAACCTCTAAATGTTTGTGTTAATGTTACAAATGCTCCTTAGTTTGATTCAATAAATTTTACTGTTTATCTTTGATTAAGTTATAGTTTTAGGCCTCGCCATGAATGTCACCTGAATATTCGAAAATACAAATATAGCAAGAGGAAACAAGAATATTTTCTCTTTCAATGAAAATATAGCTAAGGATGGGAAAGAACAATCAAGGTGCAACACAAAATATGCAGAAAACAAGATGCAATATGCAATCTTCCTTTCGATGCGACTATTCCTAATTTGAAGCACATGCAAAACCCTCAATTCCAAATGCAAAAATTTTCTTTTCACCACAATTAATTTTCGAAATGAAGAAAACTAAGAGGAAAATTATTAATTATTGATTTAATTACACTTTTCATAATGAGAACTCAAACAACAATTCATCCAAGCGATCAGTAATCAAACAAATAAGTTTTCAAGCATCCAAATGATAAGAACAAAGAAAAATTGAAGCCAATTCTTATCAAAGGAAAACAAACACAAAAGCGAACTAAATGGGGGTTTTAGAGAGACCACAAGACACTGAATACCTAAGGAATCTCAGTTGGAAGCAAGCTGATGATAAAGAGGCTAAAAATCTAAGGAAAAACTTGTGAAAAAACAAGGACCAACCTTGGTGCAGAGAGGGCACTAGTGCTTTGTAGCGTTTGGAAAGAGGGGACTAGGGTGAGGCACAACACTTTGTCAGTGGCAGTGGGGGAGCGTTGGTCTTGAACAATAGGTTTCTGACACAAAAAATGCAAAAACAATGAGTGAAGCCTCTTCCTAGGTTTGTTCTTGGTTAGATGATGCAACAAAGGTTTTTCAAGGAGGTAATCAAACATAAAGGAAAAGGAAAACCACCAAGGGAATACTTTGTTCCCCAGTATGTTCTCCAATTTGTTATACAATATTTATGATTGTGAACAAAGCTATCTCCCCTAGGTTTGGTGGTAAACTTAGAACAATAGAGAGACAACCAACTTGATGCTTTTTTTTTAAAGTAAATAGATGACGGAGAGAGGCCTACCTGGAAACTGTCACTCACTTCGCTCTTTCTTTAGCTTGGAAGTTCCAATTACAGCTTTGACCACCAAAATTATAACATGCATAGTCAGATAGCACAAGTCACGAAACTTCGAGATGTATCCAGTATCATCTAAATAATATATTAAATAGATCAACATGGTATTGAAATACATGAATCAACGTCACATATAGTAAAACAAAGAGTTATTTACATTAATATAAATAAAAGTATATAGTAAAACAAAGATTTATTTGTGTGAGTAAGGCTCTACAGTGTTATTTTCTAAGAGTTTATGTTTACTCACGGGTCCTCACAAATGGTAGTGTATTAGCAGTATGCATGATTTTGTCAATTTTATGCTCTGCTTACAATGAATGTTGTGGAAAATTCCTTTTCCAAAAGAAAATCTCTTGTGATCATTATTGCATCCAAGACTTATATTTTGCTTTCAATCTAATTTTGGCAATTAGAAATGGAATTGGAGCTTCCAAGCTAAAGAAGGAGTGAAGTGTGCAATAGATTCCACGTAGGCCTCACTCTTTCATCTATTTACTTTAAGTAAAAGCATTGAGTTCCTTATATTTCTATTGTTCTAGGTTGACCACCAAACCTAGGGGAGATACCTTTGTCCGCAATCGTAAATATCGTATAACAAATTGGTGACTCCACTGTGGAATTGAGTATTCCCTTGGTGGTTTTCCTTGTCCTTTGTGTTTGATTACCTTTTTGACAAACCTTTGTTGTATCATCGAACCAAGAACAAACCTAGGAAGTGGCTTCATCCTACATTTTTTACAATTTTTGTGTCAGAATAATCTTTCCAATGCCCAAGCTCCACTAGGGCCTTTGATAGAGCGTTGCACCTCACCCAGGCCCACTTTCTCCAAACGTTGCAAAGTACTGGTGCCCTCTCTACACTAGTGTTGGTCCCTGTTTTTACACAAGTTTTTCCTTGGTTTTTTAGCCCGTCTTTCATCAGCCTACTTCCAACTAAGTTTCCTTGAGTCTTGAGTGTTTTGTGATCTCTCTAAAACCCCCATTCACTTTTCATTTGTGTCGTTTGCATCTGATAAGAATTGGTTTTGATTTTTCTTTGTTCTTATCATTTGGTCACTTGCAAACTTGTTTTGTTTGATTGTTGATTGCTTGGATGAATTGTTGTTTGAGTCCTCATTCCGAAAAGTGTAATTGAATCAGTAATTGAACATTTGCATATTAGTTTTCTTCATTTTAAAATAAAGTGTGGTGAAAATAAAAATTTTGCATTTCCATTTAGGGTTTTGCATATACATTAGATTAGGAATAGTCACATCAAAAGGGAAATTGTGTTGAGATTGCAACAAGATGATGAGCTTAGTGAAAAGAGTCGCCTTCATTAAGTGGGCCCGTAGGCTATTTTTGGCGCAAGTCTATTTTTAGACATGTCGATCATATTCTATGAGCTGCAGGATGCTATTTGTGGATGGTTGGTCAAGTTGGTAAAATAGATGGACTTCTATTTTTAGACATATTGGGCAGAATCTATTTTTAGATTGCCAGTCTAAAAATAGATATGTCGAATATTATTAGCTCTTAATAATATTTGGACTATAAACATTATCTTATTCTCTTGGAGTACTTCAGTTAAGTGCACAGATGTGGCACAACAGTTGACAGAAGGAATTAAGCTATTCCTGAGGGTTAAGTGGAGCTATTGCATGGAGACTTCAGTTAGAACTCATGTGACAAAGTTTGGTGGAGTTATAGAAGTAGTTGGTGGAGTTGTGTTCAGTTTAACTCAGTTAGACACAACTGAGCTAGTTGTATCTAGTCTAACTGATTGATACACTAGTGAGAGTGGTGTGAATTAATTACTAATTAATTCACTAAATATTAACTCATTAATAAATTGAAGAAGACATCAGTTAACTACAGTGCATGGACAGTTTCAGTGGAGACCAGTGGAGACGTAGGTGAAAGAGCAAGTGTGACTATCAGTTGTGACTATAGTGTTGCATGATTTTGCACCACACATTGATGGAGATGCTAATGAGGATTGCGTGAGAAAGGCTGGGGGAATTTGAGTTCATTCAGAGTCATTCTTCGGCAGGGATTGTGCAATAGAGGCAAGTTAACAGGTGGTAAAGATCGATGCATGGATTTGCAAGATCGGGCCTGATTAGTGTGTGGAGATTGGATTGTACTGAGAGCTTGTGAGAAGCTTTGTATGAGGATTGTTACATGATCTCTATGACATATATTATATAGAAATATTTGGGGTTTTTAGCTTCAGGCTTTCCCGTTAAATCACTGTGTTAATGTGTGTGAATTTTTATGGTTTCATGTGTGCATTGCAATTGTGTTTATTTCCACATGTGATGATCAATGGTGGAATAAATTCTGTATTGTGCATGAAGTTAAAATAGTGTGTGATCAGGAGAATCTTGGTATATAATGCATTAGTTATATAATTTCTACATGGTATCGGAGCATTGATCATTGGAGAAGATTGCAATTATTGAAGCGGTTGTGTTTTGTGCTGGTGGAATTTGAATTTGCTGCAGTTTTTTCTTGGTGTCGAAGTTGAGATGTATTTCAACAGATTGTGATTGGAGTATGCCCTTGAGGGTAGCTCGAATTATATTGCATGGAAGGACAGGATGGAGTCGGTGCTGGAGGATAATGGGTTGAAGGAGTTCATAGATGCAGAAATTCCAAAATCTGCTTCTAGAGATGCTGCCGCACTTGACGCATGGAAAAAGAAGACAACAAAATGTCAAAGGATTCTGTTGGAAGGTGTGAAGGATCACATAGTGTCCAGCCTTCATGGTAAAGCTTCTCCATTCTTGATGTGGAAAGCTTTGACATACTTGTTCCAAAGCAAAAGCGACCAGAGGAAGTTGGCGCTCAAAGACAAGCTTAGGAAAATAAAAATGGAGAAGGGCGAAACTATACCCAAGTACCTCACAAAGTTTTTCCAGTGCAGGGATGAGCTGGGAAGTGTGGGGGTTACTGTAGATGAAGAGGACTTGGTGAGCTTGGCTCTCCTTGGGCTTCTGAAGAGTTGGAATTCCTACGAGGACTCTATCAATGGTCGAGAGAAACTACCGGGATGGCAGCGACTTTGGTCGGATCTTGTGCAGGAGGAGATAAGGCAGAGTACCAGGGATGGATCTTCATCGAAGAATGAAGATGAAGAAAATTGCGCTTTGGATGCCAAAGCAAGGAAAGGGAAGGGAAAGAAAAATCCTTCTCAATCCAGTGCGAAAGGCAAGAAGCAGGACATGTCCAAGGTGAAATGCTTTCACTGTCACCAACATGGACATTACGCCACTAATTGTCCACAGAAGAAGAAAAATAAGCAGGTTGCTGGATCTACAACTGGAGAGGCCTTAGCCTCATATTTTGATCTGGATTTTTCACTGATCGCATGCTTGGTCTCAAGTGTGATGGGTTCAGTGTGGTTTCTTGACAGTGGTGTGTCTTTCCATATGACCAGAGAAAAATATTTTTTTATTGATCTGGATGAGAAGGATCTTGGAGTGCACATCGAGATGGGCGATGATGGTAGATACAGTGAGATTGGTATCGGGACCATTTCCTTTGAGAGGGAGTCTGGTAAACCTTTCATATTGAAGGATGTCATGCATGTTCTAGGATTGAAGAATAATCTGATCTCTGTGGCTATGTAGGAAGACAAGGGATATGATGTTGTCTTTAGCGAGGGAAAGGCTTTCCTGCGCAGTAAGGCAACTGGTGAAACCCGAAGAATAGGGGTTCAAGTTAAGAACATTTATCAATTGCGGGTATATGGCTGCACAAAAATGGCAGGAAAAGCAGAAGGAGTGGTGAGCCGGGATGAGGGCGAATTGTGGCACAGGAAATTGGGCCATCTTCACCATGGCGCTTTGAAAATTTTGCAGCAGATTTATACCTGGCTTCCCAAGGGTACACTTGCACAGTCAGATCAGTGCAAGGGATGTACTTTGGGAAAATTTGTGAAAGCCACCTTTCATGAGAAGGATAGTCACGCCATGACGATCCTTGAGAGAATTCACATAGACGTGTGTGGACATTTCTCAGTAGCTTCGACAGCAAAGCACAGGTATTATGCGATATTTGTTGATGACTTTTCTCGTAAGTTCTGAATATTCTTCATGCAGAAGAAGAGTGAGACATTCTCAAAGTTCTGTGAGTTCATGGCACTGGTTGAGAAAGATTCGGGGAAGCAGGTGAAGGCTCTTAGGAGCGATAATGGTGGTGAATTCATCTCTGGCGAATTCAAGGACTTTTGCAGCACAGAAGGAATTCGAAGAGAGCTCATAGCGCCTCATAACCCACAGCAGAATGGGGTCGCGGAGTGGAAATAAAGAACGATCGTGGGTGCTGCACGGGCGATGTTGCATGATTAGGGCCTTCCCATACACTTGTGGGCTGAAGCTTGCAACACTGTGGTTTATGTGAAAAACCGTTGTCCTCATAGAGCACTTGGCATGAGTACACCCGAAGAGGCGTTTTCTGGTAAGAAGCCTGATATTTGTCATCTGAAGATTTTTGGCTCACTTGTTTACATTCATGTGACGAAGGATGCCAGGAAGAAGCTGGAGCCGACCGCAGAGGTTGGGATATTTGTGGGGTACACAGAAACACCCCACAACTATCATGTGTATTTGTCAGACAGTTGGAAGACTGTTGTGCGATGGGATATCATATTTCATGAGGAGAATGCCATGAAGTGTTCGCTTGAGAGGGAGCCACACTTGCATGCAGACGAGGAGCTATTAGTTCCTAAGGATGAGCCTCAGGATGTGGATCATCCACAAGAGGAGGTTCATGGAGTGGAAGAAACCACTCATGCAGCGCCAAACATCAGAGGGCGGAAGCGCACTATAGAAGTTGAGTGACTGAATCTTGATGCAGAGAGGAATGTAGGAGCACCTACATCACAGTGCAGACAGAGACAGTCACCGGACCGATATACTGGATACGTGGCTCTGATGAGCAAGTGTATTGTGACAGAGCCATCCTCTTTCGAGGAAGCTGTGGAGGACCCTGCATGGGTAGATGCCATCGTGGAAGAGTATGATTCGATTGTCAGAAATAGTGCATGAGAGATTGTCCCAAGGCCGGAAGGGAAATCAGTGGTAGGTTAGAGATGGATATACAAAGTGAAGCAAGCTGTTGATGGAGCGTCGAGAAGTACAAGGCAATATTTGTTGCCTGTGGCTTCTCACAGATTGAGGGGATCGACTATGAAGAAACCTTTGCACATGTTGCAAGGTATTCTTCCATACGAAGCATCCTTGCTTTCTTAGTGTAGATGGGTTGGTACATTCATCAGATGGATGTGAAGACTGTGTTCCTCAACGGAGTCATTGAGGAGGAGGTGTACATAGAGTAGCCTGAAGGTTTCGAAATATTCAGCAGCAAGTCGCATGTGTGCAGGCTCAAAAGAGCTCTGTATGGGCTGAAACAAGCACCTCGTGCTTGGTACACATGGATAGACAGTTATTTCACCGGACTTGGTTTTACCAAGAGTGAGGCAGATCCCAACCTGTACCAGATTATGGTTGAGGGTAAGTTGCTGATCATTGTACTTTATGTAGATGATTTGATACTGACCGGTGATGAACAATTGATACTCTCATGCAAGGCTGATCTTGCAAAGGAGTTTGAGATGAAGGACTTGGGCCTCCTTCATTATTTCCTGGGATTGGAAATTTGGTAGCGGAAGGATGGACTATTTGCGTCTCAAGGAAAGTATGCCCGAGAGATACTGGAGAAATTCAACATGCAAGGCTGCAAGCCTATCGACACTCCTCTTCCTGGTGGTTGGAGGAAAGAGGATGCTACATCGACAGAGGTAGTGGATGCCAATGTTTATCGACAGTTGGTTGGTTTTCTCATGTATCTAGTCAATACACGACCGGACATATGCTACGCTGTTAACCAGCTTTCAAAAGCTATGGTTAAGCCTACCAAGCTCTTTTGGAAGGCAGATAAGCATGTATTGAGATATCTCAGAGGCACATTAGGATATGGACTGTGGTACAGACAGTCGGATGAGGTGAAGCTACATGGCTTCACAAATGTAGATTGGGCAGGGAGCCCAATGGAGCACATTTGGAGGGATTTTCAGTATCAGGTCTACAACAGTTTCTTGGTACAGCAGGAAACAGAGATCCATGGCACTCAGTTCTGTGGAGGCCAAGTATATGGCAGCAAGTTTGGCTGCATGCGAGGCTATATGGGTGAGGAAGATCCTGGTTGGGTTGTTCGGTTCACACTTAGATCCTACTGTGATATATTGTGATAATCAGAGTTGCATTAAACTCTCGGCTAATCCAGTATTTCATGATAGATCTAAAGATATTGACATCTGGTACCATCATATCAGAGATTGTGTGCATCGGAAGATCATGTTACTATCTTACATTCCTTTGGAGGATCAGGATGCTGATATTCTGACGAAGGCACTCACCAGGAGCAAATTCAAATACCATAGAGAAAGGATCGGGGTGGCAGATAATCCCTATCTTGTTGAGAGGGAGTGTTGAGATTGCAACAAGATGATGAGATTAGTGAAAAGTGTTAGTATGATTCTTTCGTCGTAAAAGATCACTTTAGCTACACATAACAAATAGCCCTAACATCGATTATGGCTGCAAAATATCTTTAAGTTTTCTGCACAAATCCAGATCTAAGCACAAAAGACATTAAGCAGATAAAATATAACATGGCTCCATAAATCCAATGGACAAGACAAGAAGAATGTATTTAAAAGAATTTTGTATTATATTAAAGAATGGGGCACCTGAGAGGAAAACAAGAAAGGTGTCTTCCGGTTTTCCTCAGTGGGATGGGTTCTTGAAAGTCCTCAGTGTTTCAGATCTAACATTTCTCTCTCTTATGGGTGTAGAACAACAAACATAGAACTCAATGGGAGTTCACAAAACAAAATGGAAAATGGTGACCAAGAGTAGATCCAGAGTGATCTAATGCAATGAAGGTGACTAATGAATGGGGAAAACCCCCTATTTATAACAAAATATTGGGGCGGTCTAGAACTCGGTGCATGAATAAAATATTATTAATCGAATTCTAGAAGCACCCTTTAGGAATATTTTATTATATTTTTTGGAGGGAAAAGGATTCTTGACTTGGCTCAATTCCTTTATTTATAAATAATAAATAAATAAATGATTTATTTATCATTTTAGGGGAATGATGGGAATAAATAATGGTTTATTTGATTATTTATGGATGATTTAGTCAAATTTAACTAGGAATATTATTTAAATAATTATTTAAATAACTTTTTCTTAGGAAATAATTAAATAAATAAAGATTTATTTAATTAATTGCTTTGTTTTGGGTTAAATATGACCAAATAAGTTATTTTATGTGGTGAAAGCAATTTTACTTGGGGTAAAATTGGTCTTACATGGTGTATTTGGGTTCATCTAATAATAATAGGTTAGATGACCAAAAGAATGGTGTAACAGATTGCCCCCCAACGTATGAGTGTACGAAGCAAATCGTATGACCAAAGTACGTTGTAAGAACTCAATCACTAGATATCAAAAGGGAAGTGAGAGAGAGAAGTGTAATGTTGTCTGATGTGCGAAAGGACTAGACCCTGAGGAGATGAGACTTACAGGTGCAACAAGTCTATAGTGTGTGAAGTGGTACCTGTGCTAAAGGCAGTGGGGGAGGCATACCTATGCCCGCTGAGACAAAGTACAAAGAATAAGGCGCCCGGAAAACCATGGAACGCAATAATGAAGCATGTGCTGGCCTAAATATGAGCCAGATAAATATCATGATGATTCTCATGTACATGTGATGCCTGCAATAATCGTCAGGACTTATACAATTTTATGGTAGTACATAAGATACAAATACACCCAAATGCCCCCTACACGCAGGGAAGGGCTCGCAAGCTCTGACAGATACGTGCAAATTGAAGAGGCACCGCAAGCGGTTGAGGCTGATATCATCAAATGGGAGGAGCTGCATCAAGGGGGGAAATGAGTTCATCCGGGCATGTGAGGGGTTACCTACAGGGCCACCCCCTCATGAGGGTTGAGACATCTCACACACACCCGGGAATCACCAATAGCTGCTGCTGCATTACTGGACTATCAAGTGTATAGATCACGATCATGCTGAAAAGAGCTCGAACCAAGGTACACTGCCCCCTAGACCTGGCTTCTGGAGTAAATGAGTTGATGTCGACAGAAGTAGGTCCACCATAGGTGAGGCAACAAGGGAATCTCAACTAAGGCACGGGAAAAAATAGTAGAGTGACTAACAGACGGACACTGATGATGATAATGAAATGAGGAATACTGAGTAGCGGATGGACGAATTCCCCTGTTAGAGCATAAAGGGCATGAGTGGCTTGGCAGCGACTGACACACTATCATGAGGGATAAGGGACAATGGTATTGAAGGCCATAATGTGCAGCACGAGAGAGGGACCAAGCAATGAAGGATGGAGGACTATAGTGGGAGACAAAGGGATGCGATATAGACTCCATGACTGATGATGACTCAACTCGGATGCTCTAGACAAGGGCGACTTGATGGTGCTACCATGCAGTGAAGGCCCAATGGGGGACCGTAAAAGCATGAGTAAAATAGGGTAGCTCATGACGAAAATCAACATGAACAAAGACGAGTAAGGAGGAAAAGTGGTGCCCCTGGTACAAGTGTTGTAAGTGAAGAAATTCGATTTTGAGAAGAGATGAAAAGATCCTTCATGGACAAAATGTGTCGTGATGAAGTATTGAAACATGAAAAATGAACAAACACCCATTTGAGTGCTCGGTGAAAGCTTTCCAATGGTGCAGACGGTTTGTCAAACAGGGCTACGGTTTGGTCACAGCTGGCGAAAGAAAAAACAGGGGTTTTGCTTCTAATAAGACATTTTCCCTCCAAAATCATTCATTTGCTTGTGTATCTGTGGTGAATGTGGAGAGGAGAGAAGGCCCGAAATCTTGCAGTGATCGTAGCGGACAAATCGACCGTTGGAATCGTGATTCGTCAGTTGTAGGTAAGAGGTCTAATCCTACTCGTTGTTTTTGATGGATTCAAAGTTCAGATTAGGGCCTGAAATCTCAGTAACTCCCGCTACTTCTTCCTCACGGTCAGGTCGCACTTTTTGGGCAAAAACTGCGACCTGGGACGCAGGTTTGGGCCTGAAAAGTGCGACCTAGCCTAGGTTTTTGCTGAAAAGTGCGACCTGTGAGAGGGAGGTGATTTCAGTGCTGTTTTGGGCTGAGATTCAGTTTTAGTGTGAATAGATGTAGTTTTGTGGATCTGTAGACTGACAAAATGATGTTTTTGTGCAGATATGGTAGATATATTGATCAAATGGAGAGAGAGAGACTTAGGTACATTACGGATGGAGATCTAGGCGGGTCAGGGTGTCCGTCGTGTATTGGCTAGGTATGGGGTGTTGAAATTTTTGGAGAACCCTTTGATGAGGGCTAGAGAGCCCTTGTTGGCCCGTATTATCAGTTACTGGGATTCAGATCAGGAGGCGTTTCTAGTGCAGAGACACAGGATCGAGCTGACAGTCCAGGATTTGTATTTCTTGACTGGTCTCCCACCATTAGGGATGGTGGGAAATACGCAGCCAGTGTTACCACATGGGCGTAACATTATGGATTTTTTTGAGCGACATTATCAACCAGGTGTTCGAGTCAAAGGGACTCGAATATCCATTGGTGATCCAGAGAGGTTGGAGACCCGGGCAGTGGCCGTAATAGTGTTACTGGTCTTGGGTAGCCAGGCGTTCCATCACATCACTAGAGGGCAGATGATGATCGTGGAGAGTGTGCTGAGTGGGACCTACTATGGGTGGGCCCAGATGATGTTGGTGTTGGTGAAACGACAGCTGTCGCTATGCAAGCGACAAGTGAATCATGATTGTGCCTATGGGACGATGTTGTGCTCTTTCTTCTTTGAGAAGATCTCAACCTTACGACCTCGTGTACAGTTGCCTGATGGAGGTTCGAGAGAGCCCCGGATGCATTGGTGGGGACGACTACTGTGTAGAGGAGGGGGAGGGGCGGTCGGACGGGTGTTCCGACCAGAGTTCTTCGCGCATTGGGATCAGATGCCATTATACATAGACAAATATCCCTATAGTGGGATGAGTTATTGGGGAGATTAGGACTTGCCATTTCCGTCGGGTCGAGTGTGGGGGCCCGATGGTAAGTGACAAGCAACTAATATGTTAGATGTATTTTAGAGTTTTGTGACTAGTATACATGATGCTAATCGAGATGTTTTGTGGAATGCAGATATAGCTCCGGTAAAACCGGCCGGATATATGGGACGACCTACAGCGACAGGAGCTACAGGGGCAAGTGGATCAGGGACGACGCAGAGCAAGGATATGGCTGCTCTAGTGGAGGATATTCGTCGTAGATGTGAGGGGTTGCTTACCGGTGTATTAGAGCGTGGTTGGCAGGATTTAGATGACCGATACATAGAGTTATGTATTGGGCTACACTCAGAGTGGCGAGGTATCATGCGACGCATGGCGATGGTCGGTCAGGCTGTGCGTGATCTACGAGCTGCGGGAGCAGAGCCATTGGCTCGAGATCCTCCAGAGAGTGATTAGATGTAGGGCAGGTGGTGCCCCCCAGTGTCGATGTAGGGGCGAGTGGTGCCCCCCATTTTTGTAGTTTTGTTATTGTAACATGCTATGGGCATGTAGTATGTTTCAGAGTAGATGGAATCTAAAAACACATGTTATATAATATATGTGATGTATATGTATTTGGTTGATGGTGTTAAATGTTATTGTGTTGTGTGTGATATATGCCAGTCTAGAGCATGGTTTGCGATTTGATCTACGTAGTGATTTTGATCTCTAGGTATATGGCTAAATGTAATGAATCTAAATTCATGTATCAAAAGTTTCACTCGTAAATATTGTCTAAACAGGATAGGGTTGTGCACACAATAGACTGTTTGGTCAATTTAGTGTGTCCTAAATTGCTACATTAATTTATCAATCTAGGATTTTTAAGCTGATGAAGTGTGGCGCACTATATGTGCAAGATAACCTATCTCTTACTTTTTGGTCATTTTTGGATTTTTTATGAAATTCTGAAAAACAAGTATGGAGACAAATATTCAGGACAACAATGTCTTTCTAATGATTTTCCAAATTTCAAAAGAATTTTAAAAACACACAATGACAAAATTAATTCTTCAAAGAAAATGAAATTGCATCACTACTCTAGTCAAACAAATAATGAACTACTGATCATGAAACTCATTATTCTTGCTGCTGTTCAAACACAAAAGAAACTATGCTTAAAGAAATCCAAAAGTTGCAACAAAGTAAATCTAAATCAAATTACATCAACTTATCTTTTGATCCCTCACCATTAGTCCAGCTATGGTTTTCGGAGGTAACCATAAACAACTTGAGTAACCTGATATCTAACTTGCAGAAAGTAAACTAATATCAAAATACACATTCATAATTCAATCCCTCGCCATTAGTCCAGCTATGGCTTTCGGAGGTAACTGAAGATGTCATGAGCAATTTAATATTTCTAACTTGTAGAAAGTAAACTAATATCAAACTACACATTCATAATTCAATCCCTCGCCATTAGTCCAGCTATGGCTTTCGGAGGTAACTGAAGATGTCATCTAGGAAGATGTATAAGAAAAATGCAGATTTGAGACTCAACATAGACACCATTAAGTTGTAAGACGAGAAGCAGGGAATCTAAATGGACATGCAGATGGAGGATGTGATGAGAGATAGAATTGGCGAAGAGACCACGAACTGCATCATATTCAACTTGATTATTGGTGGCTTGACCAATGCAGACCCCATTTGCAAGAACAAGGGTATGCAAGGGGGTAAAAATGGCCCAGGCGGCTGAGGCAAGGTTTCGAGAATAGCGACTGGCGCCATTGGCATAACCAAGGTAATGAGTGGACGAGAGGGTCGAGGGAATATCATCACAAGATGAGAAAAGCGAGGAAAAGCGGGGACGCATGTTGCGAAGTACATCATAGATACAGATGGGAGTATCGGGATGATGGGAAGGCAAGGAAAGGTGGTGGAAACCACAAGAGGCTGCAGAGCTACCTAGATCATTAGTAGAGGAAGAAAGGTGCACATACGGGTCATTAGGGGAAATGACAAAAGAACAAGTAAAAAGATGGTCGAAACATAAAGAGCTCGAAAAAGTGGTGGAAGGGGGATCAAGCGAAACAGACAGAGTGGATTCAGAGGGGATGTACTCCGAGGGGTGTGCGGATGATGATAGGTATAAGAGAGGAGCAACAGATTCAGACATCTCAACATCAGGGGGAGGGATTTCAGTGGTAGCCGGGGGATCCTCAAGTAAACTTGACGCATACTGAGCAAGGATGGGCGAGGCGGATTGATTTTGTTCAACTTCGTACTCTCGAATGACCTCTAAAGAGGCTTGGTAATGTGTGAGGTGAGGGAAATGGTGGGAATAATGGCCATGGACACCACACAGAGCACAGGGTTTGTTGGTGCGAAGAGTCTTTGGGTTCTTGGCTACGGATGAGGAAGAAACAGAGGTGTGAGGGACCGTAGATTCAGGGAACGCAACTTTAACCATGGGTTGGATACGAGGCAACTCAGGACAAATATGGGTGGGATGCCCGATACCATCACACAAGGCATAAGGCTTGGCAGGTTGGAGAGGGGCAGGGTCAGGTGCGGTGGCCTTTTCATTGGATGCCCCCTTGCGAGTTTTTCGTTTCTTGCCGGTAGCTGTCACAACATTAGGAGGGTTCTGCGGAGGGGCGAGGGGCACTGTGGTGGTGGAAGGAGCGACGAGGATCGATTGTACTGGTGTCACATCTATGTATGGTTTGTGGTGGCCTGGTGGGGTCTCAGTTGGAGGGGTAAGATACCAAACGGGAATTCCCAAGGTTAAATTAGGAAGGGAAAGGGTGGCCATGACTAGGACCGAATAGACACCGGGGGGGGAACAAGGAAAGGTATATGACCGGTGGGGTAGTGACCAGGGGGGACGGCTCCCATATGGTGGAGACTTGAGGGAACTGACTCAGGAGGGTAGGAAGGTTCCTGAGTGTGATGGGAAGGCCTGGGGGAAAAAGGTTCGGTTGACTGAAGAGAAGGGCTAGGAGCAGGAGACGGTGGGTGAGATAGAGGTTGCTGACTAGCCGGAGCAGGCTGTGGAAGGCTAGCCTGAGACGATTGCATCATGCAAACATTCGCTAAGCTGGGGTCAGAGACGGGAGGAGGGGGAGGACCAGGAAAAGTTCCAAGCAAAGAGGAGTCTTTGTAGACGCCGAGGGAAACACTGGTCAACGAATCAACAGTTGGTTTATTGGTGACAGTAGAGATGGTGGAATCAGGGGAGGTCTGAGATTTTGGTTCATGGTAGGTCAATTGGTCAATGGTGAAAATATTTCCATTATGAGGGAAACACATCTTGCGGTGGACTGCGGACGGGACGACTGACATGGCATAAGTGTAACTACGCCCCAAAAGGATGTTGTAGTCAAGAGGGGCGTCGATAAATTCAACGTCGACACAAACAATCTTGCCGGCAAGGGTGATAGGACAGTTACGAAATAGGCCAATGGGCTGGGAGGCATGGCCATTTCATGCATGAAGGGTGATGGTGGAAGGGGCCAGTTCAGGGGATCTGAGTTGTTTCCAAACTTAAGCGAACATTACGTAGGTAGATTTCCCCTCATCAATAATACACCGAGCAACATTGGCGTTTCGGATTTTGACTGGGATTTGGAAAGCAACTGAAGGAGGAAGAGGGGGACGGTCTGACTGACGGGCATCAAAAATAATCAATTGGTCATCAGCAGGATCTACAGCGCCCACGGCAGATAGTAGAGCCCTCTTTTGAAAAGGACACGACTGGAGGAGTTCCAGTGTTGAAATGGCAGCAGGAGATTGGGCCAGTTTATCTACTATGCTGTATGAATGGGCAGCCAGAACAAAGGCAACATTTCGGCGTAATGGTCCCTTAGGAGGCTTGGGATGAACCTCGGCTTTGGGTAGATGGAGTTGCAAGGGACCATTGGGTGTCGATAGAGGCTCTGTAGGACCTGACGATGGAGACTCAGAGACAGACGGAACAGGAGGTGTGGAATACTGACGGGACCGAGTTTGAAGGTTGAGGTCGACAGTGAGAGGTGGGTTAGAAGCCATCATGAGAATCTGGTAATCAGAGGAACCAGAAGGGGAAGGTTGAGTGGTTACCGGGGCATGAGGTGGTTGAGTGGCCATGAATCCTTGTTGCGGGAAAGGATCGGTAAACACATCAGGTTGAGAAGTAACGGGGGTAGTAGGGGAGGAGTGCTGTCCCCGCACGGTGGCCTGAGAATCCCAAAGTTGCCGCATTTATGGTAATAAGGGACAATCGTGAGTGTAGTGACCATAAACACCGCAACACGAACATGGCTTATTGGTGCGAAGTGGCCTGTCCGGTTTGGGCTGAGAGCCCTGTGGCTGGTTGGCAGTGGTAGAGTTGATATTAGAAGGATTGGGTCCACGATTACCAGAAGCGAATTGATTGCCTCTTCTCCTTCTTTGAGAAGGAGGAAAATTAGGTGCCCCTTGCTGTGCAAATACTTGCCCTGGAGGGGGTAGTAAGTGCGGTTATGGGGGTGGAGAAGGCAAGGGAGTGGGAGGTCCAAATGCTGGAGGAGTTGGGACACCAGGTTGCGGATATGGATAAGGAGTAGGGTGGGCAGCAATAAGGTAAGCAGGGGGGTGGGAAAAAGGAGGAGGCATGCCGTAGCCTGAATACATGCTGCCTGGAGGGGAAAAAACGCCAGAGAGGCTGGCCCCTAGAGGAAAACCATGGCCCGGAGGAGGTTGGGTAGAGGTATGTGATAGGGCTCCAACGATACCGTCGGCAGAATGATATGCCCCCGAGGCATTAGGGCCACCGGGTTTGGGAAGGTCAGGAAGGACGGTATAAACATAACCACATTGGGTGTAGATAAGGTCATACTTCAAGGCGATTTGGAGGGCGACTTCTTCGGTTTGGGGAAAATGGGATGCGACATCTTTACCAATGGGAGGTAAGAGAGAGCGAAGGAACCAGTCCATGTAAACCCGATCTTCAAAGGGGGGAGCTCGACATAAGCTTCTTCTGTGCCTCCATTCCTGGACATGAGCGGAAAGGCGGGTTGAGGAGGATTGACGGAAGGAGGTTAAAAGCTCGATACCTGTGTCATATCGGAGAGGGAGCTAGAAATAAGATAAAAAGGCTTGGGCAATGGTCACAAAAGTGGTATGGGAGGAGGTGGCCTGTTCAACATTCCATTTAGAAGCTTCGCCTGTAAGCGTGCGTTGGAACAATCTAAGATGAATAGAGTCGTCAATAATGGAATTGGAGGAACACCACATATGGAAGGATCGGATATGGTTGGAGGGTTCCTCACTAGCAAGGCCTTCGAACTTGGGAATGTCGAAGGGGAGCTTGGTTGGCATAGCAGGCCAACTAACATCGTGGCAGATAGGATCATTAATCAGCTGATTGAAGTCGAGGAGACTAAGGCCGACCATATAAGGGAGTAATGGGGCAGTCGAGGTAGGTCTCGAGGTGGTTCCACTAGAAACAAACCCATAAGTAGTACTGGGGTTACTGCTGGTGGTAGGCCATGAAGTAGACATGGTGAAAGTGACAGGGGGAGAACCAGGAGGGGGAGAACTCGAACAATCAGAGGAAGAGTCAGAGTGCGGACTCGGGGAAAGACTTACTCGATGACGACGGGAAGGAGGAAGTCGACCAAGCGGAAACTGAGGTTGAAGGCCAAGAAGTCTCCGGGAGAGGCGCCTTGGGGGCGCAATGATGACGGGAAGAAGAAAACTGACAAGGGCAGGGAGGGAAAAAATGAAGTGAGGTCAAGGGCATAAAGGTGCAGTGACAATTGATTTTAAAGTCTTTGCCAGGCGGTGTTAACCAGGCGCTTCTTCACTTAGGGTTAGTGTGTGGAGTGCGTTAATTTTAATTGTTTAAACCCAGACGTTTTGAGAGTAAAAGAAAGAGTGTGCTGCGTAACGGAAAAGAAATCTGCAGTAAATAAGATTAAAAGAACAGAAAATTAACAACTAAAAATGCAGCAATCTAACCCAAGAAGGTGGGTCTCCCAAAACTAGTCTATAAGAGGGAAAACACTAGGCAAAGCACGCTAAAAAGAGGCCAATAGATCGAAGGTCCGGAGGGACTAGGATCTAAAGGGTAAATCTGCTGAAAAGTGGTGCAGAGAACAACAAATAAGCAGAGGCAAGGTTGCTACTAAAAAGGAGGAGATCAACTAAAAATATAATAGACAAGGCAGTGGCCTTAGAAATGAACCCAAACAAAACGATATGAGGTGGTTTTGAGAGGGAGAAGAGCTGATCTAAAGGGATCTGAAAAGGAGGTATCAAATCGGAGAAAAAGGGGGCTGAAACTCTGGAAATTCAGACTCCTGAAACAGTAAAGACTCGTCCACAAAAAGTGGAGGGTATTAGAGCCCTAAGGGGCAAGATTCCCTCTTAGTTGAGTGAAGCAGATCAGAAACAGGTCCAAACGGGCAGATATAGAGGCTGGAAAACCCTGACAGAAGCTTCAGACAAACCCAGAAAAAATGCTGAAAAATTTGCAGAAAAATTGCAGGTCGCAGGTTCTGACCTGTTTTCAGTCCAGGTCGCAGGTTTGGGGCAGAAAAGTGCGTCCTGAGGCTTAGGTCGCACTTATTGGGCCGATAAGTGCGACTTGTAGATCTGGCTCTCTCGACGGCAAATTTTAGAAAAATTTGTCGTCTCAGCTGCGGCTGATGTCTGTCACCTACGCAATAAGGCCAGAAACACATAGAAGTTAAAAATTTGACTGTTTAAGGGTTTTAGGGGTGAAAATCACCATAAAAGTAGGAAAAAAAATGGAAGAGAAACCCTAGGGTCTGAAACAGCTGGATATGCAGGAATAGATAAAACGACAACGGTCGCAAAAGAAAACCCGTGTGGAGTCACCAATTGTTAGTATGATTCTTTCGTCGTAAAAGATCACTTTAGCTACGCATAAAAAATAGCCCTAACATCGATTATGGCTGCAAAATATCTTTAAGTTTGCTGCACAAATCCAGATCTAAGCACAAAAGACATTAAGTAGATAAAATATAACATGGCTCCATAAATCCAGTGGACAAGACAAGAAGAATGTATTTAAAAGAATTTTGTATTATATTAAAGAATGGGGCACCTGAGAGGAAAACAAGAAAGGTGTCTTCTGGTTTTCCTCAGTGGGATGGGTTCTTGAAAGTCCTCAGTGTTTCAGATCTAACATTTCTCTCTCTTATGGGTGTAGAACAACAAACATAGAACTCAATGGGAGTTCACAAAACAAAATGGAAAATGGTGACCAAGAGTAGATCCAGAGTGATCTAATGCAATGAAGGTGACTAATGAATGGGGAAAACCCCCCTATCTATAACAAAATACTGGGGCGGTCTAGAACTCGGTGCATGAATAAAATATTATTAATCGAATTCTAGAAGCACCTTTTAGGAATATTTTATTATATTTGTTGGAGGGAAAAAGATTCTTGACTTGGGTCAATTCCTTTATTTATAAATAATAAATAAATAAATGATTTATTTATCATTTTAGGGGAATGATGGGAATAAATAATGGTTTATTTGATTATTTATGGATGATTTAGTCAAATTTAACTAGGAATATTATTTAAATAATTATTTAAATAACTTGTTTTTAGGAAATAATTAAACAAATAAAGATTTATTTAATTAATTGCTTTGTTTTGGGTATGACCAAATAAGTTATTTTATGTGGTGAAAGCAATTTTACTTGGGGTAAAATTGGTCTTACATGGTGTACTTGGGTTCATCTAATAATAATAGGTTAGATGACCAAAAAAATGGTGTAACAAAAAGAGTCGCCTTCACTAAGTGGGCCCGCATGCTATTTTTGGCGCAAGTCTATTTTTAGACATGTTGATTATATTCTATGAGTTGCAGGATGCTATTTGTGGATGGTTGGTCAAGTTGGAGAAATAGATGGACTTCTATTTTTAGACGTATTGGGCGGAATCTATTTTTAGATTGCGAGTCTAAAAATAGATATGTCGAATATTATTAGCTCTTAATAATATTTGGACTATAAACATTATCTTATTCTCTTGGAGTACTTCAGTTAAGTGCACAGATGTGGCACATCAGCTGGCAGAAGGAATTACACTATTTCTGAGGGTTAAGTGGAGCTATTGCATGGAGACTTCAATTAGAACTCATGTGACAGAGTTTGGTGGAGTTATAGAAGTAGTTGGTGGAGTTGTGTTACGTTTAACTCAGTTAGACACAGTTGAGCTAGCTGTATCTAGTCTAACTGATTAATACACTAGTGAGAGTGGTGTGAATTAATTAATAATTAATTCACTAAATATTAACTCATTAATCAACTGAAGAATACATTATTTAACTACAGTGCATGGACAGTTTCATTGGAGACCATTGGAGAGGTAGGTGAAAGAGCAAGTGTGACTATTAATTGTGACTATAGTGTTGCATGATTTTGCACCACACATTGATGGAGATGCCAATGAGGATTGCGTGAGCAAGGTTGGGGAAATTTGAGTTCATTCAGAGCCATTCTTCAGCAGGGATTGCGCAGTAGAGGCAGGCTAGCATGTGGTAAAGATCAGTGCATGGATTTGCAAGATTGGGCCTGATTAGTGTGTAGCGATTAGATTGTACTGAGGGCTTGTGAGAAGCTTTGTATGAGGATTGTTACATGATCTTTATGACATATATTATATATAGATATTTGGGGTTTTTAGCTTCAGGCTTTCCCATTAAATCACTGTGCTAATGTGTGTGAATTTTTATGGTTTCATGTGTGCATTGCAATTGTGTTTATTTCCGCATGTGATGATCAATGGTGGAATAGATTCTGTATTATGCATGAAGTTAAAATAGTGTGTGATCAAGAGAATATTGGTATATAACGCATTATTTATATAATTTCTA
This sequence comes from Pinus albicaulis, assembly GCA_034641835.2. Classification (NCBI taxonomy): domain Eukaryota; kingdom Viridiplantae; phylum Streptophyta; class Pinopsida; order Pinales; family Pinaceae; genus Pinus; species Pinus albicaulis. The sequence goes on along the minus strand of CM076575.1, from coordinate 2,021,727,841 downwards.
CAAATTGCATCTTGCATCTTGTTTGTTGCATATTTTGTGTTGCATCTTGATTGCTTCTTCCCTTCCTTAGCTAGATTTTCATTGAAAGAGAAAATATTCCTATTTTTTCTCATGCTAGATTTGCATTTTAGGGTATTCAGGTGACATTCATGGTGAGCCCAAAAAATGTAACTTAGTCAAATATAAACAGTAAAATTTATTGAATCAACCTAAGGAGCATTTGTAACATTAATGCAAAAATTTAGAGTTATAGGCTAGAGACGTGTTCCGACATCGTTAAATGTAGGATTTGTCGTTGTTTCCCACCGTTGCATCCCGACGGTGAAGTATCGTTCCACATATGTAAGTGTATAGGATTGTTCTCCACGTACCTTCAGGTATATGATATGGTGATACACACATGAAAATTATATGGGAACACTCTCATCAAACGGTTACACATTAGAGAACACTACTATGTATTGCACTCCCACATATCGTCAAGTATATTTTGGGAGTCCCCAATAGGTTGTTATCTGTTATACGTGATTTACGCTTGAAGATAAAGGTATCTCCCCTAGGTTTGGAGGTCAACCTAAAAAAATAGAGAGCTTTTCCTTAAAGTAAATAGAAGATCGAGTGAGGCCTAACTAGAAACTATGGCTCACTTCACTCTTTCTTGAGCTTTGAAGCTCCAATTCTAGCTTTGATCACCAAAATTAGAACATGTAGAGTAAGATAACGCAGGACAAGAAACTATGATATGTATGCAGTATCATCTAAATAATATATTCAATAGATAAACATGGTATTGAAATACATGAATCAACGCCACATATAGGAAAACAAAGAATTCTTTTCATTAATATAAATAGAAGGAGATTACAACCATAAGTGGCAATAGATATTTTAGAAGAGATCCTTTGAGTTGTTGACTCGTCCTTTCCTTGCCACAATATGCACCTCCAGTAACCCTATGCATGAGATGATAAATACTTACTATAGCAGCATAAGGGTAGAATCACTCTCCAAATCTAACCATTACCTCTAGGATATGAGAGGGTAAATATATAGGAGAGAGGGGTAAGTTGGGAGTTATTATTCAATTACCATTCTAAAGCTTTAGATCCAGCTTTGATGGAGGGATTGGATAAAAGGATAAGTGGTGAAAAATCCAAAGCAGGGTAGGATAGGATCCAAATGTCAATTCAAGGTAAGTAGTTGAAACAAATTCTCAAAACTCCTAGAAGGTGAAGCTTCTGAAGTATTGCTCATTATCCTAGAATTCTAAAACCAAAGCAGGTGAAAAGGAGGGATACATGTTGGTGACCAATGCTGGCCATAGGGGAGAAACTTCTAGGCGAACACACACCAGTAGGCGTGCAAGGAGCATTGGTGCTCAAACTGGCTCAGATATGTCATTTTAGGGTTGAAATTATGAGGGATGAAAGGTACATGCTTAGGGCTTTGTGCAAGATGATGACAAGATGATGACAAGGGGAATATGATGTTGATTGATCCCATTAGGAGGATCACTTTGATTGGATGTGAAAAAATTTCCTATAACATAATGCCCCCCTAAAGCGAAAGTCAGAGATGGTGACTGATGATTGCAATGATTTACCTTATGAAAAGTAGGGATCAAGGACAATCAGTGAGCTTCATTTGTTACAATACAAGTGTCATGACATCTGGATGCTGAGGGAGGTATACCCATACTCATCTCATAAGTTATCATAACATGTGTAACGATCAAAAGACACGTCCATAGACACAACTAATGGACTCATGACTGGATGACTATCTATATGATGAAGGCCATCATACATTCTCATCTTTGTATAACTCCTGAAATCAGAGCCCAGATGGATGAAACTAGATCTGGGGTCTTCTTTCTCGTTCACATGACCAACTAATGTACGAGTATATTCATGTGAATAAATGAGTTAGATTCGAACATGGTAGAAACCATTTGATTACTCTCCAATGATGTAATTCGTTAACAGATGTGAGAGAAACCACTGATGATGTTAATGGCTCTCAAGGTAGGATGGTACAATCATTATGGTGTGAGTAAATGAGTTGATGTATAACACTGTACAAAATATTTAGGTTGAAGGCCAATGATATAAACATGTCGCTTAGAGCGAGTAGACTTGCCATTGATGTATGCAAGCACCAAGGTACAAAAGGGGTGTTTCTAAGTCAACTTCATAGATCATGTGTTGATGTCGATAGGAAGCGACCCGTTGCAGGAGGGTCTTGATGTATCCCCCATCAACGACACAAAATAGGTTTCATGATTGAGACAAGAATGATCATAATGATGTTGATATGGAACTAGATCAAGAAAGGAATACATGAAATGTGTTATCACAAAATCTGACCCTAATAGGCTGTTGATCAAGTAGACTCTGAGTAACTCATTCAAACCAATATTTTGGCTGAGGCTTAGCCTCCTCAACCTGAGAGGGCTCTCTCAATAGGTTTAATATTTTTGATTAATGATTAGATGGCTAACTCTAGGAATAAAAGGATAAAAATGTATAACTAGTTGAATCAAAGATTAGAAAACATCTATTGGGGTATGGAGTCAGAGTAGTCTTCAACAAAACATCATGATCTGTCAAACATGGAAGTCAAGGCACTTGGAGTCTAAGTTTATAAGTGAAAACGGTAACACAGTGAAAAAAGCGCAGTCTACAAGCATGTGAAGGAAGTTAGAGCATTTTTCAATTAATTCTAAGTAACACATGTTCATACCACTGCAAATAGATAATTGAAAAAGGCCATAATAATCTCAAACACATAAACCCCTTGTGAATCTTGAGTAGTAAACTGATCTCTGTATTAAGTTGAAAAATATCCAGTCACATACAATAACACAACTGATTTGCTAATGAAAATGCCAACCTTTAGGAATTCGACCTCTTGCTTCATATAGAGTCTTTACATTTCTTGGATTCCATGATCCATCATTGGGAGAATTCGAATTTCTAAAATTGACACCTATATACTCCTAAAACAAACTCTTAATTACAAACTGAAAGTTGACTGTCTTCTAGGAGTTCATACAAATAGGAGTGAAACTCCTTATCATGTCTCAAACAAACTTATCCAAAATTTAAATACCCTCTTTGACAACAGCTAATGCATGTCTTCGACCTTAATGATGCCTCTAGCTTTGTGGTGAACCCTGCTGATTCATGACTTAACTGCCCTAGAAACCAGGAGATAGAGTTTCCTGAATTTTAGCCTTTACCTCCATGCCTGTCTTCAAACATATTTGCTAGCCTTGATGATGATCTTGTATATGTAACATGTGTTAACATTCCATAAAATCTTCAATCCTTCCACCTGTGCAAAAGGAAGCCTTCGAAAAAATGAAAAGGAGAGGGAATATGACTGCGCTACGAAAACAACCTGTTTTCATAGCACAACTTTTATACCACCGTAAAAACATTCCTTTCACCATTATTTTCTTTCTTTTCAACCTGGAACTTCATTTATGACCTTGATCTTTCCATTCACAATGCTAAACTCTGAAGACTAGTAGTTCTTACCTCCCAATTTCATGCAAAAATGCCAAAACTTCACCTTTAGCAGTTTTGTAGCGCGCTACGAAACTGTTGTGTGTACTCCTTTAACACAATTTTTTCAAAAATCTACATTTTTGGAGATATTTAAGATATTTTAAAGGTTTTATATCAACAACAAAAATCTTTAATGGAGATGTTATTTTTTAAAAAGATCTTGATATTTATGACAAAACTGAATCAAGGATTTAACCATTTTGCCCTGTTTCATTTTTGCTGCAATTGTATTTCTAGGTCTTCAATCTGCCTCTTTAGTTTCCTGTTGGTGGCCCTTAACTGAGCATTCGTCATCCTCACATATCTAGCCTCTTTAATTGTAGGAATAGTCCAAGTAAAGTATTGAGCTTCACTAGTTATTGTTTCTGGTTTAGAAACCTTCTCATGTTCCCATAGAGCTTTTATCCTCTTAAAATTTGTCTTTTCAGCAGCATGCCTTCTTGCTCTCTTCCTTAGTCTAGCAATTTCATAATTTGCTGATTTCAACTTTTGTTCCATTTCTTCATAGCTAGTTTTTTTTGTCTGAGTGGAAAGTACTCTGTCTTTGTCACCTTCAGGTATTGATGATGAAAGGTCTATGAATTCTCCCTAAACAATGGAAGCTTCCTTCATTTCTCCTAATTCAACATTGGACTCTTGCATATTTTTAGATTTCCTGGTTAAAGGCTTTCTTGGCTTAAACAAAAATGCTACAACCTCATCCTCAAATTCCAGCTTCTTAGAAGATTTCATCTTCTTAGGTTTTCCTTCATCAAATTTTATGAAATCTGCCTATACCAAAGGGGATTATTCAATATCAATGACTTCCAAAATATTAAGTTACCCTTTAAGCTTGGACTTTCTTCTGAGATCACTGATTTACCTTTCTCCTTTGCAATTTGACTTCTGGTCAATCTCCTTTGAACTGGTTTATCAGCTGACTGTTCTTGTGTCATTTCTCTAATTTCAGCTATTTTTTCTTTTGTAGGTTGAGGAGTCTCGAGACTAACCACTGATGCTTTACTCACTTGCTATTTCACCTACTTTCTTGGTTTCAGCTGGACAAATATTTTTGACCTGGTCACTACAGGCTTACTGGTTTCTTCTAGTGGGGTTTCTTTAGTCTTGGGGCTAATACCTGCACCTTGGTTTTCCACTCCAAAACCACATAAAAACAAAAATGAAGACCGTTCTCTGTGGATATTTTGAAGTTCATGTAAAACTATCAGTTTAATTAGGCTATGATGGAAAAGGGAAGTTTCACATCCTTGATTTTTCAATTGCACTTTATCTGCCATCTTAGCTATACTTCGATACAGGAAGAAATGAAAATCTAAAGAAATCATGCCAGTAAAATGCAATAGGAGTTTAAAATGATATGAATACACTTTATGATATCTTCCCTCACAGGTAAAATACCTTTGAATGCTGAAGAGCAAGTTGGCATAGATTTATTTGATGTAATTCCTTGGAGTTGCCTTGGTTAATTTTGTTTCTACAAACTCTGGCTTCAGAAATACCTTACATATCAAATTTGAAAATTTTGAACCATCTATCTTGCCCCCTAGGAATCTCTGTCACCAAAGCTATGATCTCAAGGGTTACTGCCAAATTTAGAATTCCAACTTTTGTATTTGAACCAGTGAAATGAAGAGAAAATTCCTTTGACACTTGACTGTGTCCTCCCTGCAAATTTTCACAAAATCTCCAACACCCTGTTTTCTTGAAAGCTTCCATCACTGACTTATCTTTGACTAGAGCCTCTGTGCTTTCAGGCTCTGTTCTTAAACAATGACCAGACCTATGATTTTTCTTTTCTTCTGTCATATTTGACTCTGAATTTCTGCAACAAATCAGCCTCGTTTGAATTTCTGTTGATCAACCTCGCTTGCTAATAGTAGTTAGCCTTGCTTGCCAATGATGATCAACCTTGCTTGCAAAATCGATGAGAGAAGCTTTGGTAAGGAATTACCACGAGATTAGCATTCAAAGACAATTTTCTTGAGTTTTTGCATGCAAACTGTAATTAGAAAACCCACCAATCCTTTCGAATTTGAAATTACCTATCATGATGACCCCTATATTCGAAATGATGAAATTGAATGGTTGCATGCCTTTGAAATGACTCCTAACTGACACTTAATGATGACAAATTAATGGAACCTGACTGGATTGGTGATTTGACAAGAATTCCTATGAATCCGCGATTTCGTAGTGTGTTTAGTTCAATTTCAAGGTTTTGCGCTACGAAAATAGCAGTGTTTTCGTAGCGCAAAACAGACTTTTTACACTGTCTGTGCTACAAAAACATGGTTTCGTGGCTAATTCAAATTTTTTTTCAAATGGTTTGAAATTTGAATTCTAAAGAGGGTTGTATGACCTTTAAAACATGAATGAAGTTGTTTAAGCTTTATTTGGACATAAAAATGAGACTTTGAGACTCTAACCCTATCACCTACTCTTTAAAACATAAAATTACCATAACACCTGTCTAAGACCATAGCTAGAAATGATGTAAACTGTCCAAGTTTAGAAAATTTTTTATGGTGATAACAAAATGAAGGCTTAAGAGTATGGTAGCGGAGAACAACTGAACGACGTCTCTTGAAAAAATAATGACACTTAATGGAGTTGTCAGCATTGACCCAAAATCGAAATGGAGGCTTTGAAAATGGCATGGTAACCAAAAGACAAGAAGATTACCCAACCCAATAGCCACAAATATGAAGTGGAAAGTTTCGTGTTCAAGAGCCACTTGTTGCCATTTATCAAAATGTAATTCCTTGTTTTCCCACTTTCCCCAACCATACTGGTCAGTGTTTCTTTATTTTTTAACATGCTTGAGGAGTATAACATCTGCTTGATCTATAATTTCATCCTTTAGATGAATCCCTCCCAATATTTTTAACGAGCCTTGAGAAGGAGTGGTTCGGCCTTGTCATGTTGGACAATACCATCACTGTTTGATGTTTTAACGAGTCCAATGAAGTTAAAACTTAGCATCTTTTTCATGTTTAGAGAGTTTTAAAAAGAGGTGGAAAAGAATCTCCACATGTCCCTTTTCATAGATAGTCTCTTAAGTCTGAAAGGTAGAAAACAATACTCAAGAGAACCTCTTGACCAAGTTCGACCAAGGTATTCCTTTTTCATAGTTAGTCTATCTCAATCTAGAAAATGGTTAAAATTATACCGAGTAGACGTATTTTCATTTACTTTTATAAGCTTGAAAGGATAAGTGCTCGACAATATTTTTATATATTGGGAGTTTGAAAAGTGTTGAAAGAGGACTCCAGGGGGTTTATTTTTTCGTTGGTTTAGAAAATCCTGCTCAAAATGCCACAAGAATGATTAAACATACTTTTTTCATAGTAAAAATGAAGCAGATCTAGGTCAAAATGTTAAAAATGAATAAAATAATGAGAAATGACCATAAATATCCAGAATGACTTTTTGTTTTTACCATTTCACACTTTACCTTCAACTGTGAATATATGGAGCCCTTTTTCCCTTGATCTTCTATAGCTGATTGTAGCCAATCCATGGAACCATTTCAAGTGTCGTCAGATCCAGGTAGGAGTTAAGACCTTTCTCTATCTTTCCACAGCTCATTTTTGTATTTTCATGCAATTTATTTAAGTTTTTGAGGCCCCTGGGGTTAAAAAAAAACGTCATGAGACCAACGCACCCCCTCTGTGTTGAAAATTTCATTGCACCTAGGCAGATAAAAACTGCAAACGAAGGTGAAACTCTTTTCTATAAACCTTCTGGGGTGCGTTGGCCGCATTTTTCGAATTTTTTCCTCACTTCTTCTTCTTCTTTTTTTTTCCAGGTTTTTTGCATGGAAAAGAGTCTAATGAGTCCTTTGTTGATGTTTTAGGTATCCATTATTACAAACAAACATCTATCTGGAGAGAAAGAGAGCATGAAGCACAATATATGGATGCATCAAACGACCTATCTACCATCGGTGCGCTTAAAAATTGCGGGTTGTTGAAATTCTCATGGCTTCCCGGTATGAGGCAACAAATGGAGTTGTTATAATACCTTGTGATTCCATGGTTGAGGCATAGGAGTTCATATTTGGGGAGAATATACTTGAGATATCGATAGATGATACTTACTTTCTGACATGATTTTCAAAGCGAGATGCCCCCATCTCTCTTCTATGTGGAAAAAGTGGCGGTGAGACGGTGAAAGATTACATTCATACCTATCGTAGACCTCGAGCTGTACCTACTAAGGACAGAAAGATTAACATAATGGATGTGACCCAAATAACATAAAGGATGTGAACCAACTACCTTTGAGAACGATCTTGTTCATCATAGAAAGATTGGCAAGTATCTCGACATTACATGTGGAAAGAAAATCATACATGCAGTATGGGGTAGAATGTCTAGAGCTGCCAATATTCAACTAGAGTGAGGGTGTCTTGGTCAACTTGAAAGAATAACTTACTAAAGAAAAGGAGGGAAAGGTTAAGAACTTTAGCTACAGTGCCATCTTGGTCTATTTTTCCTTAGAGCGGGTACCATTACTGCAGCCTTAATAGATTGTACTTGAGCCCTTCGATCTGAAGGGCCCACGGATGAGGAGGTGGATAGACCACATGGCCAGACATGCAGGTCCATTAGTGATTAAATTTTCACCAACCTTCTTTGGATGGTTGCACATAAATTTCATTGTGATCAATGAGTATCCTTGCACATGGATGGATTTCCGCAATGATCTCGATTTCGTGTTGCCCGAGGGCGAGTAATGTGATGTTACATGTAAGATACTTTTACATCTAAGTTTTATGAAGTTTTACATTTTTTTGTGTGTTTTTTTCCATGTTCCTAAGACTAAACTATTTGATGTTTTCATGCAGAAATTGGACATGTTCGATTAGTGGGTGCTAAATATCTCCGTCGCATAGAGAGACATCCACAGGAAGAGGCAATGGGACCAGTCCAAGCCACTGTAGTGGGACAGGATGTGCTACAGGATCTTGAGGTAGCAGAGCTCCTATCAGAGGTAGAGCGCCAAATGAACGGATTGACCCATGGGATTGATGGAACCATGGTCGATCAACTTCCATTGCAACTTCAACGACATACCATCAACGTACCTAGTCGTATCGGTTGATTGTTGCATAAGATAGCTCGTTCAATGTCGTTTTATCATCAGAACCACTGATTGTCTACTTAGATGTTTGCATGTAGTTTTTTTGTATATGGGTGATGTAGCCATATGTGTCTCGGGGCACACATTTGTAAAAACGAATTTATCATATATATATATTCCATGTTTCCTAGTTCCTATACTACTTTCAATATGACGTGATGTGAATTGAAAGTTACTTACATTTGTTGCAAATTTCTATCTAAAACTAAATTAGCTAGGAAATATGGTAAAGTGTTTATATTTCTAGAAATGTGTTCATATTGTATGAAGTCGAAATGTCTTTCCAGAAGACGCACTCTCAAAACCATACGAAGGATGGTGGGATTCCTCACTGAATAGATATTCGCGAGTTGTTGTACTGCGAGCTACGAGTCGAGCCTGATGACTATTTGGCTCATACCATGTGAAATAACATCAAATAGTAGCTCTACCATTACGCTATACTCATTGATGTTTTTATTAACGCGGCCAATGAAAATTCCTTGCATACTCACTAGCTCACCATTTGGATCAAAGTTGGTCCACACTGTGAAGGATAGGTTCTGAGTACTATTGCTAGCACCATCAGCATAACCAATATGCGGTTCAATAGAGGTTGACATCTGCAAACCAAAGTAAAGAAGGATCAACATAAACCATGGGAAAGTCTGAAAAAACACACTCAACAAACCTATGGATATATGTACACGGTGTACTACACATGGGATCAAGCATAGTATTTTTTGAGATACAACCCATTTCTAGGTTGTAACAATGGAATTGCATCAAGATATACTAACTCGTAAGTCCCTTTTTCCAGGACACGTTTGAAAATGTATGGGCCCAGCCACATAGGCTGGAACTTTCCTGGACCTAACTTATCGGCCTCTTGGTCATATAAAAGTACCAGATCTCCTTCCGAGAAGACTCTAGGCTTGACACTTTTGTAATATTGTGCTTTGATGCATATTTTATGAGATTCGTTAGCCAAATCGGCACCGCTTCGAGTCTCATCTAATCAAGTCAAGTGTAAAAGACGCTCCTCTACTACAGAGGTAGCAGGGATAAGTTTGATACCTATTTTTAGCAATGAAATTTCACCACACTCAATGGGAAGGATTGCTTCCAAATCATAAAACAACTGAAACAATGTGAATCTGGTAGAAATCCTTACTGAGGTTTGGTATGACCACAAGGCAGTGTAGAGAAGTAAATTCCAGTATGATTTATGGACCAATATCATGCGTTGAAGCATAGTCTTAAGAAATTTGTTGATAGCTTCAAATTTTACGTTAGCTTAAGGATAATAGGGAGTGGAATTTTCATGTGATAACTTTATACCCCTCGATACGATATATATATATATATATACGTTGCATCTTTCATTAATGGTGGATGAGGAACAAAACATGAGATTTATCATTATTCAAGGTGTAGGAGATAATGGAAAGTGGTTCAGTTCATTCGAGGTTTCCCATTCATGCTGCTGTAATGAACTTGAAAGTAAAAAGGTTGATTCAGTATTACCAATGGACTAGTGAACCTTACGCATATTTCTCGTGGTAATGTCTACTAAATGACCCTAATCAAGTGAAAAATCCATAAAATCAGAAAGCAAATAGCCATAGCCAAATCCTAAGCCACTAAAGTAGCATAAGCCACCCGAGCCAAGAAAGTGGTAACTCCCAATTTGGAAGTTAATTTGGTCATCCTATGATTCTCAAAATGGTTTTCGTGATCTCTTACTATCGCTTGCGGAACACCAAACCTAGCGATCACATGGTTGAAAAAGAAGTATGCGGTTGTTTCATTGGTGTTATTGAATGTAGGCATTGCTTCAACGCACTTAGTAAAGTATTCAACAATAACAATGATATAGCCATGCCCCCAGCGAAATGAGGGTTACATGTCATAAAGTCGATACCCCATTTCACAAAAGGACCAACGACGACAACGAGATGTAGTGGAGCAGGTGGAGCATGAAATTTTTGATCGTATATATGGAAAGAATGGCAGTTCTGGACTGCAAGGATACAGTGGCGGAAAATGGTGGGCCAAAAATAACTAACACGTAAGATATTTTGTGCGGTAGCGTAACCAGGTAAGTGTTTGCTACATGCTCTTGAATGGAATTCATTCATAACTTTCTCACGCTCCTCGAGGGTGAGGAACCTCCATAAAATCGTATCAATACAACGAAGGTAAAGATTGTCGCCAATAATCAGATAATTTTGGGACTGGTACTGGATACGTCGATGCTTAGAGCGAAAGGTATTATCTCCGAAAGTTTGGGTCTGGAGATAAATCAGTAAATCTCGATACCACGGGTCAGATGATGTTATAAGAAATAATGAATCGTTAGGGATGGAATATTCAGATGTAGATTCAACATCAAGGGAGGGAAGATCACACATTAGTTTAGCGAAAACTAGGGATTTCTTTGACTTGGATTTGATGAATTCCAGGTCAAAAAATTCGATAATAACTATCCATTTAGAGTAATCCCCCCCCCAATTAGTTGGCGTGACAGTATATATGTCATCGGGTTGCAATCTGAAATGACCGTAGTTTTCCAAAGCAAGATGTAATGGCGAAATATGTGGACGGATTGAATGGCCGTCAAAGCCAACTTTTCTACATGAGTTTACCAGATCTCGATATAATTGAGGTTCTGACTTAGATAGTAAATGGGATGTTCAGTCCCAATGTCTTCTTCTTGGACTAACACCATACCTATAGTAGAGATGGCGACAGTGAGATACATGAAATAGTCATGTTGATAGTCAGGGGGATATAAGAGAGATTCTTGAACCAATACATCTTTCAAGGCATCAAACGCTTTATGTGCAGTGTCATCCCAATGGAAGCGAATCCTTTGCTTCAGTAAGCGAGTAAATCCTTTGGTCAAATCTGCGTAATTAGGGACGAATATCCTAAAAAAGTTAGCTTTCCCTTGGATTTTTTGTAACTAAACTAAGGAGGAGGGTTTAGGAAAATAAACAATTTCAGGGAATTTGAGAGGATCAATATGAATTCCTTGCTTGGAGATAACAAAACCAAGGATTCGACGAAAAACAACACATAATACACATTTGTGTGGGTTAATTCAAATGTTATAGTGCATGCAGTGGAGAAAAATGACAAGTAAATGCAAAGGGTGATTAGCCTGATGCTTGGAATGAGTATGGATATCGTCCAAATAGGGTTGCACGATATGCTTAATATCATGAAAAGCATAATCCATTCCACGTTGAAATGTGGCCCCTATGTTCTTAAGACTGAATGTGAGATTTTTATAAGCGAAAGTACCCCAAGGAAAAATAAATGTTGTTTTGGGTTGGTCTGCTAGGAGAATGTTGATTTGATTGTAACCTGAGAATCCATCTGTTATAGGTCAATTTGGGCATCATTCCCAATGACCTGGCTAAACTGGACATAATCCCTAGAACCAATGAATAGGGTCTATCATCCCCTATCATCTCAATTTATACATGCCCCAAGACAAAGAACAAAGACAAATCATCCACGACTTCCATTGCAAGGTTTCCAAGATTTGAAGTATATGTTATATCACCTATGAGCTCACCAATGCAGTCTCTCAAGGGGCTAAGTGTGCTGCATATGTAGTTACATCTATTCAAATATGCTATGCATAACACTTCTCGACACTCAAGGGTGCGTTGGTCAATTGGGAGTGAAATTCTCATTGTTCTGGAATCTCCACTTGGCCAATGCCTTCTATAAGAGTGCATATGTGTAAAACTTTGAATCCATGTGTCCATTTGATAAATCTGAGCTTGGGAACATGTCTTGCCTATTATTAGAAAGTCATTGATTTTGAAACTACGTTCAACTCATCTATAAATTGAGCATAGATCCTAGTGCTTGAGAAGGAAGAATTTGAGTAGAGAAATGCTGGTGGAATTTCAATTGAGGATTTGATTTGAGTGATATGCTACTGGAGAGATGTTCATTGTGATGAGGCTAGGATGATGCTGCAGATGGTGACATCAAATCAATTGCTGATTGTAACCTCCCCTTCTATCCATTAATAAATATTGTTGTTTACTTTCCCACATATGTATATGTATAAGCTTCTATATTTCATATTATGAATTCTTATCTGATGTATCTGGTTCATGTTTCATTGATTTAACTAAATAACTTGAATAGCCATCTGTATATTGCAATCTCTTTGCTGTTTAGTGTTCATTATTGCAGGAAATATTTTGGTGATCTAGCTTGGATTTGAAGCTACAGAAAGAGTGACAGAAGGATAATAGGAAGCACTTCGACACAAAGTAAGTTTCTTGATCTATTATGCGTGTCTATTTACTGTTAGGAAAAGTATCTACAAAGTCTTTAATCTATTGTTCTAAATGCATATCACCACATTTAGGGAAGAATGTTTTATCCATAATTCATAATTCCGCATAAAAAATTGGCGACTCCAGTGGGGAGTTTACCCTTCATCCTTGGTGTGTTTGCCTCTGTTTATTTACCCAATAGGATTTACTCTTAAAGATTAGGCTTTATGAAATCAAAATTGCATTAGAAGTGTGTTAAACATCCTGGGTTGTTGTTCTCTGCTGCGCCCAATGCATTGTTGAACAGGACAAAGTGCTTTGCATAGAACTATCTCCCCTTAGACACTGCGTTTCCCCCTAGAGCCAATCAAATTACCATTGAATTTGTCATTTCATTTTCTTTCAACCTTTTGTTTACTGTATTTTCAAGAGCCTAATGCCTGATAAAGACCAATGACTTTTCCTGAATCTTCCTCCTTTGAAAGAAAAAGTTTGTTCAATGTTTATTTAAAGCGTTTTTCTTTATCATTGACAAATCAATTTTGAAGTATCTTCATTATTGCATTAGATCCATTTGCTTTTGAAAAGGAAATTGTCATTAAATTCTTTGTTTCCTATAGGATAAATTGTAGTTCAAATCTTCATTTTTCCTAAAAAGAGAAATTTTTGTTGAATTCCTCCTTTCTCAAAGTAAAAGGCATTTTTATTTATTGATTTGATGCATTTAGTTTCCTTTTCTGCATTCACATTAAAGGGAATGAAAAGAAAAACCTGCATTTGTATGTAGTGGATTGTGTGTTTTGTATAGGAACAAATTAGAAAAGCTGCATATTAGTTTTTTCTCTTTGTTTTTTGCTCTCAAATTGATTGCTCTTTCCCTCTAGTAGCTAGGATTTTCATTGAAGAAACTAAAATTGAAAGTTTTCTTATCATTTTAGTTTGCATTTTAGGAATTTCCATCACATCATCGCGGTGAAACTTGAAAGGCAAATTGATAAACAAGATCAACTTAAAAATTTAAATCAATTTACCTAACAATGCATTGGAACCATAACGATAAAATTTAGAAGGTCTAGGCTAGAGACGTGTTCCGACGTCGTAAAACATAGCAGTTGTCGTTAATTGTCTGCGATACATTCTGAGTGTGATACCTCACTCCACGTACGTATATCGGGTGGTGTTACAGTACAAAAAGTATAAAGGGGTGCTCTCACTGTGCAGTTTCGCATTAGACAACGCTAATATGGACTTGGGCCTCCACGTACCTTCAGGTATATTTGGGAGGACAAATTTAGGTTATTATCCATCCATAATGAATCGAGTTGGACACCTTGTAAATTTTCATACACCAAAAACAACATTTGGGGAGATTCCCTGCCTGTACTTCTTGGTTCGCTAGGAGGTATTCTACAGTTCACAGTTTCTTGGTAAACCTCTTGCCTAGAATTACCCTTTAATTTTTTATTATTTATTTGGTTAAAATAAATCAGTCATCGTGGAAGAAAAAAATGCTTTTCCCCATCGTTCGTGTAGATTATCATTGAGACCATATTTACTACTGGAAGTTACTCCTGGTCGGCGAAGGCGACATCGCTCTACCGAAACCAGTACTATCAGTACCTCTAGTGAAACATTATCTTCCCATATACCAGAGTTGGCACAAGTTGTTTCTACAAATCTTGGTTTTTCTACTGTTGTCGACATATTCCTCACAACTACCCGTGGCCATGATCCATCCAATCAGTGAGACCATACCTCTTGAACCTGATGTTGTTCGACTGGAATTTGATCCAGATCTTGTCTCTTCTTTGCCAGAAAATCTGAATCTCGAAGTCAAACAACTGGAAGTTGTTCCTCCATTGGTCATACTACAATTTTCCGTAACCATTGAGTCTCCCATATCACACATTCAACCTCCTGAAATATACTTTGGGCTTGACAGCGAAATAATTCCACCTAGTTTGATTTCAATTGAAGAAATCCCACAAGATGAAACACCATTAACTCCAGCTCATTTTGGGGAGGATATTTTCTTATACGAGTCTTTTCCTCAATCACCACCCTCTGCTTTTGTTGATCCCGTTCCTATTCAAATTCTTATCGTTTCAAAAGGGTACACATTTGGTCAAGCAACCATGCTTGAACCAACATCTTCGTTTGGGCCATCTGTTCCAATTACGTCAGCACCTGCCCTCGCTACCCCATCGATGTTTACAACTTCACTAGAGTCATATTTACATGGATGCCCTTTGCTTCCATCAAGTTATAAATATTTATCTGGAATTTTCTCTGGTGCATGTTCAAACCCATGGACTTCGCCAATGTCATCGTATAGTATTATAACTGGTAAACATATAGTGAGTACTAAACGACTTTATCCTTTATACACATCATCAGGGAAATATCAAGCCGATCCTTCTGGGTCTATTCCATCTAGTACCATATCAATTGGATTCCCTGCATTGGGAGATCAATATTTTCAATCTTATTATCCTCCTCATACTGGGGGGAAACCTTTGGTCACCCACTTCAACAGTACTCCATAATTTTTTGGTCAGCCTAATGTTGAAATGAATATTTGTCAATGGCATCCCACTCTGCCTATTCAACCACAAACGGTTGTGTACTCGTATCAACCGATTCAACCTATTACACCCACATCCATTCCACTTGTTAATACATATTTACCCCTGTTACAGAATCAAACTGTTGTACAACTGTTTCAAGCGGGTCCTTCAACTCAATACACTCAAGTATTGGGCCCACAGACTCCAAATCCTCTGGTTAATTTTCAAAAACAACCTGTACCTGGAATCATTTATTCACAAGCTAGTTTACCATATTATGGGATGTCACAACCACAACCAGGTTATACTTATCCTCAACCGAATCCAAGTTATCCTAATTTGGGTTATAACATTGGTGGACAGACCCCTTGGCAGCCTCAGGTGCAAATGCCTCAACCTTCATTTTGCATGAATTCACAGGGTAAGTTTTGTAGATAAAAAACCAAAGGTCACCTCTCACAAAAAAATAACAAATCAGTGCACTAGTATTATCACGTGGTTAAAACCCTTGAAGAGGGAAACAATCCATGACCTGAGCCAACGCGGCCACTTCAGGCAATTTATTAATATAAAAATAAAAGTTACATATGTTTCTCTCATAAAGGATTACCGAAAAAATGACCCTCCATGCTCTTTAAATAGAGATCATGGACCAATCGGGTGTTAAGCCATGGATCAAGTGTCGTTAATACCGAGGAGAAAGTGAACTGTCGGATCACTACAAATCATGACCGTCAAATTATAAGTTACAAATGTACATAGTAAAGAAACACACTTTACCTAAATCTACACTAGACTAAGTTATTCTTCACTATTTCCTATGGGTCGGAATATCCTAAAATCCCCCCTTAAGAACAACTTGGGATAGGATTGAAGGATTTACAAAGGTGACACAAAAGGAGCCTATTTCCTATGTGTTGAAATATCCTAACATCCCCCCTTAAGAAAAAAATGGGATATGATTGAAGGATTTACAAAGGTGACACAATAGGAGAAGGAAGGAGACATTAGAGCCTATCCCCCCTTAATGATAACTTTCTTGAACTCCAAGCATGGATCGAAGTTTGGTAAACTTCACTTCTGTGAGAGCCTTTGTAAAGATATTGACTAGTTAATCATTGGTTAGTCAATACTGCACTTCAAGAACATGATCATGAATGAGCTTTCTGATGAAGTGTATGTGGAGTTCAATGTGTTTCATATGATGATGCTGAACTAGATCTTTACATAGCTGAATGGCACTCTGATTATCACACCAAAGTGTAGTTGGATGCTACTGATGAAGACCAAATTTAGACAGGATCTAACGAAGCCACATGGCTTCCTTGCTAGCTTCAACTGCACCACGATACTCTGCTTTTGTTGAAGAAAGAGAGATGGCAATTTG
Organism: Pinus albicaulis; assembly: GCA_034641835.2. Classification (NCBI taxonomy): domain Eukaryota; kingdom Viridiplantae; phylum Streptophyta; class Pinopsida; order Pinales; family Pinaceae; genus Pinus; species Pinus albicaulis. Next base: position 2,021,710,884 of record CM076575.1, on the reverse strand, counting down.
TTTCTTACAAGACCAAGTAATAGGTCCTAAAACAAGAGTGAATACATATCCTGCAGTAGACTTTCGATCATCAGGGTCACCAGCCCAATCAGAATCAGTGAAACTAATCAATAATGGAGATGCTCCTGCACTGTAATGAATCCTGAACTGAATTGTACCTCGAATATATCGAAGTATTATTTTAGCTGCTTTCTAGTGACTTTCATAAGGTTGGTGAATAAACTGAGCGACAAGACCAACGACAAAGGAAAGGTCAGGGCGGGTATGGGTTAGATACAAAATTTTACCAACAAGTTGACGGTATAAGGTAGCATCAACTTCAGGGGTAGTACAAGTGACTGAAAGCTTGACTCCAGACTGAAAGGGAGAAGGGGCAGGCTTACAGTCTTCCATGTGAAAGTGGTGTATAATATCACAAGAATACTTGGACTGAGAGATGGTAATGCCTTCTTTGGATTGCAAGACTTGAAGACCAAGGAAATAATGCAAGTGTCCTAAGTCTGTCATTTCAATCTTCTTTTTGAGGTCAGACTTCAATGGTTTATATGGTTTTCAAGCTTCTATGGTTATTGTTTGATGAAGAGATCTCTGGATTATCCACAGTGTGATTAAACAACAGTCGACGTTTCGAATCCCAATGGGGATCCATCTTCAGGACAAGATGAGAAGTGAATGAAAAGTGAAAAAAGGGAATGCAAAGGACAAGGTTAAGATTGTTGTTGCGGCATTAAGGATATGGATCACTACTAGTAAGGATAAGATCATCAACATAAAGAACAAGGATGGTGAAGGACTTACCCACTTTCTTGGTGTAGACAGTGTTGTCAGAATGACACCTAGAAAAGCCATTATCTAATATAAATCTATCCATTTTGGCATACCAAGCCCGAGGAGCTTGTTTGAGACCATAGAGAGATTTCCTGAGGTGAAAAACAAGGCTAGAGTTGTTTTGGATAAAGCCAAGGGGTTGTTCCATGTATATTTATTCATGCAAATCTCCATGTAAGAAGGCATATTTAACATCCATTTGATAAACTTCCCATTTAAAGGAGGCAGAAAGGGAAAGAACAAGGCAGATAGAATTTATTTTGGCAACAGGGGAGAAGGTTTCAGTGTAGTCAATGCCTTCAACTTGTGAAAATCCTTTAGCAACAAGACGAGCCTCATGTCTATCCACTTTTCCATCTGGTCCAAACTTTGTTTGTTCACCCATCTGCATCTGACAAGTTTTCTTCCTTTTGGAAGAGGAACAAGATCCCAAGTATCGTTCACCAATAAGGAACGATATTCTTCATTCATAGCTTCATCCCAATTTGGATGACCGGAAGCTTCTTCAAAGGTGTCTGGATCAGGATTTTCTGTAACTTGAGCTAATAAGGAAGAGGCTCTTTGGAACTGAGAACGTGTACATCGTCGATCTACAAGGTCACCTGCAAGAGAACCTGCTGCATCCCGAGTAGAGCGCACCCATCTTGAAATCATGGAGGAAAGGAATAATTTATGGTGGAGGAGGATTATTGCCTCGGCAGAATTATCCTAATCAGAAGGAATTCTATTAAAAATATAAGATAGAGATAGAGAGGTGGCACATATGCCAAATCAGGCTCGCAAGCCAAAGGTGGCACACCAGCCGAACTAGGCTCGCAGGCCGATATATTTTCATCAAATTTTACATCTCTTCTAATGATTATATTTTTGGATTTTGGTTGAAGAAGTCTATATCCTTTGACATCTTCAGAATATCCAACAAAATGCATTTTTCACTCTTAGGTTCTAAGGCTTTATGTTTCGCATCTGGAATATGGGCCCAAGCATCACTTCCAAAAACACGAAAGTGACTTACATCTGGTTTGATTGAGCTCCAAGCTTCTCCTGGAGTTATATTCTTTAAAACCTTAGAAGGAGTGCGATTTACTATGTAATTTTCACAGTTAATTGCTTCTGCCCAACAAATGAGACCAAGTCCTTTAGATTAGAGCATACAATTAGCCATTTCTTTTAAGGTGTGATTCTTCCTTTCAGCTACACCATTTTGTTGTGGAGTATATGGAACAATATGTTGCAATTGAATGTCATGCTTAGTGTAGAAGTTGATAAATTTTTTGTTAACATATTCTCCTCCATTGTTTGATATTAACTTGAGAATTTGATGTCCAGATTGTTTCTCAACAAAGGCCTTAACGGCCAAGAACATGTTAAAAACTTCACTCTTGAGTTTTAAGAAGTATACCCAAGTGCGTCTGGAAAAATCATCAATGAAAGTTAAGAAGTACTTGCAACCAGAGAAAGAGACAACATGAAGTGGACCACAGTTTGTCAAAACTATCCCGATGATGTTTTTTCCGAGTACACATATGGAGAAAACACCATCTCGGCAAGATACCATAGGAAGAACTGTCACCATATTTTCTTTACATAGAGTTTGAAGAGAGCGATAGTTTAAGTGACCAAATCGCTCATGCCAAAGTTTGCTCACTTTATCATTATGAGCAACAAAAATGGAGGGAAGACATGATGACCCAAAGTTGTCAAACTTATACAACCTTGTGGAATCATCAGCAATGCCAGTAGCTAAAATATGTCTAGGATCTTTAAGGTCCTTGATTACAACATCATGAGGTGAGAATTCTATTATTTCCCCTTCACCTGAATGAGTTATGTGATAAACAGAGAGAAGTTTGCATGAAAAGGTAGGAACACATAGTACATCATTAAAATGACCATTATTTAAGTGAATGGTTCCAGATCCTACAACACTAAGAGATCTATCATCACCAAGATAAATATGTTTGGTGTTACAGTCATTTAAATAAAAAAAAACATGGCTTTATTTTTGGCCATGTGGTAAGAAGCTCCAGAATAAATGAGCCACTCATGAGAATGAGAAGAAGAAGATACATTTAATGCATAACCAGATCTTGATGCTTGACAACCACAAGTAGAAAGTGCCATTCCTGAAGATGAAGGTGAAGAGTGCTCCAAATTGATGTTGTGTTTCTTCATTTCTGCTTCTAAGGCTTCCATCTTCTTAAAACATTTGGACTCTATATGGCCATCACGATTACAAAAGTTGCAATGTCTATCTGTCTTCTTCCCTTTGTTTTTATTTGCCTTATCATTTTGGTGAGTTGCTTTTTCAGTTTGCGGCTGAAATTTCTCAGGACCCTTGTTTGGCTTTAGACCATAATTTTTAGGATATTTCTTCTTGGGATTCTTTTGATATGATTGCTGTTGGGCTGCTAAGGCTTTCTTAGAAGTGTTTCCAAAAGTGATAAGACCAAGGTATAAGATTTTTTCTTGTTCTCTTATCAAAGAATCACAGAAGGCATCAAAAGAGGGGTTCTTGTAGGTGGTTCCTGAAGAAATGATGACTTCTCTAGTGGAATGGAAGGTGGAAACAAATATAGAGTATGCAGGGCCAAGCTTAGCACGAATGCAATATATGAGGCTACCATCTTCCTTTTTGAACTTAAAACATTCTAAAAGAAGTCTAATGGTCTTGAATTTGGACAAAAAATATTCAATAGAGGAGACATTATTGGGGTCCAAAGTAAGATACTCATTTTCAAGCTGGTGGGCCCTAATTTGATTTTGAATGCCAAAGACATTATTTAGCTTTTCCAGGGCTTCATGAGGGGTCTCAATGTCAAGGATATGAAATCGAAGATCTTGAGCAATGGACATTCCTATCAACTCTCATGCTTGATCTTGTTTATTTTCCCATCTAGCGATTTTATCATCATCAGAAGGTTTAGTTTCTTGTCCTGTGGCTATTCTATAAAGCCTTTTACTTCTAAGTATATCTACCATGTGAGGTAGCCATTGGAAATAATTGGTGCTGTTAAGAATAACCGAGCATGCACTTTCCATTAAGAAAAAACTAAAGCTGAAAAGAGATGAAAATAAATGATGAAATGGAAAGATATAGAAAAAATAGGTCGATTAAAAAAAAAAGGCTCGAAAAATGGCTTTCGGATGAAGAAGTTATTCCTTTTGAAAAAAATTGAGTTGAAGATGCCGAATAGTTACGGGAACGGTTTGAAATTTGATGATGAAGTTCAACTTTTAAAAAATCTAGCCCCTTTAACTAAATTTTTTTACAAAAAGAAGCCTGAGAAAAGACTTGAACCCAAGACCTCTATTCTCATAAACTAACTTCTCACCAAGTGAGATAGTAAAAGGATTCTGTAATTTTTTGAAAGGAGGAAGGTTTTTTTGTTTTTGTTTTTTTTAGTCTTTGGTGTGTGTGCTTTTTCATGCACAAAAAACAAAACAACCGAGAGAAAAAAATAAAATGAAATGCAAGCCTTACGACATAATATTAGATTTTTGGTGCCTTACCAACAACTATCTATTTTTTCACTATTTCTGATTTCTCGGGATCGCACAAAGACACGGGGAAAGAGCATACGTAGCAAAAAAATCCCTTCTTCCTGTTTTAGATTTTCCGAGATCGCACAAAGCGCACAGCAAAGAGCATACACAAAGAATAGGGTATAGATCTGGCAAATAAATAAAATCTAGAAACCGAAATAAATAGAGGGAACTGAAATAAGCAAAACTATTAACAAATATAACTGCAAAACATAGACTTTATACCTCTAGATCTAAACTGACATAACTTAGGCAACCGAAAACATTTTCGCATGAAACGAAAGGCATTCCTCATTGAAACAGATGCTACAGACACAAAAAATAGTTCTCCAGTCCTGAAAATGTTCAGAAATAGTAGATCTAAAAAATGGCAGTCGCATGCAGTCAAACCGGCTTCATATTTGGATCAACAACGGATGCGGCCCTCAATATAGCTCTAATACCATGTAAGAATTTACGGGGTAAGTTCTGTAGATCAAAAACCAAAGGTCACCACTCAAAAAGAGATCAGAAATCAATACACCAGTATTATCACGTGGTTAAAACCCTCAAAGAGGGAAACATTGTAGAAATTATATACACAAGATACATGTATATATCCAGATTCTCCTGATCTAACAATATTTTATCTTGTTGCTAAATACAAAATCCTTTCACTGTTAATCTTTTGCAGAAATTAAAATCAATTGCAAACACATGAAGTAATAAAAACAATCGCACATAACACAGTTGTTTAACGGGAAAGCCTGAAGCTGAAAATCCCAACTATCATATATTATGTATCATGGAGATCATGTAACAATCTCATACAAAGCTTAGTACATCAAGCTCTCAGTACAATCAATCGTCACACACTAATCAGAAGAAATCTGCAAATCTATGCACCGATTTCTTGCCACCTGCTAGCCTGCCTCCACTGCGCAATCCCTGCTGAAGAATAGCTTAGAATGGATTCGAATTACCCTTGCCTTGACTACGCAATCCTCATTGGAAACTCCAATGTGTGTGTGGTGCAATCAATGCATCACTATAGTCACAACAGATAGTCCATCTTGCCCTTTCACCTATCTCTCAACTGGGTCTCCACTGTAACTGACATGCACTGTAGTTAACCGTTGTATTGTTCAGTTGATTAGTGAGTTATTATTTGTGAATTAATTAACTAATTAATTCACTCCACTTACACTAGTGTATCATTCAGTTAGAATAGATACAACTAGCTCACCTGAGTTTAACTCCAATAATTGAGTTAAACTGAATAACAACTCCATGAAATAATCTTCCAAATCTATCATAACTTTGCCACTTCAGTTCTAACTGAGTCCTCCATGCATGAACCACTAGTAAACCCTAGGAATTGTGTAATTCCTTCAACCCACTGATTTTCCAAATCTGTGCACTGAAATTAAGTGCTCGAAGAGAATAAGTTGCTTTTTATTGTCGGATTGTTATTAAGAGCTAATAATAATCGACACTTCTATTTTTAGATTTACGATCTATAAATAGACTTTGCCCAATATTCTAAAAATAGAATTTCATGTATTTTTCCAACTTGACCAACCATCCACAAATAGCATCCTGCAAATTCTGAAATATGATCACCATGTCTAAAAATAGACCTGCGCCAAAAATAGCCTGCGGGCCCACTTACTGAAGGCGACTCTTTTCACTAAGCTCATCATCTTGTTGAATCTCAACACTCCCTCTCAACAAGCTAGGGATTATCCTTCACCCCGATCCTGCCTCTATGGTATTTGAATTTTCTCTTGGTGAGCGCCTTCGTCAAAATATCTGCATCCTGATCTTCCGTAGGAATGTACTGAAGCAACATGATCTTTCACTGCACACAATCTCTGATATGATGATATCAGATATTAATATGTTTAGATCTATCATGAAACACATGATTAATCGAGAGTTTAATGCAACTTTGATTATCACAACGTATCATTGTAGCATCTAAATGTGAACCGAACAAACCAACCAGGATCCTCCTCATCCAGATAGCCTCACGTGCAGCTTGAATTGCTGCCATGTATTCTTCTTCCGTTGAACTGAGTGCCACGGATCTTTGTTTCCTGCTGTACCAAGAAACTGTCGTAGATCTGATACTGAAAATCCCTCCTGATGTGCTCTTTCTATCTGTTGGGCTGCCTGCCCAATCTACATCTGTGAAGCCATGCAACTTCACCTCATCCATCTATATGTACCATAAGCCATACTCAGATATGCCCCTGAGATACCTCAGGACATGCTTGCCTGCCTTCCAAAAGAGCTTGGTAGGCTTAACCATCGCTTGTGAAAGCTGGTCCACCGCATAGCATATGTCCGGTCTTGTATTAACTAAATACATGAGCGAACCCACCAACTGTCGATAAACAATGGAATCCACTACCTCTATCGATGTAGCATCCTCTTTCCTCTAATTTCCTGGAAGAGGAGTGTCGATAGGCTTGTAGCCTTGCATGTGAAACTTCTCCAGTATCTCCCAGGCATACTTGCATTGAGACACAAACAGTTCACCTTCCCACTACCATATTTACAATCCAAGGAAATAATGAAGGAATCCCAAATCCTTCATCTCAAACTCCTTTGCAAGATCTGCCTTGCATGAGTGTATCAACTGCTCATCACCCGTTAGTATTAAATCATCAACATAAAGAATAATGATTAAAAGCTTACCCTCCACCACAATTTGGTACAGGTTTGCATCCGCCTCACTCTTGGTAAAGCCAAGTCTAGTGAAATAGTTGTCGATCCGAGTGTACCAAGCACATGGTGCTTGCTTTAGCCCATACAACGCTCTTTTGAGCTTGCACACATGCGACTCGCTGCTGAAGATCTCAAATACTTCAGGATTCTCAATGTACACTTCTTCCTCAATGATCCCATTAAGGAACACAGTCTTCACATCCATATGATGAATGTGCCAACCCATCTGCATTGAGAGAGGAAGGATGGTCCTGATGGAAGAATACTGTGCAACAGGTGCAAAGGTTTCTTCATAATCAATCCCATCAATCTGTGAGAAGCTCCGAGCAACAAATCTTGCCTTATACTTCTCGACGCTCCCATCAACAACTTGATTTACCTTGTTGATCCATCTTGATCCTACAAGTGATTTTCCCACTGGCCTTGGAACAATTTCCCAAGCACTGTTTCTGACAATGGAGTCATGCTCCTCCACCATGGCATCTACCCATTTGGGCTCTTGCATTGCTTCTTCAAAATAAGATGGCTCTGTCATGATAAACTTGCTCATCAGAGCCATGTATCCAGTAAATTGGTCATGTGACTATCTCTGTCTGCGCTGTGATGTAGGGACTCCTACATTCTGTGCCGCATCAAACTTCAATCTCTCAGCTTCCGTGGTACGATTTCTGCCTTTTCTAATGTTTGGTTCTGCATGAGTGGACTCCTCCACTCCATGAGTCTCCTCTTGTGGTTGATCCACATCCGGAGGCTCATCTTTCAGAGCAAGAAGTTCCTTCACTGCATGCAAGTCTAGCTCCCTCTCAAGCATAGCTTGTGCAACCCCCACGATCATTCTATTCTTCCTCTTCGCGACCCCATTCTATTGTGGGTGATGAGGCGCTATGGGTTCTCTTCGAATTCCTTCTTTTCTAAAGAAGTATTTGAATTCACTCAAGATGTGTTCACCACCATTATCGCTCCGTAGAGCTTTCACTTGCTTCCCCGACTCCTTCTCCACCAATGCTTTGAACTCACAGAACTTTGAGAATGTTTCGCTCTTCTTCTGCATGAAGAAGATCCAACATCTACGAGAATAGTCATAAAAAAAATAACATAATACCTGTGTTTTGCTATTGAAGCAATCGAGAAAGGTCCACACATGTCTATGTGAATTCTCTCCAGGATCACCGAAGCACGGTTCTCCTTCTCATGAAAGGTGGTCTTCACAAACTTACCCATAATACATCCCTTGCACTGATCTGATTTCACAAGAGTACCCTTGGGAATTCCAGTAGAAATCTGCTGCAAAATATTCAAAGCGCCATGGTGAATATGGCCCAATATCCCATGCCATAATTTTCCCTCATCTTGGCTCACCACTTCTTCTTCTTTTCCCACCATTGCAGCACAACAATCTACCTCTAGCTTGTAGATATTCTTAACTTGAATCCCTATCTTCTTGGTTTGTCCCATTGTTTTATGTCGAAGGAAAGCTTTTCCCTCACTGAAAACAACATCATAACCTTTGTCTTCCAACATTTCGACCGAGACCAAGTTCTTCTTCAGACCTGGAACATGCATAACATCCTTCAACAAGAATGGATTACCGAACTCCCTCTCAAAGGTAATGGTCCCAATGCTAGTGTAATGTTCCAAATCTGGAAATCTGCAATGAATAAGTTGTATAACGGTCCTGTTATGATGAATAAGCTTAACATATACAGAATAAACACATAGAAATCATTTTTAGTTACAACAACAACTTGTATTTCATTTCATGATTCGGAAAATGGGGAAAAAGGGGATTTTATGCCTAAAAAGGTTATTTTCAGAAATGAGCGTAAAAATAAGCAGGGAAAATGGTTGGATATGATATCTTAGGTAAAAAGGGACCTATTCTCCGAATTTCAACTCAAGCTAATGCTTCTAGCTATATTAAACAACTCCTCCTTTCCCGACTATGCTAGAAAACACTGATTTCCCATGACTTTTTTAAACTGAAATTTATGAATACAGTGAGAGCGTAATTCCCATGAAGGTTTTTGAAGAAAATGAATAAAGAGGTCTCATATACAACTTATATTAATCACACAGCAAAGAAATGGAGGTTTAATCACTTATACAATAGAAACAAGGCTCTTGGCAAGATTTCCGGCAAAATGCATGTACAAAGAAACACTGCAGGAAATAACGCAGTTTACTGCAACAATGTATTAAACATGACTGAATATGACATAAAAATGCTGAATAATACAAATAATGGCCGTAGGCCTTCTTATTGGAGCTCCCGGAGGGAAATAAGCACCTCTTAAAAAACTAGCACAAAATCAAAGGGTGCAATTTTGCTGCTGCTGCTCCTGCATCAAGGACGCAGTTTCTGAAGATGAATGCGCTGTATCTGAATGGAGATGAATGGCCTCAATGAAAATATAGAAATGAATCCAAAATCACTCCCCTTTGATCCCTTAAGCAAGCTGATCTAAAGAGAGGATGGAATTCCCGCACGGGAATTCTTTGCACTAAGCAGTGCAGCAACTCTTGCTAAACACTTGAAGTATGAAAATGGTCTCTAGACCAAAATATCTGAATACATGAATGATCTCCCTTTGATGCTGTGCCTTCCTTTTATCTTTGGTGAGTCTCCTCACCCTGGACCCCACACAATGGTGAGGTGACTTCTTCATGAAGCTTCCTCTTTCAAAATTGCACTGCTCTAGCTTGCTTCCCTCCTCTTTGTGACAACTCTGTTGATTTGGTCAACTATAATCAAACCACCTGCAATGCCTCTGTTCACACCAAGGGATCTTCAATCCAGTTCTCATATGTGTGTTTAGGCTGATCCTTGTTCACATTGAGCTAGTTTACTTGAGTGTTTTCTTCCTCCTTAAGAATGCATGTTGACTTAGTCAAACTTGACTATGTCCTCATCCAATTTGTCCTTGTTCACACTTGGAAGTGTAAATCCAGCTCCTAAGATGATTTCCTTCCTTAATGAGGTGGAATTTATTCATAATTTTATTATTCATGGGCCTCCTTACCATTTATTCCTCTTCTAAGTGAAAGTAGCAAAATCTAATGTTCCAGATTGCTATGTGCAAATTTGGGAACATTACAGTCCTCCCCTCCCAAATTTTGCTTGTCCTCAAGCAACTACAAGGATAGGATTGAAGAGCTCCCTCTTCTCCCCTACAAAAACCTCATAAGATGAAATCCTCCAAGGATCAAGGGGCTGCATCATCAATATATCTCCAAGTTGCCTCTCCCAAGTGTGTAAGCTATCTAAGTAGTTGACATTATGTGACAATAGAACATCCATGGAAGAAAAAATGGGTTGTTTGAAGATATTCTTGAAGCATGAGGAATGATATAGGTTGGGAATCATCATCCCCATTTGAATCTCCCCTCCCCAAGCTATCAACCAAGAAAAATGAGCCACCCTCCAAAATGGTAACTCATGCAAATTATCCTCCACCTGAAGCTCTAGCAAAGTAGGTGGGCTGAAATTCTGGTCATGGTAGACATAGTTGTCTACCCCACTCTGCTTTCCTCTCCACTTAAGATAAGTGTAGAGAATTTTTTGATCTTGGGTTGTAATGATGTTTCCCTCCAATGGCAAGAAGAAAACTAGACCTCTAAAGGTCCCTCTCCCAATGCTTTGCATCAAGCTGGCCCAAACCATCTCATACATGATGGACAAGAAATCACCATCATATGGAATTCCATCCATCTCATGGCCCTCCTCATTAAGACACAAATATGTTGCTATAGAGGCCATGTTCTTTCCCATGCTTCCCTTAGAGCATGCAATGCATAAAGTTTGGGGATGATCCTCCCCCAAGAACACATCCACTCCATGTGTTCCTCCTCCAATCATGCTCCTCATATAGGTAGGAATAATATCAGCAAGTAGGATCATGATCAACATCATAATGAGAGAAATACTGAAGGCTTCATATGGTGCTAGAAGGTACCAGCAGTCTCCCAAGTGGTCACAATGCAATTTTCCCCACTGCAGCTTCAGACAATGGTATGGAAAGTTGTCTTGACAAATGGCTTGCTGTATAAGTCATCACACCCACTAGTGAATAGTAGATGGCTGAATATGTCAACTGAGCACACAAGAAGCAACCATATACTTGCCCTGGATCATACAGTAGATGGATGTCTCCATCATAATAGCTGGCCAAAAATAGACCATGGAGCCTAAAGAAAAACTTGCCCCTTTGTAGAGAAATGCACTGCAATGAAAAGGTAAGAGCATGCAAATGTTGTATTGAAAAATCAATAAATGCATCAATATAATTCTTACCACTTAATGAAGAAAAGATGGTGACAAGATCCATAGATGAATCCTCCATAGTGGCATGACATACCCATATGAAGAGGAATGAACCACATGCTGCATGGAAATCCTCCTTCTCATGCTTGGAAATCCAAGTCAAGGAGAACATACCGCCATAATCAATGAGTTCATCCACCACTCTACCAATCTCACCTCCTCCATGCCCATCAGGTGCATCAAATATGAAGTGATCTTGGGAACACTCCATCAACAATCTCATGCTCCACAGTGACAACGTTGTTGGCCTATGCAAATAGGCTCCTGCCAACTCATAAATCCATTCTCTGACATGCCCAATTTCAAAGGCTCCTCCCATAATGTTTCCATCTCCTCCCATTGCAACATCATGCAAAATGTGAGAGCAACTCTGCCCTTGCTCTCTCTCAATCCTCCAAAGCAACAAATAACTTTATTTCCTCATCATACCTCCATCATACAACTGATGCAATGAAAAAAAAATGACCATATCATCATAATGCATCCACACTCCTTGCTGCCCCATGATGAAAGTATCATGCCAATCTTCCTTCCTCTTCTCACCCCATGGAAAAGGACATGTCATAGGTTGACCAAACTCTCTCAAGAGTAGCCAACACAACATTTCCTCTTGCTGCCCAGTGTCATAGACTTGCAAGTGGTTTACAAGCCTCTTGCCTCCCATTCACATCCACTCAAGTCCTTGTGGATGCCTCTCATCATTCTGCATCTTGGTATTTCTCCAATGAGATCTGCCATCCTCCACAAACAGTTTCTTTTCCTTGCCCCTCATGAAGAGCTGAAAGGCATCTCCTTGGAGATCTCTTAGAGAAGATCTCATGTCTACAATCATCTTGAATCCATAAGGATCCAAATGTGAAGAAGGAAAAACCCTCTTATTGCTATCTCTTGATAGCGCTGTATAACTCCTCCATGGTGTACAAACTGTCTCATACTCCATCTCAAGGTTCATGACTCCCTCCAAAAGATCACACTTCAATCTCAAGGGTTGTGTGTGACTCATCAATGATGCATGAGGTTGAGGGTTCAAATCTCCCTTGAGCCTCTCAAGCTTGCACAACGCAGTGCAATCCTGTTGCTCTATCTCAGCAATACCATTTGATCCTGGGCCATATGCAAACAAATCTCCAAACCCTTCCATAAAATTTTCTGAAATGTTAAGACATGGAAACTTATGCATACCTTTGTGAGCCCTTGGGACATCTTCTATGGCTGCAAGAGGTCCTCTCTTCAATGTGTTGGCTGATCCAAATGCTGGTGTAGAAGGCTGCTCTCTCAAGGCCATGGAAGCGCTGGTACTTGCCTCCTCCCATGGTGGTGTGGGTCTTCTCTCCCCTGATCTTTCCTCATCAAAGGTTCTAATCAGCTCTTGAGTGAACTCAGAAAAAGAAGTCACCCTTGTGTGGCTTAAGTTACTGCACCACCAAACATTGACTTCACCCTCCAGGTGCAACGCTGCAACTTCTCCTGCCTCCCTCTCTTCCACTGGATGAAGTATGAAGAATTCCTCAAGCTTTCTTTCCCAAGCTCTTGCTATATTTGACCCATCAATTTAGACAATAGGAATCTATTTCCTTTGATATCTTCTTTGTTGCAGGGTCTTCTTTCTTCTCTCAGTTGAATAAACTGAGGAAAATTTAGGGTCTCTTTGAAAGCCCTAGGTTGGCACTTGTATTCTGAAAAATACCCACTCAGAATTTCATGCTCTAAGTGGTCTCCTTGCTCTTCACTTCCTCTACAAGAACAAGAAGTGCATGCATCTGCTTCTGCTTCTTGAAACCCTCTAGAGGTTTCTCTGCAAATCTCCCCTCCTTGAAACCCTTTTGGAGTTTCAGTGAATTTCTATTGTTCTTTCTTCTTGGATATGAAAATGGATGAGAGTAATCTCATCCTCTTCATCTTCTCCTTATGAAATCGAACCCACAAGCTGAGCACTGTAAATTTCCCTTCTCAGGAATATCAAAATTATATTCCAGAGATTGACTGCAGGGGCATTTACTGGATATGTCACCTTTGAAAAAATGATGAGATCCAGAGGCTACCTGGCCATCTACAGACTCTGTCTATATATTTTGAAACAATCCTCCTTCAGGGAGTCAGCACTTTGGCTTGAAGCCACGGGCTGAGCTAAAGATCATGCTCCGATACCACTGTAATGTTCCAAATCTGGAACTCTGCAATGAATAAGCTGTATAACGGTCCTATTATGATTAATAAGCTCAAAATATACATAATAAACACATATACATCATTTTTAGTTACAACAGAAACTTGTATTTCATTTCATGATCCAGAAAATGGGAAAAAAGGGGATTTTATGCCCTAAAAAGGTTATTTTAAGAAATGAGCGTAACAATAAGTAGGATAAATGGTTGTATATGATATCTTAGGTCAAGAGGGACCTATGCTCCGAATTTCAGCTCAAAATAATTCTTCTAGATATATTAAACAACTCCTCCTTTCCCGACTAGGCTAGAAAACACTAATTTCCCATGACTTTACTAAACTGAAATTTCTGAATACAGTAAGAGCATAATTCCCATGAGGTTTTCTGAATAAAATGAAGAAATATGTCTGATATACAACTTATATTAATCACACAACAAAGAAATGGAGGTTTAATCACTTATACAGTAGAAACAAGGCTCCTGGCAAGATTTCTGGCAAAATGCATGTATAAAGAAACACTGCAGAAAATAACGCAGTTTACTGCAACACTATATTAAAAATGAATGAATATGACATAAAAATGCTGAATAATACATAGAATGGCCTTAGGCCTTCTTATTGGAGTTCCCGGAGGGAAATAAGCACCTCCTCCTAAAAAACTAGCACAAAATCAAAGGGTGCAGTTTTGCTACTGCTGCTCCTGCATCAAGGATGTAGTTTATGAAGATGACTACACTGTATCTGAATAGAGATGAATGGCCTCAAGCCAAATACAGAAATTAATCTCAAATCACTCCCCTTTGATCCCTTAAGCAAGCTGATCTAAAGAGAGGATGGAATTCCCGCACGGGAATTCTTTGCACTAAGCAGTGCAACAACTTCGGCTAAACAACTGAAGTATGCAAATGGTCTCTAGACCAAAATATATGAATAAATGAATGATATCCCTTTGATTCTATGCCTTCATTTTATCTTTGGTGAGCCTCCTCACCCTGGACCCCACACAATGTTGAGGTGACTTCTTCATGCAGCTTCCTCTTTCAAAACTGCACTGCCCTAGCTTGCTTCCCTCCTCTTTGTGACAGTGCTGCTGACTTGGTCAACTATAATAAATCCACCCGCAATGACTCTGTTCACACCAAGGGATCTTCAATCCGGTTCTCATATGTGTGTTTAGGCTGATCCTTGTTCACATTGAGCTAGTTTACTTGAGTGTTTTCTTCCTCCTCAAGAATGCATGTTGACTTAGTCAAACTTGACTATGTCCTCATCCAATTTGTCCTTGTTCACACTTGGAAGTGTAAATCCAGCTCCTAAGATGATTTCCTTTCTTACTAAGGTGGAATTTACTCATAATTTTATTATTCATGGGCCTCCTTACCATTTATTCCTCTTCTAAGTGAAAGTAGCAAAATCTAATGTTCCAAATTGATATGTGAAAATTTGGGAACATTACAGCCAGTCGCACTGTATTGACCATCGTCGCCCATCTCTATATGCATCTGGAGGTCCTTCTCCTGCAAGTCACTAAACAACTCCTTACCTCCCATCATATGGAAAGACGCATCACTATCAAGATACCACACCAATCCCATATAGCTTGAAGCCAAGCATGAGATCAAAGAGAAATCAAGTTCAAATTGCGAGGCTAAGGCCTCTTCAGCTGCAGCTCCATCAACCTTCTCATTCTTCTTCTTCTGTGGGAAGTTAGTGGCAAAATGCCCATGTTCGTGATAGTGAAAACACTCCTCTTTGGACAAATCCTGCTTCTTGCCTTTAGCATCGAATTTTGAAGGAAATTTCTTCCCCTTTCCTTTCCTTGCTTTGGTAGCCAAAGCGCAATTCTCTTCATATTCATTCTTTGATGAAGAGCCATCCATGGTACCCCACCTTATCTCCTCCTGCACAAGATCCGACCAAAGTCGCTCCCATCCCGACAGTTTCTCCCGTCCGTTGACAGAGTCTTCGTAGCTATGCCAACTCTTTGGAAGCCCAAGGAGAGCCAAGCTCACCAAGTCTTCATCATCAAAAATAATCCCCACACTTCCCAGTTCATCCCTACAGTGGACAAACTTCATGAGATATTTTGGAATACTGTCGCCCTTCTCCATTTTTATTTTTTCTGAGCTTGTCTTTCAGCGCCAACTTCCTTTAGTCGCTGCTGATTTGGAACAAATCTGTCAAAACATTCCATTTTAAGAATGGAGTGGCTTTCCCGTGAAGGCTAGACACAATATGGTCCTTCACACCTTCCAAAAAAATTATTCTTGTCTTTGCTACCTTCTTTTGCCATGCGTCAAGTAACGCAGAATCGCTAGATCCCGGCTTAGAAACATCGCTATCGTTGAACTCCTTCAGTCCATTATCCTCTAGCACCACCTCTATCCTATCCTTCCAGGCTATATAATTCGAGCTCCCATCAAGGGCATACTCCAATCGCAACCCATTGAAAGACATTTCAATGTATACTCAACTTTTGCACCAAGAATTTTCAACAACAAATTAGAATTGTCCACCAACACAAACTCAACACTTCTTCACAATTGCAATCTTCAAGAATTAACACTGCTTCGATACCATGTAGAAATTTTATATACAAGATGCATGTATATATCCATATTCTCCTGATCTAACAATATTTTATCTTCTTTCTAAATACAAAATCCTTCCACTGTTAATCTTTTGCGAAAATTAAAATCAATTGCAAACACATGAAGTAATAAAAACAATCACACATAACACAGTTGTTTAACGGGAAAGCTTGAAGCTGAAAACCACAAGTATCATATATTATGTATCATGGAGATCATGTAACAATATCATACAAAGCTTAGTACATCAAGCTCTCAGTACAATCAATCGTCACACACTAATCAGAAGAAATATACAAATCCATGCACCGATTTCTTATCACCTGCTAGCCTGCCTCCACTGCGCAATCCCTGCTGAAGAATAGCTCAAAATGAATTCGAATTACCATTGCCTTGGCTACACAATCCCTGCTGAGGAATAGCTCAAAATGAATTCGAATTACCATTGCCTTGGCTACGCAATCCTCATTTGAAACTCCAATGTGTGTGTGGTGCAATCAATGCATCACTATAGTCACAACAGATAGTCCATCTTTCCCTTTCACCTATATCTCCACTGGGTCTCCACTGGAACTGACATGCACTGTAGTTAATTACTATATTGTTCAGTTGATTAGTGATTTATTATTTGTGAATTAATTAACTAATTAATTCACTCCACTCTCACTAGTGTATCGTTCAGTTAGACTAGATATAACTAGCTCAACTGAGTTTAACTCCAATAATTGAGTTCAACTGAATAACAACTCCATGAACTACTCTTCCAAATCTGTCATAACTTTTCCACTTCAGTTATAACTGAGTCCTCCATGCATGAAGCACTAGTAAACCCTAGGAATTGTGTAATTCCTTCAACCCACTGATTTTCCAAATCTGTGCACTGAAATCAAGTGCTCCAAGAGAATAAGTTGTTGTTTATTGTCGGATTATTATTAAGAGCTAGTAATAATCGACACTTCTATTTTTAGATTGAAGATCTATAAATAGACTTCGCCCAATATTCTAAAAATATAATTTCATCTATTTTTCCAACTTGACCAACCATCGACAAATAACATCCTGAAACTTCTGAAATATGATCACCATGTCTAAAAGTAGACATAGTCTAAAACTATACTTGCGCCAAAAATATCCTGCGGGCCCACTTAGTGAAGGCGACTCTTTTCACTAAGCTCATCATCTTGTTGAATCTCAACAAACATTCCATAGCCTGAGCCAACGAGGCCACTTCAGGCAATTTATTAATATAAAAATAAAAGCTACATATGTTTCTCTCATAAACGGTTACCAAACAAATGACCCTTCATGCTCTTTAAATAGAGATCATGGACCAATCGGGTATTAAGCCACGGATCAAGTGTCGTTAATAATGAGGAGAGAGTGAACCATCGGATCACTACAAATCGTGATCGTCAGATTATAAGTTACAAATGTACATAGTAATGAAACACACTTTACCTAACTCTACACTAGACTAAATTATTCTTAACTATTTCCTATGTGTCGGAATATCCTAACACATTTCAACAAGTATCATATCCAGGTTTTGGTCAATAGAATCATCAAGCGTTTTCTTATCAAAACAACCCCTATCTGGGTTACTAGTAGCAGATTCCTTATGCTGGTGATAAAAGGCATGTTGCCCAAGAAATTCCATCATACCTGGCTATGCTCAACCTGACCTTAATCGACAGTTGCCCTTTGTTGCAACTTTAGAGTTTCCAAATTTAAATCGGCTAACCAATGATCCAATCAACTATGCTCCTTGGTGGCTGGTGATACCTCACAAATTACCCTCAAATATTCTTAAGTTCAATGGAAACCCCGGGGAATACCTGTTGACTCATGTTATGACTTATCATTTGTGGTGTTCATAAAACTCCCTGAATGATGACTCCGTTCGACTACGTCTTTTCTAGCATATGCTCACGGGTCCGGCTGAAAAATGGTACATTGAGTTACCTAGAGCTTCTTTTGATAATTTCAATGCCCTAGCTACTATATTTTTGACTCACTTCGAGTTACCCATACGATATGAAACTGGAACAGAACTCTTGACTAATTTTAAACATACTAATGCTACTCACATTTCTGATCATATTCATGAGTGGCATCGTCGCCGTAGAATGGTTAAGGCATTTTTTCCTGATCATCTCCTTGCTGAGTGGTTCATTAAGTCCCTATTACCATCTATAACTGAGGATGTGGCTAAGGGTGGCGTCGTTACTGAAGAGCAAGTCATTGCTCATGGACAATATTTAGACTTGATTTATACTCAGTCTGGCATGCTCTATGAAAAAATTCCAAATGCACCACGATCTAATTTTACTGTTCCTCCTCAATTAAAGGACTCTCATGATGGAGACGATATGATTGGTACTGCAAGCACACATCATACTACTGCATCTGATCTTGGACTTTCTTCTGAAATTAATATCATGTTATCCAACAAAGGCAAAAGTGACAAGCAACTCAGAAGTTAGAAAAAGGGAAATCAAAGAAAAAGAAAGCTTCTAAACTGCATGAAACATTAACTGATCAATCATATGGAACTAGGAAACCTCGTTATCCATGCATAATTTGTAATGAGGAAATTTTTTTTCAGGATTGTCCTCACTGCGCTGGAGTTTAAAAAATGGTTAAAACTTCACATGCGTTAGCTGTATTGACAGATCCGTTTCCAAATCCACACACAAATTTGGTTGCTATGGATCTAGCTTCTAGTTCCCAAGTGCTTATGTTATATGTCACAAAACCTTCAACATATATTTTGGTGTCAATGCGTAATAAAGATTATGGTAGTCAGACCACTGATCAACCTACTACCTTGACTATGAATTCATCTACGTAATCGGTACCCCCTACTGCCATTCCTGAATTGAAAATCAAGCCACCGAAGGGAGTCATTCATAAATCGACATATAATCCTCGAGCAAGAGCTGCTCAAAATTATAATATAGTTGAATATTTGGCTCAATCCCCTTCATCTATGTCAGCTCTTGAGGTATTACAAACTATCCCTCCCAGAAACAGGCTTTATTGTCGGCTATAGGTGGAATTGATCCGAAGGATTCTAATCTTGTCGTCTTTAATCATACAGGCTATGTGCCACAACTACCAGCAGAATTGGCATTCTCTATACAAGTAAATGTTCTCAATAACCTTGTTCATCGTACTATTATTGATGAGGGAGCATCTACGTGCATTATGTCTCTAAATTTTTGGAAGTAACTTGGCTCGACATGCCTATCTCATTCATCAACAACGTTGAAGGCTTTTGACGAGTGTATATATAAGCCTTGTGGTATTAACAATAACTTGCATGTTGAAATAGGGGGAAAAACAGTGAATGTTGATGTCGAGGTTGTTGAAGGACCCCTTAACTACAATATTCTACTTGGAAGGCCATGGGTATATGCTATGGTTGCAATTGTTTCTACATATTTTAGAATGATCGCCTTTCCTTATAAAGGTGCCATCACAGTCATTAATCAACTATCCTTCTTTGCCTTTGCTTCGCAGGTAACTGGAAGTGTTCTATTCATTCACGCACCCCAACTAGCACTTGAAAACATTGGTGTAGGACTCTTAAAGGATTCCACTCTCATGGGAACCTTTCCATTATTACTGCCTGCAACATCGGCAGAAATTGCAAGTATAGAGACCTGCTACATGATCTCTTCGACTCCATTTGGCTTAAGGAAGAGTACGAGTGATTATGAAATTGTTACGTTGGATGATTTTTTTCTGCCCAACCCTATTGAGCTGGCATAACAATCAATCTATCTGGCTTGGGCGGCAAATCCGAAATCAGTGTCGCCAGGTTTGGGTTGATCGTTCCTTAGATTTTGGTACTCCATCTGATCCTTTTTCCTCAATTTTCTTGACAGATGAGAATATTTTGGAAACCATGATGTCAAAAGGAGAACCTTGGGAATATTATCATCATCGTTCCCATATTGCTGATTATGAAGATAATCTTAGTGAACTATATCACCCATCAATCAAAAATTCCTTTTCAAATTCTTTACCTATTAATGCAATTGATTCCAAGCGAAATTTGTCAAATATTGAAGAAACTATTTCTATTGATATTTTGACCAAACCTGGCATGGTAGAAAAAATTCATGTTGGCATGTCTTATTCTCCATCAAAACTTGAAACATATCGCTCTCTATTTTGTGAATTTCGGGATATCTTTCCCTGGTCTTATGAGGAGATGCCTGGTATTGACACTAGTATTGTTGAACACACTATTAATATGTACCCTGATGTCAAGCTGGTGCGTTAACGCCTTGATCCTGTTCATTCGAAGAAGGCCACTGCCATTAAAGCAGAAGTTGAAAAACTTTTGCGTGCTGGTTTCATATACCCCGCTCTGCTAACTAAGTGGGTTTCCAACATTGTTCCTGTCATGAAAAAACAAGGAACCATTAGAGTGTGCGTCAATTATTGAGATGTTAATCTTGCTTGTCCAAAAGACAACTATCCTAATCCCATTATCAACCAGATTATTGACGTTTGTGCTGAATGTGAAATTTTTTCGTTCATGGATGGATTTTCCGGCTACAATCAAATCAATATTCACCTAGAGGATCAACATAAGACAACATTCATCCGTCCCTGGGGTGCATTCGCTTACAGGAAACTAACTTTTGGTTTAAAGAACATCGGGGCTACTTTTCAAAGAGAAATGGATTATGCTTTCAATGACATAAAACATATTGTTCAACCCTATTTAGATGATTTACCTGCACATTGACGAAATCAGAATGATCACCCGATGCATTTGAGAGCTATCTTTTTATGATGTCGACACTATAAAATACACGTCAATCCACATAAATGTGTGCTTTGTGTTGGCTCTGGTTGTTTTCTTGGATTCGTAGTCTCAAAAGAAGGAATTTGAATAGACCCATTGAAGGTCTAGGCCATTCTTGATTTACCTGCGCCATCAAATTTACTTCAAATATAGAAACTTCAAGGAAAGGCTAACTTCCTAAGGAGGTTCATACCCAACTATGCCGAAATGGCTAAAGGATTTACTCAACTCTTGAAAAAGGGGGTTCCCTTCTGTTGGGACCACGTTGCACAAGCTTCTTTTGATGCTGTCAAGGATACTCTTGTCCGGGCGTCATTAATATATCCCCCAAATTATCAGAACGATTATTTCTTATATATCGCCGTGGCTGATACGACCATTGCTATCGTATTGGTTGAAGTAGAAAATGGGATAGAACATCCGATATATTATTTGAGTCGTAATCTCAATGATACAAAAGTCAAGTATTCATACGTAGAAAATATTGCCTTGGCAGCTGTTCAAGCTGTCCAAAGATTTCAACACTATATCCTGTTCCGAAAGACCATTATCATTTCGGATCGCAACATCATGAATTATATCTTATCACGTCAATTTCTGGGGGGAAAGTATTCAAAATGGATTTTCATTTTGCAGGAATTTGATCTGGAATTCATCAAATCCAAGTCAAAGAAGTCGTTAGTTTTGGCAGAGCTTCTTTGTTACCTTCCCTCTGATAGTACTGCTACTACTTCAGAACCATCAATTCCTGACGAGTCTCTGTTTCGGATCGGATCATCTGATCCTTGGTATGGATATTTTATCATTTATCTCCAAACCCAAAATTTTCGGCTTGATACCTCTCGCTTTGAACAACAACGTATTTGATACCAAGCCAAATATTATCTGATTGTCAACGATACACTTTATCGTCGTGGTGTCGATACTATTGAAGAAGGTGCCTCACTCATTAGGAGGCTATAAAGGTTTTAAATGATTGTCATGTTGGGGCTTGTGGTGGACATTTATTTGGATCCGCTACCGCACAAAAGATACTCTGCGCCGGTCACTTTTGGCCTACTATATTTCGCGACTGCATCCTCGCAGTTAGAAGTTGTTATGCGTGCGAGATTTTTTATCGTAAAATCTGCAAACCACCAATGCCAATGCATCCTGTTGTCTCTGTGGGACCATTTTCAAAATGGGGCATTGACTTCATGACCTATAACCCTCGGTCATCTGGGGGGCATGGTTATATTATTGTAGCATTAGACTACTTTACCAAAGGGGCCGAAGCGATGCCTACATTCAACAACACATGATAGACAACTGCATTGTTTTTCTTTAATCATGTTATTGCACGGTTTGGGGTCCCACAGGCTATAGTTATAGATCATGGGAAGCATTTTCGTAACCACATGATGACTGAATTGACTGCCAAGATAGGATTGTCACATGATAATTATACTCCTTATTATCCACAATCAAATGGACAAGTTGAAGCTATCAACAAGATTCTTAAACGTATGCTTCAACGAATGATAGGAGTTCGTAAGAGAAACTGGCATTTGATCTTGTACTTAGCCTTGTGGGCGTATCGAGCCTCGGTGAGAAACGCAACCGGTTTTACTACTTTTCAATTGGTGTATGGTCTAGAAGATATCTTGCCAATCCAATGTGAAATACCATCGTTAAAACTCACAATCGACTTGTTACCTGACACGTCAGAAGAAGAAGTGCATCTTTTTAACCTCATCCATCTTGATGAAATGCGTCGTGAAGCCCAATTGGCCAACGAAGCACATAAAAGACGTATAAAGTCATAATACGAAAGAAAATGTCCAACCTTGCATTTTCTCATAGGGCGAATTCTTCCTTCTTTATGATCAAGAAGATGATGTAATAGGTACAGGGAAATTTGAGCCATTATGGCATGGCCCCTATATTTTCAAAAGAGTTCTTGCTAAGGGTGCCTATGAGTTGGTGGATTACGATGGAACTCCATTGGCGCAACCCAGAAACGGGTTATATCTGAAAAGTTTCTATGCTTAATCATGAGGTAGTAATTTTTTGTATTATATTGTATATATATGTTGTTGATTTGCATTCACCGTCTTAGTTTGTTTTTAGAGTTTTCTTGACGTTAGTAATCCGCTTTAAATTTCATCGCAGATGTCTAAAAATTTGGAACCATTTTTTGGATATTCTAATGGTGCTAGTCGTAGTACGCATAATCTATCTTTTGCAGCGTGGGCCATTTTTTCTCCGAACGACGAGTTAGTGAGTTATCGAGGGATTTGTATTGGTAGATGGACAAAAAATATTGCTAAGTAAAAAGCGTTGATAGAACTTCTCTCTGATGCCATTTCATTTCGTATTAACTGCATCAATATAAGTTTAGACTCACAACTTGTGGTATTACAACTTACTAATGTTTATACTGTTAGAAATCCAACATTGCATTGTCTGTTCCTAAGAGTTTGACTTTTGGAAAGACACTTTGATTTTATTCAGTATCAACACATTTCCAGAAATTTGAACACATTGAATGATTCTTTAGCTAATCAAGTTTTAGACAGACATTTGCAACACATGTAAAGATACATTCACATAATTGAATAGGATTACACAATAAACATAGGAAAACACTGAAATCAAATAGATATATAGTTGTATGTTTTTACAAAAATTTGTGCCCAAGACACATTGGTCATTTGACCTCGAAATGTATGCAAAATATCAAAAGTAAACTACTGATGCTCATGGTAACATGCTATAGATCTAGCTATCCTACGCAGTAACCGCATCCAGCGGTTACGAACACCTATAGTATGGTGCTACAGTCGTATGGGTAGCTCTTCGATCCGGCAATCCAGAATCATGAAGGTAAACCCCTCTATGTGCTGCAGAAGCTCAGACAGAGTCTCAACCATGTCTAGATCTTGAAGGAATGCTCTCCCGACAACCCTCTCTGCTGGATCATCTACTCCATGCTCTAGTTCCTCCACCGGTTGAACTCTACCAACATCTGCATTACATCAAAAATTTAGTTTAGTCTTCTGAAAGAATAAAAAATACAAAAACATTATATAAACCTTAGGAAAATAAAAAACATGGTCAAAACATTCTTACCTATTGCACCCCACTGAGCGCCTTTTGGTATGGCTAAGTTTGGATCTCATCGGAAATCGACGCCTGTGTATGCATACTCACCAATGGCGACAACCTGTCACTTGAACTAGGTGAAGAACGTAGTCAAGAACACAATGGTCAATTGGCCTGCATGCCTACCCATTAGTTCTACCCATCTCTGCATCCTCAGATCTCTAGGATTAGACACACCCAATGTCACATGCCGAGGTTGCATCAGTGGAATCCACTCTAAGGCAAATGAAATGAGGATCGAACCATTACTGAATTTATTCTTCCTTCCTCCCTTTTATTTTTTTAGTTGTTTCTTTATTTGGGAAAGTACAACTTTAGACTAGTTGAAGACTTTTGGCTCCATGCGCTCAACACATACTGCATATGTGATATATTTGCTACATGTAGTGTAATGGTGCCAACAAGTTTTGTGATTGTGAAAAGAATGGTTCTCAAAGGAAAATCTCAAACATCACGGATGTTTATCTTCCCATACTTGCTTGGCTCTGCCCCTGGATAGCAATATTGCAAAACATAGTCTCTCACCGTCTCTCCTCCAAGAGCAGACCCTGAGAGAGAAATAGGCAAGCCTCTCCTCGACAAACCTGTGAAAAAGTATACATCCTCCACTGTAATGGGAACCACTTTGTTCCTAATATGAAATGCCTCGATATCTGGATCCCATGCTCGAACTAGGAACTCCAAGAGTTCTATTTGTTGCCTCATCCCTGACAAGCGGAAGTACTTTAACAACCCACAATCTCTTAGGGCTCTTACTGTACTCGGATCATTTAGGGAAACCATATTATATTCTTCATGCTCTCTTTCTTTCCTTGTAATCATCATTATAGTCCCATGAAATCCTGAAACATAACAATAAGACTCATTATACTCCTTTCAATGCAACAAATTAGACAAATTTTGGGCATAGTGCAAGAAACAAAAATGGAGATTGTGCCTGACACAGTCTTGAAGAAGGGACAATGCATTGTATATGCAGCTAGACTTCAGTTTAGGTGCTCTACAATTCACTTTTCGATGCTCAAGGGTGCGTTTCCCTCTTTGGAAGAAAAATTTACCCTAGAGGGCCCAAAATGCTAAAAATTTTCAACGAAAGGAAATGAATTGATTACTGAAAGAAAGTGAGGGTTCATGGCACTAACCTAGATCAAACGATGATGAAAACCGTCCACAGAATTGATCGCAATCAACAACTGATGAACATATTAGTCGTGCAGATTTATTTCAAGAATGATTTGACCACAAAGCATAATTTTATCCTTATTTTTGGAGCTTTGTTAAACACGAAAAAGGACTTGAAGTGCACTTTTATCTCTTTTTTGAGCTTCTATAACAACGAAAAATGAACCCCTGGAGTCTTCTTTTAGCTTTTTTCAGACTCCGATAATGTGAAAAAAATTGCTGAGCACTTGTCTTTTCGAGATTGTAAAAGTAAATGAATTGATATCTACTTAGTATTAGTTTAAACCTTTTCCGGACTTAGATAGATTCTTTAAGAAAAAGGAATACCTTAGTCAAAGATGACTAAAGAGGTTCTCTCAAATATTATTTTACACTTTTTTGGATATGAGCGAAAAATTTACGAAAAAGTACTTATGGAGTTTTCTTTTGTCCTCTTTTTCAAACTCTCTAAATATGAAAAAGGACCGGGTTGTCACTGTCGTTAGGCTCATTAAAACATAAAATAGCGATGGGCTTGTCGATCATGGCGAGAATCAAGTTTCATTCATCGCTAGACTCATTAAAGTATTAAATAGCGAAACATTGTTCGCTCGAAGGGTTGAATTATAGATTAAGCATATGTTGTCCTCCTCAAGCTTGTTAAAAAAAATAAAGAGGTACTGGTTGACAAATGACTGTGGAAAATTTGGGAAAGTGAACAGAACTTTTTACAGTAGCAGGTCGCTTTTGAACATGACACTTCACTCCATCACCGTGACTGTTTGGGTTGGGTAATATTCTTGACAGTTCCTTCATACCTATGGTTCATCATACCTTCAATTTGGTTTTGGGTCAATGTTTCCAACTCATCTCAGTGTCGCCGATATGTTCAAGAGAATTCATCCAGTGAATACTCATCCTTTTGCAATACTCATAAACCTTCATTGTCATGAAAGTCATCCCTGAACATTTCTATATCAAGTCATCCTTTGTCTCCGAAATCAGTAACTCCTGTTTTGTAATAGAGTGGATTCCTATCAATGACAAATCATCATCCAAGAAGTTCACTTAGAAAAATTATATTCCAATACCATGAGGCTTGTTACAACATTGACAAGATCCTCGCTTCCGGAATTTTGACCGAAATATTTTGTTTGGAGTTCAAAATCAAATCATCTATTCATGCCTTAGGAAATGTACTGTAATACATTGAAGGCCATTGACATCAATGGTGGTTCTCTTGCATTTGTGAACAACTCACATCATTGGTTGGTAATAAAATGATGTATTACCATGTTCGACTACAAATCATATATTCGCATGGCTAAAGTTGTACCCGAACGATTGAGTGAACGAGATAAGAAGACCCTAGATCTAGTTTCAGCCATTTGAGCTGCGATTTCAGGATTGTTGTACACATCAGTTGTACGATGACCTTACATAAGGATTGTCATCTGAACATGGGCCTATATCTGTAGGCATGTTTGTATTTGGAAACATTCCAATGTAGATGACTTTCTGCACTATGTACATGTTATTAGATAGTTTATGTGCTGAGCATGGGAATGCCTTCCCTCAGCAATTCGTGATCAAGAGGATATATCATGATGTAATGTATTGTAATATTGATGAAGGTCGCCACTCCACTTTAGCTCTAGCCCATCACAGTGTAAAGCATCTCATTCAAAAAATATTGTTATTATTATTTTGACTTCATGCTTTAGGAGGTAATCAGTTATAGGTCAATTTGGGCATCATTCCCAATGACCTAGTTAAACTGGACATCATCCCCAGGACCAATGATTAGGATCTATCATCCCCTATGATCTCAGTTGGTACATGCCCCAAGACAAAGCACAAAGACAAATCATCCATGACTTCCATTGCAAGGTTTCCAAGATTTGAAGTATATGTTATATCACCTATGAGCTCACCAACGCGGTATCTCAAGGGGCTAAGTGTGTTGCATATGCAGTTACCTCCATTAAAAGGTTCTCTGCAAAGCACTTCCTGACACTCAAGGGTGCGTTGGTCATTTGGGAGCGAAATTCTCATTGTTTCGGTATCTCCACTTGGCCAGTGCCTTCTAGAAGAGTGCATATGCGTCAAACTTCGAATCCATGTGTCCATTTGATACCTCTGAGGTTGGGAACATGTCTTGCCTATTATCACAAATTCATTGATTGTGAAACTACCTTCATCTCATCTATAAATTAAGCACAGATCCTAGTGCTTAAGAAGGAAGAATTTGAGTAGAGAAATGTTGGTGGAATTTCAATTGAGGATTTAATTTGAGGGCTATTCTACTGGAGAGATGTTCATTGTGATGAGGCTGGGATGATGCTGGAGATGGTGACATCAAATCAATCGCTGGTTGTAACCTCCCCTTCTATAAATTAATAAATATTGTTGTTTAATTTCCCACATATGTATTTGTATAAGCTTCTATCTTTCACATTATGAATTCTTATTTGATGTATATGGTTCATGTTTCATTGATTTAACTGAATAAATTGAATAGTCATCCGTATATTGCAATCCCTTTGTTTTTTAGTGTTCACTCTTGCAGGAAATATTTTGGCAATCTAGCTTGGATTTGAAGCTACAACAAGAGTGACAAAAGGAGAATAGGAAGCACTTGGACACCAAGTAAGTTTCTTGATCTATTATGTGTGTCTATTTACTGTGAGGAAAAGTATCTGCAAAGTTTTTAATCTGTTGTTCTAAATGCATAGCACCACATTTAGGGAAGAATGTTTTATCCGTAATTCATAGTTCCACATAACACCATCCATAAATGAATAGATCTCGCAACCATCACAATCATCAACAATCTGGTCAATAAATGGGGTTAGGTAGTTGTCTTTCGGACAAGCTCAATTAACATCCCGATAATCGATGCATGCTCAAATTGTGCCTTGTTTCTTCATGACAGGGACTACGTTGGAAACCTAATCAGTTAATGGAACGAGGTATAAAAAACCAGCCCAAAGAATCTTTTCAACTTCATATTTTATCCTAGTAGCCTTATTAGGATGGAATGGACAGAGCATTGCCGGACGGTTTTAGCATCAAGATACATTTTAATTTTGCGCACCACTATATTTGGATCGATAATTGGAATTTCTTCATACATCCAGGAAAATACATCTCTAAACTCACAAAAAAGGGCTCAGTGTGTCTCGAATTCAAATGAAGAACAAGATGATCTAATGTAAATATTTTAGACTATTCCTAGTTTGATCTAAATATCGAGAGGAATTGTTTCTTCGATATTCGAGAGGTTCTTTTTAAAGTCAATCTCATGAATGGAAACAAAATTCATAGAGTATTCAATTATGTTAGGTAGATACAAACCACCTAGATTAACTTCTAGGGAATTAGGAAGGGAGGAACGGTTTGGATGCTTGTCCCATGGTGTGTCTTATGACATTATGATCTCCATGATTCTTTCGTCAGTTGAGAATATACATGAGAAAGTATTAGAGGGTATGCCATAATCCAGGGATTTATCTACCCAATTTATCGAAGAAAAAGTATGGGTTTCACAAGCCGAGTAGATGGCTTCGTAATTTTTCTCAACAGGGTCGCATCCGATCGCCTAAAATTTGGATGTTAGTTTCATCCGGTACAATCCATGGATCGACCAGGATCGTAGAGGATTATATCGTATTGATATAAGCAACTGGAGGTGAGGAGTTGGAATGGGGAGGAGGGGGAAGGGAAAAATTCCCCATAAGCGACAAGTCCTTCAATAAACCAACTCCAACATGCTGATAGGAATGTAGGGAATCCCCTACAAGAGGGACACTTCCAGTAACATTGGAATCAAAGGCAAAGAGGTTGATTTTATCTATGGCTTCAATCTTTCCTTAATGAGGAAAAGTGATCATGCAGAATTAGGTCAAAACAACGGAAACCACAACGTAAACCTATGTATGTCCCAGTAGAATATTATATCAAGAGGTCTGCCAATAAATTCTATCTCAACAGAGACAATTTTTCCCCAAAGTTACAGTATGAGGGAATTCAAGATTCCACAGGGTCTATATCCTTCCATTAAAGGCTTTTAATGTGGTGGTTGATTGATTCAGTTGAGGTGAACCAATCGCCTTTTAGCAGGAAATAGACATGATGCAGTTCGATGCTCCCTCGTCCACAATGGAATGATGAATTTTATTACCATGGAGAGTGACCTAAATCATGAAATTTAACTAAGATGGAAGCTGAGGAGTATAGTTTTCATGAGAGAAAACCACTAGGTTGGAATCTGATGGATCCATACATCTGATAGCCAAAAATAAGGCCTTATTTTGGTAGGGGTAGTTTTGCAACACCTCAAGAGTGGACACGGCGAATGGAGATTGAGCCAAGTGTTCAACCACATTGTAATTTTGGGAAGATACTGAACGAGGGTTGTAAGCATAATTATGAAGAACAACCTTCGGAGGCTTGATAGTCAATCCTGGAAGTGGAACAAAATCAGATGAGTTTGATGTCGAACTAGTAGGTTGATCAGTACTGTGACTGTTCGGTGGATTGACATTACCATAGTATTTGTTTTGAGTGGCCACCAAAACATTGGATCTCTACTTTTGGAAGGAAAGCATCAAAATCATGTTAGAGGAAGTGGGGTCGAAAGCAACCATATCAGTCTCTTGATTGGGAAATGGGTCGGGAAACATAGCGGGAGAAGTGACTGATTTAAGAAATTGATTCACTTCAGTGTGGTGCAGACAATCATGTTTAAAGTGATCCAGATTGCGAATAAAGCATGGACATTGAGGCTTTCTTTTCCCATCGGAAGACGATTTTTTTTTTGTTTATCCCGCTGTGAGGAAGCTTTTTTTTCTTACCTTTAAATTTCTTCTTGCTTCTAGTTTACTATTGAATTTTTCCTTTATTGGATGAAATGGCATTTATCTCAAAAGTAGAAGTTGCAGGAGGGTGGGATTGAGGATTTTGAGCAGGAGTGGTGAGTGTTATACCAGATGGTTTACTCACTGACTACCTACTGGTAGAACCAATAATGCCATCAACGACATGAGATTCTATACCAGGTGGAAGCGGAACAATGTTTGAATGTCGTGGAGAGTTTGTTATCTTATCATAGAGCTTGCCCGATCTGGTATAAACTAGATCTAGATATTGAGAATGGGCAATCACTTGTTCTTCGGTCATGACTCCACATTTGGAAACATATTTTGTTATAGTAGCTAAAAAATATTTGAAAAAAAATTCCACCAAAAAGTGATTCGGAACAAAGGTCTTGACCAATTGGCGATGACGCCTCTACTCATGAATGTGATCTGAAATGTGACTGGAATCTGATTGTTTGAAGTTAGTCAATAGTTTCATTCCAGTTTCGTATACGATAGTAAACTAGAAGTGTGTGAGGAAGGTGGTGGCTAAAGTACTGGAATCATGAAACGACGCTCTAGGTAATTCGATTAACCATTTAGCTCAGTACTTTAAGCGTTCACTGGAAAAGACAAAGCCGAATGGAATCATCATTAAGGAATTTGGATGAACACCATAGATGATATGTCATGACATGCATTGATAGGTATTCTCTGGGATACCCATTGAAATTTGGGATATTAGTTGGCAAATTGGTGGGAATAATCAGCCACCATGGCGAATGAGTGATGGAGTCGTTAGTAAGTCAAGTTAAATTAGGTAATTTGAGAGTAACCACAAAAGGAAATTGTCGATTAAAGTTTGAAGGAGGATGACGTGGGTATGAAGGGATAGCCTAAGAAATGGGCACTTGTATGCATGAATAAGGAGGGTTCTAATAATATGTAACCTAGTTACCAGGATATGTAGGATTTTTATAACTAGTATACAAGTGAGTTTGTTCCCCAACCCTAAGATGATGATAAAGTGACTGGAATGGTTGGGTCTAGATTTGCTAGCCTTGGAAATGCATGTGATGAGGTCCATCTTGTTTCTTGAAGGGGTTATATATTTCCACTTGGTATGATGGGTTCGGTTGATACTGCGCCAAATTTTGAATAATTTGACTTATCATAACTTGAGGAGCACTTTGCGCAAGCAATTGAGAATATGGGGAACCTTATACAATTTGACTAAGGGGTGCTTGGGAAGGGCCATATACCATTGGAATATGTTGTAAAGTTTGGATCACATATATTTCAGATTTTTGAGGTGTTGATGGATAGATAGGAATTTGTGATGAGGATGGTGCAGCTTGAGGATTCAACAATCAATCCCAAAATAAAACAGGTTGAACGGGGAAAGTAGGTTTCTAAACACTGGTAGTCATTCCAGGATAAAGAAGACCATAATTAGTTGGATTACCATATGGATACATACCAACAAAAAGTTCCCCCCACATAAGGAGGAGAAGATGACAGAGGCAACTGCGATCTAGATGGATGGTACCCAACATAAGAAGAGTTAAGTTGTTAAGGGTAGATTTTTCCACTGTTGTAACTACCAGCCTGTTGCTTTGTTGTAGGTGTATCCGGATGAAGAAGAAAATATTGTATGGCATTCATAAGAGAAGTACTAGACATTATTCCTGAATTATATGACATGGGGGATGTCCAAGGATTGGAAGCCGCACTTGAAAAGGTACCAGATAGTGATTGATAACTAGGTGGGATGGACGGGCCACCATATAAATGAGATTCTGGTGATGTCACGAACATAGATGAGGAAGTGACACTTTATATATCAACCATAGTGGTGGACACAGGTTGGGAGCTTCAATCGACTCTATACATGGTTGACAATCCCAACGAAGATTGTTGCCAAATATCCTTGGGTATGCCCAGAGAATCAAGTGAAGGAGGTTGTATCAAAGTTTGAAAGGCGGAAAAGGCTTTGTTTGATACAAATTAAGTCCCTCCCAATTAATATGAGAAGAAGAACGAGGCACTTCTTGAGGGATCTCTTCAATACTCAAAAGTCTATATGGAAGAGGTTCACCATCAAGCCCAAGATATATCAGTTTTGTCTGAGACAAAGGAAGAGAAGAGGAAGGTCCCGCTAGATCATGCGAGGATGGTTGAGGCTCCTCAAGTTAAATGACCTTAGGAAACAAGAGTTTGACTCATGAAGGTCAGGTTTAGTGACCTAATGTAATAAATTTTCAGGGACTTTTGTTTCAATTGTGTCAATTCGACCAACAGGGGTAGATGTAGTCTTGGGTTTGGAACTTAAGGGGACAGATGATTTTGGAAATTAAGTATCAGGAGGAGGGCCCGAAGTAGTGCCCGAAATTATTTTTACGGTAGTTTTCATTTTCTTATATTTTTTACGTTGGTTAGGAGTAGTCCCTAAAGGTATAGGAGGCTTATTTTTCATTCTACGCAAATGACGGGGAAAGTGATTTTGTTCTTCCAACACAGAATATATAAATCAAATAGAGGGTAATGTAGGCATAAAGGATTACCAAGTAACCATGAACTGTAATATACACCTTGGTGAAACAAGGACTTAATGTACGTAAGCCAATCTCCCTGAATGTTGTGTTCAATGTATCACAGTATACAAGGCGGACAAATTGATTACCTATGGATGGATAACAACCTATAGGGGACTCCCAAAATATAATCGATGGTACGTGGGAGTGTAGTCCATAGTAGTTTTTTCTAATGTGTAACCATTCGATGATAGTGTTCCCATATACGTTTCATGTGTGGAGCGCTATCTGATATACTCGAAGGTACGTGGAGAATGATCCTATACACTTACATACGTGGAACGAGATTTCACCCCCATAATTAAATGATGGCAAACAATGACAACTACTACATTTAAAGATGTTTGAACATGTCTCTACCCTAGAACTCTAAATGTTTGTGTTAATGTTACAAATTCTCCTTAGTTTGATTCAATAAATTTTACTATTTATCTTTGATTAAGTTATAGTTTTAGGGCTCTCCATGAATGTCACCTGAATATCCTAAAATACAAATATAGCATGAGGAAACAAGAATATTTTCTCTTTCAATGAAAATCTAGCTAAGGATGGGAAGGAACAATCAAGATGCAATACAAAATATGCAGAAAACAAGATGCAATATGCAATCTTCCTTTCGATGCGACTATTCCTAATTTGATGCACATGAAAAACCCTTAATGCCAAATGAAAATGAAAAAAATATATTTTCATCACACTTAATTTTCTAAATCAAGAAAATGAAGAGGAAAATTCTTAATTATTGATTCAATTACACTTATTAGAATGAGGACTCGAACAACAATTCATCCAAGCGATCAGTAATCAAACAAATAAGTTTTCAAGCATCCAAACGATAAGAACAAACAAAAATTGAAGCCAATTCTTATCAAAGGAAAACAAGCACAATTGCAAACTAAATTGGGGTTTTAGGGAGACCACAAGACACTGAATACCCAAGGAATCTCAGCTGGAAGCAAGCTGATGATAGAGAGGCTAACAATATAAGGCAAAACTTGTGCAAAAACAAGGATCAACCTTGGTGCAGAGAGGGCACTAGTGCTTTGCAACATTTGGACAGAGCGGACCAGGGTGAGGCACAACACTCTGTCAGAGGCAGTGGGGGAGCATTGGTCTTGAAAAATAGGTTTCCAACACAAAAATTCAAAAAAAAATGAGTGAAGCCACTTCCTAGGGTTGTTCTTGGTTGGATGATGCAACAAAGGTTTGTCAAAGAGGTAATCAAACACAAAGGAAAAGGAAAACCACCAAGGGAATACTCTGTTCCCCAGTATGTTCTCCAATTTGTTATATAATATTTATGGTTGTGAACAAAGCTATCTCCCCTAGGTTTGGTGGTAAACTTATAACAACAGAGAGACAAATAACCCAATTCTTTTCCTTAAAGTAAATGGACGACGAAGAGAAGCCTACCTGGAAACTGCCGGTCACTTCGTTCTTTCTTTAGCTTGGAAGTTCCAATTATAGCTCTGACCACCAAAATTAGAACATGCATAGTTAGATAACACAAGTCAAGAAACTACGAGATGTATGCATTACCATTTAAATACTATATTAAATAGATCAACATGGTATTGAAATACATGAATCACGTCACATATAATATAATAAAGAGTTATTTACATTAATATAAATAGAAGGATATAGTAAAAAAAAGAGTTGTTTGTTTGAGAAAGGCTCTACAATGTTGTTTTCTTGGAGTTTATGTTTACTCACGTGTCCTAAAAAATGGTAGGGTAATAACAGTTTGCACGATTTTGTCAATTTTATGATTTTCTTACAATGAATGTTGTGGAAAATTCCTTTTCCAAAAGTAAATCCTTTGTTATCATTATCACATCCAAGACTTATATTATTCTTTCAATATAATTTTGGTAATAGGAACTGGAATTGGAGCTTCCATGCTAAAGAAGGAGTGAAGCATGCAATAGATTCCACGTAGGCCTCACTCCGTCATCTATTTACTTTAAGGAAAAGCATTGAGTCCCTTGTCTTTCTATTGTTCTAGGTTGACCACCAAACCTAGGGGAGATACCTTTATCAGCAATCGTAAATTCCGTATAACAAATTGGCGACTCCACTGTGGAACTAAGTATTCCCTTGGTGGTTTTCCTTGTCCTTTGTGTTTGATTACCTTTTTGACAAATCTTTGTTGCATCATCCAACCAAGAATAGACCTAGGAAGTGACTTCATCCTACACTTTTTACAATTTTTCTGTCAGAATAATCTTTCCAATGTCCAAGCTCCACCAGTGCCTCTGACAGAGCGTTGCACCTCACCCAGGCCTACTTTCTCCCAACGTTGCAAAGCACTGGTTCCCTCTCTGCACTAGTGCTGGTCCCTATTTTTTCAGAAGTTTTTCCTTGGTTTTTTAGCCCCTCTTTCATCAGCCTACTTCCAACTAAGTTTCCTTGATTCTTGAGTGTCTTGAGGTCTCTCTAAAACACCCATTCAGTTTTCATTTGTGTCATTGCATTTGATAATAATTGGTTTTGATTTTTCTTTGTTCTTATCATTTGGTCAGTTGAAAACTTTTTTTGTTTGATTGTTGATCGCTTGGATGAATTTTTGTTTGAGTCCCCATTCTAAAAAGTGTAATTGAATCAGTAATTGAACATTTGCATATTAGTTTTCTTGATTTTGAAAATCAAATGTGGTGAAAAGAAAAAAATTGCATTTCCATTTAGGGTTTTGCATATACATTAGATTAGGAACAGTCACATCGAAAGGGAAATTGCATTTTGCATTTTGTTTGTTGCATATTCTGTGTTGCATCTTGATTTCTTCTTCCCTTCCTTAGCTATATTTTCATTGAAAGAGAAAATATTCCTATTTTTTCTCATGCGAGATTTTCATTTTAGGGTATTCAGGTGACATTCATGGTGAGCCAAAAAAATGTAACTTAGTCAAAGGTAAACAATAAAATTTATTGAATCAACCTAAGGAGCATTTGTAACATTAACTCAAAAATTTAGAGGTATAGGCTAGAGACGTGTTTCGGCATCATTAAACGTAGGATTTGTCATTGTTTCCCAGCATTGCATCCAGAGGGTGAAATATCGTTCCATGTACATAAGTGTATAGGATTTTTCTCCACGTACCTTCAGGTATATCAGATGGTGCTACACACATGAAAAGTATATGGGAATGCTCTCATCAAATGGTTACACATTAGACAACACTACTATGTATTGCACTCCCACCTATTGTCATGTATATTTTGGGAGTCCTCAATAGGTTGTTATCTATTATACATTATTTACACTTGCAGATAAAGGTATCTCCCCTAGGTTTGGTGGTAAACCTAAAACAATAGAGAGATAAGCAACCCAATGATTTTATTTAAAGTAAATAGACGATGGAGTGAGGCCTACCTAGAAACTATGGCTCACTTTGCTCTTTCTTTAGCTTCGAAGATCCAATTCTAGCTTTGATCACCAAAATTAGAACCTGTAGAGTAAGATAACACAAGCCAAGAAACTATGAGATGTATGTAGTATCATATAAATAATCTAATCAATAGATAAACATGGTATTGAAATACATGAATGGAAGTCACATATAGGAAAACAAAGAATTATTTGCATTAATTTAAATAGAAGGAGATTACAACCATAAGTGGCAGTTTATCCTGTAGAAGAGATCCTTCAAGTTGTTGAATCGTCCTTTCCTTGCCACAATATGCACCTCCAGTCACCCTATGCATGAGATGATAACTACTTACTACAACAACATAAGGGTAGAATCACTCTCCAAATCCAACCATTACCTCTAGTATATGAGAGGGTAAATATAGAGGAGAGAGGGGTAAGTTGGGAGTTCTTATCCAATTACCATTCTAAGGCTTTAGATCCAGCTTTGATGGAGGGATAGGATAAAAGGATAAGTGGTGAAAAATCCAAAGTAGGGGAGGATAGGATCCGAATGTCAATCCAAGGTAAGTAGTTGAAGAAAATTCTGGAAATTCCTAGAAGGTGAAGCTTCTGAAGTATCACGCATTCTCCCAGAATTCTAGAACCAACATAGGTGCAAAGGAGGGCTACATGTTGGTGACCAACGCTGGCCACATGGGAGAAACTTGTAGGTGAACACACACTAATAGTCTTACAGGGAGCATTGGTGCTCAAACTAGCTCAGATAGGCCATTTTAGGGTTGAAATTATGAGGGATGAAAGGTACATGCTTAGGGCTTTGTGCAAGATGATGATAAGGGGAATATGATGTTGATTGATCCCATTAGGAGGATCACTTTGATTGGATGTGACAAAATTGCCTATAACATAATTCCCCCCTAAAGCAGAAAGTCAGAGATGGTTACTGATGATTGCAATGCTTTACCTTATGAGAAGTAGGGATCAAGGACAACCAATGAGATTCATTTGTTACAATACAAGTGTCACGACATCTGGATGCTGAGGGAGGTATACCCATACTCATCTCATAAGTTATCATAATATTTGTAATGATCAAAATACACGTCCATAGACACAACAATGGACTCATGATTGAATGAATATTTATATGATCAAGGCCATCATACATTCTCATCTTTCTATAACTCCTGAAATCGGAGCCCATATGGATGAAACTAGATCTAGGGTCTTCTTTCTCGTTCACATGACCAACTAATGTATGAGTCTATCCATGTGAATAAATGAGTTATATTCGAACATGGTAGACACCATTTGATTACTCTCCAATGATGTAATTCATTAAGAGATGCGAGAGAAACCACTGGTGATGTTAATGGCTCTCAAGGTACGATGGTACAATCAACATGATGTGAGTAAATGGGAAAATTGTTGGAAATAATGAGGGGGGGGTGAATTAGTATTCCTTTCAATTAGTATTATTATTAATCTTTTAGAGCATTAGTTAATCTTAAATTAATATCAGTGTTTGTACAATTATAGCAGTAAACAAAAGGAACACAACTGCATACAGTTTTTAAGGTGGAAACCCTCTCCGGGACAAAAACCACCTGAATTATTTTATAATAATTCTTTAATATTCAACTCCAATTGAAAATAAATCTCCAACTTACTAGAATCTAGAAAAGAATTCTTCTCCAGCTCCCACTAGATGGATGCTCCAACGCCTGAGATTCTTCAGTAGTCAACTGAACAATTGCCCCAACACCCAATGAGCTACAACTCACCCTAGCACCACCCTACCACCCTGAATTTTTCACAGTCTTGAACCTGTTGGTGACTTCATGCACCAGCGTAGCACCACCCTACCACCCTATAGAAGAATAAAAGAAGAATGGATTCCCGTACCAGGGAAAATGGTCCCTTTAGAATGATATAGAATAATGTAGAAGAAGAATACACACTAGACCATAACCTCAACAATGACACAACCACCTAATGATGATCCTAGACCTCTCGACACTACCTCTTCAACTCTTGGCAGATAAACACTTGTACAGTTATAACACTGTTATCGATGAAAAGGGAACTATTACCTCAAAACGGGAACTCTAGCCCAAAAAGACTCAAAAAACATGAAAAAACGCCCCAAAAACAAAAAGTGTGTATTCCAGAATGCATTTTGTTTTTTCTCAAGGTCAAATTTCAAAATTTTATAAAATTATGCTAAAAACAAAATTGTTTCTTGAAAAAAGGATTGAAAAAACACCCTCAAAACAAATGAGTTGATGCTAGAATAACAAAAAAAAACATTGTGTCACACTTTTGACACATTGTAACAATGGAATTAAAGACAAAATATTAGGACATTGAAAAATCGTAAAATTCTAAATTTTTTGATAGATGATGTTAAATATAAACAAAATCATGTCTGAAGTGCTTATCATTTCGAACAATTTTTATCCATGTTGTTAAACATAAAATATCTTGACTCTAAACAACCCTAAAATTGTAATTATTTTCAACCATAACATTAAAGAGAAAATTTCGTAGTGCATAAAAACCTTAATGACAAGTTGTAAATCTCAAGTTTTTAAATCTTAAGTTTTCAAGATACTTGAACCATGAAATTATGGAGAAATTATATGACTTAAACAAATTTTAAAATTGAACAAGTAAATGAAAAATTATTATTCCAACAGTAATTTTAATTTTAAAGGAGAAAAATATATCTCTTTTCAAATCTTAGCATAAGACAAATTTAAATCTAATTGCAACCAAAACCTAAAAATCAAGCATCAAAACAAAGTGTCCCCTTTCAATGAGGCATATAATTTTAAATTTTTTTAAAGTATCTTATAACAAATGGTTACAATACATAATATCATGGTAGTATCACTGCATAATCTAAAAATTCAACATTAATTTCTATTTTCCTTTTTACTTTTAATCAAAATATCAACATTGGTACATTGAATATAACATAAATTATTTTTGTAATTCATTGTTGCGTTGTGGATATTCTAAAGAGATGAATTCTTCATAATTAAAACATATAATCCAACAAACATATAAATGTCTCATAACTTAATGAAAAATCAAATGGAAGTCAAAATTTTGATTTCAAGTTACCATGCAAACATCAATTACATAAAAGTGTCTTAGACAATTATTCAAAATCAACCATAGATTCTGGCACACCATCATAACCTACATCTTCAGATGAATGACTCGATGCAGATGAAGATAATCCATATTCTTCTCTTTCATCAACTAGTGCTCCATTTGAGTCAACATGCATGCCCACCATTTCAGAGTTCAGATGTCTTGTAGATCTACGACTACTTTCTGCAGAGTCCCATCTCAACAGTAATTGTTCTGGTAGCAATTTCTTCAAAATATTTATGGTCTGCAACCGAAGAGTTCCTCTCTTTGTCAAATTGAAGTCATACACAAGTATGTCAACATCCTCCAATTTTAAGACATCTGCGCGACGACGATTTATATTTGTGCCCTTTCTTTTTCTCTTTCTGTTAATTTTTTTTTTCAACTACCATCTCTGGCTTGTACACACCATTGAAAGGGTGGGTACTTGTGGCATACCAATGTACATCAACAGCTGTAATATCTTTATTTTCATTAATGACCTTTATAACCTTCACAATCCAGAATGGATAGCCAAGTGGATCTTCATATGCTAACACTGCTATCATGCAACCCTCCTTAACATCCTGCACAGAACCCCTGTAAAGGTCTTCCATGGCTTCACGTTGTGCACGTGATCTTCTAGAGCCAATATATATTTCTCTTTCCTCTACCTGTTGAGAATTAATAATATCTTGAGACTGTTGTTGTTCAATCTTGAGATTGTTGTTGTTCAACAATGTGTGTTTCCTGATATTCATTTGGCATATTTTGTGGCAAAAAAAAGGAGTCTTCAAAAGCGTATCCACATTTATTGATCTTGAAATCATATCACTTTGATTACTGAAAAAATACTCCCACCAAACTGAATCAGCAACATCAAAGTACTCATATGTATCTCTAATACATCTTTTAATTTCCTCCAGACATTTAGAATAATTTATGTCTCTCTTATGCCTTCGTGCATTATGGAGTTCAACAACTCATTGTAATAACAATATCTTTGATGAAAATGTTGGATGCTTTGGAATGAACTTCAAAAATGCTAAACTTGATGATGGCCCCCATTCTGCAACAGTTGAATACTTCTTGCCCCATATAAGTGTTATCCCATTAATTTTTTTGATACGAAATTGATGCTGGAAGCTAATGTTGTTAAGTTGTTCAATGCATTTCTCCTCACCAGGCGATCCCAAAATAAACCTTCGCATGTCAACAGTTTCTTCCAACACATGAAAAACAGGCTCTAGAATGTACGATTTCTTAATACATTCAATTAATGATGGTAGGCTCCCAAAACCTTTCCTCCTCAATGTTACTAAAAAATCACTGAACATTTGATCAATATGATCATGAGTATGCCCAACAAGAAGGAAACCAACCTTTATCTTTTTAAAAATTCTCAATTCAGCGAACATGTTTAGATACCCAAAAAGAATTTGATTTTTGTTTTCACGAATTGTGTAGTCTAATTGTAAATACAAAACTTCAGGAAGAATACTAGACTAATGAGTAACCACATCATGGATTATAGTTATGGTCAGATTTTCATCATTGTGAATATTTGGAGTTGTGAAGAAAACTTTTGGAAACATCTTCTCATTAAATACCTTACAACCAACCAAACGAAACTCAATGAAATTTTCCTCCTGTAATTTTTTTGGTGCGTGGAAAAAATGTGGAGGAAGTGTTTTCTTTTGGTCCATACCATCAATTATCGAACCCATATACTTATTTGGATGATCATAACACTTCTTTCGATGTTTATACAACTTTTGCCTTTCACTTGTTTGTTGATTGCGATGCTCTTGAAGTTCTTTGACAACGAAATCTATACATAAAATAAAAGAAACATATGAATAAATATATTTTCATAGTTGATAACTATCCATTTTTAAAAAACAATGTTTTGAATAAATACCTCTTTCTGCCCCTTGACATTTATCTCTTTTTCCTTCTATTTTGTCCATTTAAAGACAATTTTGGGGAAAATTTGTTTTTCTATGGTTTTTGTGTTCAAAAACTAATTTTTTAAGAGTTTTAGATTCAAAAACCATTATTTTTTTTTAATATTTTTTAAGTGAAGAAAATGTAAAAAAACTCAAATGGTTAGGGTTTTAGGACAAAAATTTAGAATTTTTTTTATTTTTTAGGGTTTTTAGGACAAAAATTTAGAATTTTAAAACATGAAAATTTATTTTTAAAAATATGATTAAATATTTTATTTTTATTTTATTTAAAGGAGAATAAGTAGTTTTAGTTTATATTAAACCTATTTGTTTTTTTTAATAAATTTATTGGTGATTTCATTATTTAATTCTTTTTTTGTTTTGTTTTTTATTTGACAATTTTTATTTTTAATTTTAAAAGTTATTTTTAATTGTAATTTTTAATTTTAATTTGTTTTTGTTTATATATATATATATATATAATTTTATATTTTATATTTTATAGTATTATATTTTATATTGAAAAAAAATGTTTTTTATTTTTTATTTTTTAATAATTGTTTTAGTTTAAAAAAAATAAAAATAAAAATTAACATTATCATATATTTATTTGTTTATATTTTAAAACATATTTTAGTTTTTTTATAATTGTTTTAGTTTTAAGAAAATAAAAAATAAAAATTAAATTTTTTTTTTATATATGTTTGTTTATATTTTAAAAACATATTTTTAAATTTTTGTTTTTTCTGGTGTTTTATATTTTAAATAATAAGGGTTTTAATTTAAAAAAAATTAAAATTTATTATTATTATTATTATTTTATTTTATTTGTTAAAATACATTTTTTAATTTGTTTTTATTGTTTTTTATATTTTAAAATTTTAATTATATATATATATATATATTTTAAAAATACATTTTTTTTTGTTATTATAATAGTTTTTGTTTAAAACAAAATTAATTTTTTTTTTTTTTTTTTTTTTTTTTTTTTTTATATAGTTAGTGTTTGAAAGAAAAAGAAAAAAAAATTGCCGTTCGCCAGGGGCCGGAGGCGTGGCGACCCTCGACGGTGCCACCGGCACCGCGTACGTCTAGGGCCGGGTGAGAGGGCGTTCTCGGAGAATCGCCCTGTGTCCGACGGGTGCTGAAGGCGATTCTCGGGGCCGCCTTGGGGCCGGGACGAGCGGTGGGCGACCCTCGACGAGCGGCCGCCTGGCACCGCCTCCAGAACCCCAGGTAGGCGACGGTGAGTCGGGCGGCGACAGAGTGCGACGTAGCGGACACCGCCTCTGGCCCCAGGTTGGGCGAAGGTGAGGTGGGCCGACCCGCGCCAGCCGGCCCGTTCGCGGGCCCGACCTGCGGCCTCGGTGCAGGCGGAGGGCGGTCTAGGAATGCCGCCGGCCTGGCCGGTGGGCGGCCGGCCCCGGCATGCTCGGCCTGCGCGCGGCCGGCCGCCGTCTGAACGGAGGGCGATTCGAGGCTCCTCCCACCCAACCGGGCGGGAGCGAGCTTGGCGGCCTCGACGAGCGCCACCGCTTCTGTCGGCCTCGACCGGGCGGAGGCGGAGCGATTGTCGCCATCGAGGGGCGCAAGC
This sequence comes from Pinus albicaulis, assembly GCA_034641835.2. Lineage (NCBI taxonomy): Eukaryota > Viridiplantae > Streptophyta > Pinopsida > Pinales > Pinaceae > Pinus > Pinus albicaulis. The sequence goes on along the minus strand of CM076575.1, from coordinate 2,021,668,078 downwards.
ACCGCCTGCGGCCTGGGTTGGGCGGGGGGGTTCGGTTGGGGAGTCTCCTTTGCAGTAGGGAACGAGGGCGGCCCCGGCTCGTGGCCTCGACGATTGGTGCTCGGCCCCAGCCTGCGGCCTCGGCGGAGACGATGAAAACAAATTTTTTTTAAAATTAATTAATTACTTTATTTTATATAATAAAATTTATAATTTTTTATTTTTATTGTTATTTTATTTTGTTTTAAAAATAAAATATTAATGTTTTGTTTTAAAAATTTTAATATAAAATTTTAAAATATATATAATGTTTTATAATAAAGTTTTAATTTTTTTTAAATATATAATTTTAAGATTGTTATAACATAAAGTTTTAATGTTGAATGTTGGACAAAAGAGGATAGCCATAAGTGTATTCTTATGAATCGAGTAGATGGGAAGAGTCATAGTCAAGTATTGGTTCATGATGCAGTTGTAAGAAAACTAACATATGAGGATAATGATGCAAAAGGAGATATAGTTAACATTTATAAATAACTGCAAGCATTGATTAACTATATTATAGATCTATGTTCAAATGAAGGAGATTGGATTTTGGATTTATTCTCAGGTTCAGGTAAGTTTTATTATACAAATTTAAATTTAAATATTTTATTTTTTACTTTTTTATGTCTTTATACTACTTTTCTTACTTATTTATTTTGTGCTTGATGATTAGGTACAACACTAGCATGTTTCCTACCAAAAGGAAGAAATTGCATTGCCATTGAGAAAGAATCAGTGCAATGCAAATTTATTCAACATAGAATTAATGATCTTGAATTCATTCTAGATGTGAAGCAAGAAGTTGGTTTGAGGAAAGGGGATTTTAATGAATCACGTGTGGCAAAAAAAGCAAAGGAACCTCAACCACCATTATATGGAATGATTGGAAATGGATACTTTGGAAGATTTGCAGACATGAAAGATCCAATAGAAGATGACAATGACAAAAATGAAGCAGAAAATGTTGCGTAAGAAGCCATCAATGATGTTATAGATGATGTTGAACATGTATTAGTTGATATTGTTGATGATCTTTAAGTTATGCTTGCAAACAAAACTCATTTTTGAGATCTATTAATCAATTTTACTTGTAATGTTTAGACTTTGATATTTTATGATAAGAATCCTTATTTTTTGCAAAAAACATGTGATTACTATTATTTTTTGACAAAAAATTCAATAAAAATGTTATTTTCTTAAGTTTTTTGTTAAGATTTTCCCAAAAAATTAGTTTATTTAGCATGCTTTTCTTAACAAAAAGTCTCTAAAAGTGTATTTTTTGCATTCTATTTGTATTGAAAATTTGTATTTTTTTGTCATATCATTCAAAATATTGGTTTTTTAGCGACAATTATTTGATGTGCATTGAAAAATTAATTAGCAATACATAAAATTGTAGAAAATATATACTTTATAACATTGACCCTTTTTTCATTTTTTATCTATGTGAAAAAGTAAAGATATCATTACAAATATTTTTATAATTTTTTTTTAAACACAAGTACATAAATGCACTTAAAAATAAACATCTCACAGAAGAAGAAGACATTAGAAAATGTAGTGTCAAAATCAATCCTCTAAAAAAATGTTGGTGATGATACACCACCACTATTCAAAATTGACATAAAAAGCATCACAGAGAAAAAATAAAAAAAATAAAAAAAAATTTAAGTGCCAAAAACATGCTAAAAAAAAAATGATTCTGCATCAGCACTTTTCAAAATTGGGTGTTTTTCCTGCTACGTCAAAAAGTAGGTACCAATGTAGTTACCTATTTCATCGGTAACAATGTTTTTTTACAATGATACATATACAATGACTTAGTACAATGATACCTTTATAATGACTACATGTAGTGCTGCCCACTCGAAGACTTCATGTGGTGAACTTCTTACTATTGTTCTGCACCTTGATTTCTGCTCGTGTCATGCTACCCTCTGATGCACCTTGCTTTGCTTTACTGCCCTAGAAAGTCTGGTCCTTTGCAGCCCTTGACAACACATGATCTAGATTTTTCTTGCCTTCTATCATCTCGATATTGAATTTGGTGTATCTATGTTATTTCAGATCCCCAATATGTAATTTTTGGTTATGTAGTAGTCCTCTCAGTCTTCTTTTCGATGCCATAGGTCTGACCCAATTTGGATTCTTCAAGAGAGAATTATTCCCAATCTCTCACAATGACCTAATTATGGATTGGTTCAGTAGTGTTATAAGTCAATTTGGGCACCCAATGACCTGGTTAACTGGGCATCATCTCCAAGGGTCTATCATTCCCTATCATTTCAGTTGCTATATGCCCTAAGACAAGAAACAAGATAAATCAAACAATAATTTCATCAAGAAAAGGTTTCCATGGTTTTAAGCTTATTGTATAACATATGAGAGCTCACCAATGTAGGCTCTAAGGGGCCTAAGTGCATTGCATATGCAGGTAGCCCCGTCCAAGGATGCTCTGCAAAGGACTTCCTGACATTCAAAGGTGCGTTGGTCACATTGGGAGCGAAATTTTCATTGTTCCAGAATCTCCACTTGGCCAGTGCCTTCTATAAGAGTTCACATGTGTCAAGCTTCGAAACCAAGTGTCCATTTGACATCTACATGAATGGAAACATGTATTGCCTATTTTTGGAAATTTATTGATTTCAAAACAACCTACAGTTCATCTATAAATTGAACATAGATCTAAGTGTTTGAGAAGGAAGAATTTGAGTAGAGAAATGCTGAAGAATTTTCAATTGAGAGTTTTGATTTGTGAAGCTGTTGCTGGAGAGATTTATACTGTGATGAGGCTTCGAAACTTTGCTAGAAGGTCACTTCAAATTAGTCACTAGGTTGTAACCTCTCCTTCTATCATCAATAAAGAGTACTTCTTATTTTTCCCTACATGCATCTGTATTGACTTTTATTTTCCATATTGTAAGATCATGGTTGATGAATGTAGTTTATGCTTTACTGATTTAGCTAACTAGCTTGAATAGATATCTATATTATTGCATATTATGCTATTTCAGTGTTCTTTCTTGCAGGAAGCATTCAACTCACAAACCACTTGAATTTGAAGCTGCAGTGGAAGTGACAGAAGGAGCCATTTGGAAGCGACTGAACAAGTAAACCTCCAATCCTCTCTGTGTATCTGTTCTGAGTTAGGAGAAATAGCAGTATAGTATTTCACTTGTTGTTCTAGATTAGCATCGGTCTAGGGAAGTGTAATTTATCTGTAGATTACAATTCTGGCCCAACAAACTGGTGACTCCACTGGGGAGAATTTCTCTTAGTTCTAGGTGTTAGAGCCTCTGATTTTCTTTATTTATCCACCCAATAGTTCTTTCACATAAAGATTAAAATTTTTCAGAGCTTAATTTGCAAAGATAGTGAGTTAAACAATAGCTTTTTATTTGTTTACTCCGCCCAATGCACCATTAGACTGGACACAGTGCTTTGCAGAGCACTATCTCCCCTTGGAGACTGCGTTGAATCCTGAAAGTGACTAAATTTCCTTGAATTTGACTTTGCAACTTGCTTAAGTTTTGTTTGCTGCTGTGTTCTGAAAAGTTTGATGCTCAATTGACCAGTGACTCTATATACTTCTTCCTCCTTTGGCTGAAAATTTGTTCAATGTTTGTTTAGAAAAGTTTTTCTTTATCATTGACAAGTTGATTTCAAAGTATTTTTTATGGTCACATTAAGAATCATTTGCTTTCGAAATAGGAAATTGTCGTAAAATCTTCATTTCCTTGATAGGAGAAATTGTTTTTGAAATCCCCGTTTTTCCTTCAAAAGAGAAATTGTTGTTTGTATTCTTTGTTTCTCGAAAGTAAAAAGCATTTGAATTATTGATCTAGTGCACCTAGTTTCTTTTCTGTATTCATAACATTAAGGAAACTGAAAAGAAAAACTAGCATTTGCATGTAGGATTGTGTGTTTTTTGCAAAAGGATCATTAGGAAATCTGCATTTAGTTTGAGATTCATTGATTTATTTTTCTCATTGGTTCGTTTTCTCTCAAATTATTTGCTCTCTTCCCTTATTAGCTAGGTTCTTCATTGAAAAAGTTGAAAGTGAAAGTTTGTTTATCATTCTTAACTGAATTTTATGAATTTCAAACACATCATCACAGTGAACCTGAAAGGCAAATTGTTAAGCAATATCAACATAAAATAAATCTCAATTTACTTAACAATGCTTTGGAACATTAATGATAACATTTAGAAGGTCTAGGCTAGAGACGTGTTCCGGCGTCGTAAAACATAGTAGCTGTCGTTAACTTGTGTACGATACATTCCGATTGTGATACCTCACTCCACGTATGTAAGTATATTGTAGCTCGTCTACGTACTTTCAGGTATATCGGGCAGTGTTACAGTACGATAAGTATAAAGGGGTGCTCTCACTGTAAAGTTTCGCATTAGACAACACTAATATGGACTTGGGCCTCCACGTACCTTCGGGTATATTTGGGAGGACAAATTTTAGGTGCTATCCATCCATAGTGAACCGAGTCAGCCGCCTTGAAATTGTGATACACTGAACATAGCATTCGGGGAGATTACCTGCCTATACTTCTTGGTTCGCTAGGAGGTATTCTGCAGTTCGCAGTTTCTTGGTAAAACCTTTTGCCTAGCATTACCCTCTTTTTTTTTATTTGTTTTTGGATAAAATAAATCAATAATAGTGGAAGAACACAATCCTATCCCCCATCATTCGCGTAGATTAGCTTTCAAACCACCTTTACCACCGGAAGTTACTTTTGGTAGGCGTAGGCGATCACGATCTGCCGAATCAAGTACAATTTGTACCTCTGGCGAAACATCATCTTTTAACCTAGAGTTAGCTCAAATTGTTTCCACACATCTCGATTCGTCTACTGTTGTTGAAACAGAGTCTTCACAACTACCCATGGTCACAATCCATTCAATCGCTGAGACCATTCCTCCTGGACCCAACATTTTTCAATCACAAATTGATCCAGATCCTGTCTCTTCTTTTCCAGAACATCTGAATCCTGAATTCGAACAACCAGAAGTTGTTCCTACCTTGGTCATCCCACAAAGTTCTGTAGCTATTGAAACTCGCATATCGCACAGTCAATCGTCTAAAATATATTTTGGGCCTTGTTAGAGTCGGACTTTACAACCCTCCTTCAGAGATCATTTCTCTATTTGCATTTCATTTTTTAGGCGTCTCATTCTGCTCGCTCATCTGCATTCCGTTAGGGGCATGCCATTGACTGATGGAAGGGTTTGGTTTTTCTTGTTTTCCCTCATGCTTGTACCTGCTGGGTTGGTCAAAACTCCTCAAAATTCATCAAAGTTCAGTTCATGTCATTCACAGTCATAAATGATTATTTTGGTCAAAAAGAGTCTTTTGGTTTATGAGTCTAGGGTTTAGTCTTTTGATATGTTTAATAAATGCCCACAGGCCATGAGGAGGATTTCAATAAGTTTTCAATTCAAAATTTTCATCATTAAATATGCTCGAGAGGACATTTCTTGTTCAAAACTCTGTTTTGAATAAGAAATTGTCGAATTCTTTTTTGTAATAATCATGTATTTTTCCGCCATGAAGACTTCAAAGCAGACTCTGGTTTTCCTTTGCCAAAGTTCAATGCCAACATCCCTGCAAAAATCAACTAATTTCATCAGTCCAAACTCATAAAATCAGTGAAAAGACAAAAGACAGAGTTTCATTAAATGACAAAGTGCCAAAATAAAAAACACATTAAAAAATCGGTTTTGAGAAGGAAAAAATCAAAGCCATCTCTTTTCTAGATATTTCACAAAGCTATTTAACCTATTTGCATCAAGGAACGTTCAGAAAATCTCATTGGGAAGTCCAATTTCAAAGTTGGAGACCAAACAATGATTGAGAGAGGCCGTGACTGTGTGTGAAGATTGAGTGCGGCGCATAGGAGAGAGGCATGGCGCACTGAATCAACGTGGCGCATTGGGCCGAAACTGACAGTGTTTTTTTGCACAGGCGCGGTGCACCCACAGAGCGCGGCACACTGGGTGTGCGCGCGACGCATTGGGCCAGAACACCTAATTTTTGCCTCTGCTTCATGAAAACTCAAAATTGACTCAATATTCTATGTTTCAAATAAGTTTGTGAGTTTTTGAAATGCTATTATGCCAGCGTTTGGTTTCGTTTGGAAAGGGAATATGAGAATTTGAATGTGAAGTTATAAACCCTATTCACTTGTTAGAAATTTTTCCCTTAGGGTTTTATAATTGGTGTTTTAAAGTGATTGTGGTGAAAAATTTGTTCATTTCCCTTTTTTTTCATCCCTTCCTTTCACTGTAATCCTATCATCACTGTTAATCCCCTATTCCCTTATATTCCAAACCACTCATATCATCCCGTACCTTATTTCTCCATCCCAAGTCATATCATTTCACCTTCATTCCCTCTTTCCATCTTACTTGTTAAAAATCCCCAAAATCCCAAGTTACTCCAAAAATTCAAGTGGTTGTCCCCTCTTCCAAAGTTTTTCAAATCCTCAAAGGGCAAACTACCACTTGGCAAGACTTCATTGTTCCCACTGCTCCATTTTTACCACAGTCCCTTCCCTTTGGCACACATTTGGAAATCGGAGGCAAATACACCAAATTGTTGTTTTCCATCTCATACAGGTCAAACATTCACTTGAAATAGACTTTCAACACCATGGAGACAGACACAAATAGCTCATATGACCGAGACAATGTTTTCACCACTGAACTGCATGCACCAGGAGGGCACTGAAACGGCGCAAAAGGGAGGATAGAATCTGAATCTTGGCCGAAGCTTCTTTGGCTGAGCATGGTACCTGATTATGGACCTCCAGCCCAAATTTCAAGGAATTTGGAGAAAATTTTGTCATTTTTGAATTTTTGGTCACAAAACAGGTTTTTCCGCCCGACGCGTCGCGCCACCTGACGCGCGCTTACGTTTGGGAGATCTTCTGGAGGAAAAATTTGCATTTTCGGGTTTTTTATGATATATTGTGTATTTTCAGGAATGGCCGAAGCATTTCATCAAATTCTGGGCTGCCTAAAGGGCCAAAAACACCTTGAAAATGGCCTTTCTACCACTTTTTGCACCAGCAGGAACCAGTCTCAGGAGATTACAAATTTGGAGGGGAAAATGACATCCAAATTGAAAAATTCCACTTGGGTTGGATAGCAGACAGAAATGGCTTTCCAACGAGCTATCATGAGCTCAATTTGGACTTTAGGAAGTGCCTCAAAAATAGGCTCAAAGTGGCATGATGCATTGGGTTTTCTGGCGCGGCGCATAGAGGAATTTTGCCCAATTTTCACTTTTCAGCTCAGAAATTCGCCCATTTTTGACTAGCTTTACTTTTTCATGTGATTATTGATCTATCATGATGTAATTTTGTAAACATGATGTAATTTTGATATATTTACTTGTTCTAGAGGATTCATTCACTAAAAAGTGGAAATTAAATGAATGAATCAGTTTCCTTCCTTATAGAGGCAAGTTGTTTGGCTGCCTAGATTTCAGTTCCATGTTTTGAATTGGTTGAAACAGCTCCTAGAAGGATGAGATCAACCCCTAGAGGCATGGGAATGGGTTGGGCTGGTCTATATCATGTATTTTCTGAGTCATTTTCAAAGGTGGAACTAGTTGCATACTTGGGAAAAGTTTGGTACCTCATTGTATATTCATTTTCAGTTTTTGGCAAAGGAAAGACCAGAGTTTTGTAGCACTTGTTGGGATCCTTGTGGCTTCTGAGTTTTGATGATGTTCTTCTCATGTTATTGTAAGTTTCACTAATGTTATATGTATGCCATTTCCCTTCTCTATGCTTCTGAATTAAACAAATGAGCAATTGAGGTAGAATTCATTGATTTGCTGGTGCTCTACCTTACACTTTTGTTTAGTTTTATATGTTTTTCGTCGGTTTGAAGAGGATAATTTCACTCTCTTTCCCTCTTCAGATCCTCAGCAGTTTTTTCAATCCATTCATTTGATATAAGACATCAAATTCATTGCCTACCCTGCCCCAACTTGAACTTTGCAAGAATTTGGCCTCATCCCCAAGCCCAAAAATTATCTTTTCCCTTTTTCCAAAAAAATCCCAAAAAATCAAAATCAAACCCTCCTATTTGTTTATCTAGCCTAAGATCAGTTGTTTTTTTAGTCATCTCAAGCCCCTTTGAATATTTTCATTGAGATTGACCTGGAGAGAGCCCTCTCCTGTCCTCGTAGGGCTAGCTACGGGGCTGAGCGTGGTTTGGTGTTGTCCTTTTTCTGCCTTACTTAAGCCTGAGGTGGATTTTGGATCTAACAGGAATAACATAGAAGTTCTTCCTCCTGGTTTAATCATGATTGAAGAAATCCCACAACCTGATACACCTTTAAGTCCAACCCATTTTGGGGGAGACCTTTACCTGTACCAGTATTTTCCTCAATCATTTCCATATGATTTTTTTGATCCTATTGCCATTCAATCTCCCATTGATTTTCGAGGGTATAAATTTGGTCAAACAACCATGTCTGAACCAACATCTTCGGTTGGGTCTGCTGTTCCAATGACATCAACTCCTACCCTCACTACTCCGTCGATGTTCACAACCTCACCAGAGTCATATTTGCATGGTGGCCCTTCGGTACCAACAGGTTACAAGTCATTATCTGGCACTTTCTCTGGTGCACCTTCACATTCATGGTCTTTTCCAATGTCATCATCTGCTGTTTTAACTGGTAGTCATATAGTTAGTACTGAACGACTTGAATCATTACATCCATCATCAGGGAAAATATCAAGTCGGTCCTTATGGGTCAATTCCTTTAAGTACCATATCAAATGGACTCCCAGCATTCGGGGAACAATATTTTCCATCTTATTATCTTCCTTATGCTAGGGGGCAACCTTTGGTCACCCAATATGATAGTACTTAGTCACTTTTTGGTCAAAATAATGTTGACATGAATGTTTGTCAATGGCAGCTCACTCTGCCTATCCAACAACAAACGGTTCTACAATCGTATCAACCAGTTCAACCTGTTACACCCACTTCATTACCACTTGTTAATACATCTATACCCCTGTTACAGAATCAAAATCTTGTACATCAAAATTATCAGGTGAGTTCTTCAACTCAATATCATCAAATGTTGGGTCCACACACTTAAAATCCTTTGGTTAATTTACAACAACCTGTATCAGGAATTATTTATTCACAAGATGGTGTACCATTTAATGGGGTGTCACAAACGCAACCTGGTTATACATATCAACGGAATCCAACTTATAATAATTTGGGTTATAATTTTTGTGGACAGACCCCTTGGTAGCCACATGCACAAATTCCTCCAACTTCATTTCAACAAGTATCATATCCACGGTTTGGTCAACAGAACTCTCAAGCATTTTCCATGCAAAACAACCCCTATCTGGGTTACCAGCAGCAAATTCCATATGCTGGTGCTCAAAGACCTGTTGCCCAAGAAATTCCATCTTATCCTGGTTATGCTCAACCTGACCTCAATAGACAATTTCCTTTTGTTGCAATCATGGAATTACCAGATTTAAATTAGTTAACCAATGATCTTATAAATTATGGTCCTTGGTGGCCGGTGATACCTCATAAATTATCCTTTGATATTCCTAAATTCAATGGAAACCCTGGAGAAGATCCATCAACTCATGTCATGACTTATCATTTATGGTGTTCATCAAATTCCTTGAATTATGATTCTATTCGACTACGTCTTTTCCAGCGTACGCTCACAGGTCCAGCCGCTAAATGGTACATTGAATTACCTAGAGCTTCTTTCGACAATTTCACTGCCTTAGCTACTATATTTTTGACCCATTTCCAGTTACCGATCAGATACGAAATTGGAACGGAACTCTTGACCAACTTCAAACAGACCAATGCTACTCACATTTCATATCATATTCATCAGTGGTGTTGTCGTCGACGAATGGTTAAGACATTTGTTCTTGATAAGCTCCTTGCTGAATGGTTCATTAAGTCCTTGTTACCATCTATAACTGAGGATGTGGCTAAAGGTAGCGTCATCATAGAAGAGCAAGTTATCGCTCGTGCCCAGTATTTATACTTGATTTACACTCAGTGTGGCACACTCTATGAAAAAATTCCTAATGCACCGCGATCTAATTTCAATGTTCCTCCTCAAATAAAGGACTCTCATGCCGGAGACAGCTTGATAGGCACTGCAAACACACACCAAAATACTGCATCTGATATTGCTCCTACTTCCGAAATTAATGTCGTGTCATTTGACAAAGGCAAAAGTGACAAGCAATTAGGAAGTAATAAAAATGGAAAATCAAAGAAAAAACAAACTTCTAACCCGTAGGAACGATCATCTGATCAAACGTCAGGACCACGAAAACCTCGTTATCCATGCATAATCTGTAATGATGAACAATTTGTTAGGGATTATCCTCACCATGCTGAAGTCTCAGAAATTATCAAGACTTCCCATGCATTAGCTATGTTGACAGACCCATTTTTTAATCCAGAGACAAATTTGGTTGCTATGGATCCAACTCCTAGTTTCCAAGTGTTAATGTTATCTACCACAAAACCTTGAAAAGGTATTTTGGTGTCAACGTGGAATAAAGACTATGGTAGTCCAGCCACTAATCAACCTACTACCTTGACAACAAATCCATCTAATGAATCAGTACCACCTATTGTTATTCCTGAATTGACAATTAAGCCAACAAAGGGAGTAATTCATAAATTGACATATAATCCTCGAGCAAGAGTTGCAAAAAATTATAATATAGTTGAAGATTTTGCTCAATCCCCTTCAACTATGTCCGCTCTTGAGGTATTACAAAATTTTCCCTCCCAGAAGCAGGCTTTATTGTCAGCCATTGGTGGAATTGATCCGTCTGATTCTAATCTTGTCGTCTTTAATCATACGGGCTATGTGCCGCAACTACCAACAGAATTGGAATTCTCCATCCAAGTAAATGTTCTCAATAACCTTGTTCATCGTACTATTATTGATGAGGGAGCATCTACGTGCATTATGTCTCTAAACTGTTGGAAATCACTTGGCTCGCCGCGATTATCATAATCATTAATGACGTTGAAAGCTTTTGATGGAAGAACATATAAACCTTCTGGTATTATCAATAACCTGCATGTCGAATTAGGAGGCAAAACAATGAATATTGATGTTGAGGTTGTTGACGGACCCCTTGACTATAATATTTTACTTGGTAGACCATGGGTATATGCGACGACTGCCATTGTTTCTACATATTTTAGAATGATCGCCTTTCCACATAAAGGTACAATCACAGTCATTAATCAATTATCCTTATTTGCCTCTGCCTCGCAGGTAACTCAAAGCATTCCGTTTGTTCACTTACCCCAACTACAAATCCCTAAAATTGGTGTAGGATTCTTAAAGGATTCCACTCTTATGGGAACCTTTGCATTACTGCCACCCGCGACGTCGGTAGAAATTGCAAATATAGAAACCTGCTACATGATCTCTTTCACTCTATCTGGCTTAAGGGAGAGTACGGGTGTTTCTAATATTTCTACATTGGATGATGTTTTACCGCCCAACCCTATTGAGCTGGCATAACAATCAATCTATTTGGCTTGGGCGGAAAATCTGAAATTAGCGTCGCTGAGTGTTTGGGTTGATCATTCCTTAGATTTTTGTACTCCATCTAATCCATTTTTCTCAACATTTTTGACAGATGAAAATATTTTGGAAGCTATGATGTCAGAAGGAGAACCATGGGAAGATTATCATCATCATTCCCATATTCCAAATTATGAAGAAAATAATCTTAGTGAACTATATCACCCATCCATCAAAACTTTCTTTTCGAATTCTTTTCCAATTAATGCAATTGATTATGAGCGAAACTTATCAAATATTGAAGAAACGATTTCTATCAATAATTCGACCAAACCTGGCGTTGTAGAAAATATTCATGTCAGTGTATCTTGTTCTCCATCAGAAATTGATTCATATCTCTCTCTTTTTCGTAAATTTCGTGATGTATTTGCTTGGTCTTACGAGGAAATGCTAGGCATAGATACTAGTATAGTTGAACACAATATTAATATGTATCCTAATGTCAAACCGGTGCGTCAACAGCTTCGTCCTGTTCATCCGAAGAAAGCCGCTGCCATCAAAGTAGAGGTTGAAAAACTTTTGCGTGCTGGTTTCATTTACCCTGTTCCGCTAACTTAGTGGGTTTCCAATATCGTTCCTGTTATGAAAAAACAAGGAACCATTCGAGTGTGTGTCGATTATCGGGATGTTAATCATGCTTGTCTAAAAGATAACTATCCTACTCCCTTTATCGACCAGATTATTGACGATTGTGTTGGATGTGAAATATTTTCGTTCATGGAAGGATTTTATGGCTACAATCAAATCAATATCCACCCAGATGACCAACATAAGACAATATTCATCTGTCCCTAGGGCACATTCGCATATAGGAAACTTTCGTTTGGTTTAAAGAATGTTGGGGAAAATTTTTAGAGAGCAATGGATTATGCTTTCAACGACATCAAGCACATTGTTCAACCATATCTAGATGATTTACTAGTGCATTCACGAAATCAAACTGATCACCTGATGCATTTGAGAGCCATTTTCTTACGCTGCCGACACTACAAGATACGCCTCAATCCACATAAATGTGTGTTTTGTGTTGGTGTTGGTCGATTTCTTGGATTCGTAGTCTCAAAAGAAGGAATTCAAATATACCCACTGAAGGTTCAGGCCATTCTTGATTTTCCTGCACCGTCAAACTTACTTCAGATACAGAAACTTCAAGGAAAGGCTAACTTCTTGAGAAGGTTCATTCCAAACTACGCCAAAATGGCTAAAGTATTTACTCGATTATTGAAAAAGGGGGTTCCCTTCCATTGGGACCAAGTTGTGAAAGCTTATTTTGATGCTGTCAAGGACCATCTTGTCCGAGTGTCATTAATGTATCCTCCAAATTATCAAAATGATTATTTCATATATATCGCCGCGGCTGAAACAACCATCGCTATGGTTTTGGTCCAAGTAGAAGATGGAATTGAACATTTGATATATTATTTGAGTCGTCATCTTAATGATACGAAAGTTAAGTACTCGTACGTGGAAAAGCTTGCCTTAGCAGTTGCTCAAGCTGTCCAAATATTTCGCCATTATATCCTGCTCCGAAAAACAACAATAGTTTCAGATTGCAACCCCATGAATTATATCTTATCACGTCAATTTCTGGGGGGAAAATATTCAAAATGGATTGTCATTTTGTAGGAATTTTATTTGGAATTCATCAAATCCAAGTCAAAGAAATCTTTAATTTTGGATGAGCTTCTCTGTGACCTTCTCTCTGATAGTAATCCTACTATGTCGGAACCACCTTCTCTCTGATAGTAATCCTACTATGTCGGAACCATCTATTCCACATGAGTCTCTATTTCTGATCGGATCATATGATCCTTGGTATGGAGATTTCATCATTTATCTCCAAACCCAAACTTTTCGACCTAATACCTCTCGCTCTGACCAGCGACATATTTGATACCAAGCCAAAGATTATATGATCGTCAAAGATACACTTTATTTTCGTGGTGTCGATACCATTTTAAGGAGGTGCCTCACTCATGAGGAGGCCGAAAAAGCGTTAAATTATTGTCATGTTGGGGCTTGTGGTGGACACTTATCTGGATATGCTACCGCGTAGAAGATACTCTACGCCAGTTACTTTTGGCCTACTATTTTTCGAGATTTCATCCTCACAGTCAGAATTTGTCATGCATGCCAAATTTTTGATCTTAAAATCCGCAAACCGCCAGTGCCAATGCATCATGTTGTCTCTGTTGGACCATTTACGAAATGGGATATTAATTTCATGACCTGTAACCCTCCTTCGTCTGGGGGGTATGGTTATATTATTGTTGCAATCGACTATTTTACCAAATGGGCCGAAGCGATGCCTACATTTAATAACACAGGACAAATAGTTGTGTTGTTTTTCTTCAACTATGTTATTGCACGGTTTGGGGTCCCACAGGCTATAGTTACGGATCATCGGAAGCATTTTCGCAACCATATGATGTTTGAATTGATAGCCAAGTTAGGATTGTTGCATGATAATTCTACTCCTTATTATCCACAATCAAATGGACAAGTTAAGGCTATTAACAAAATTCTTAAACGAATGCTTCAACGAATGATAGGAGTCTGTAAAAGGAACTGGCACTTGATGCTGTACTCCGCCTTGTGGGAGTATCGAACCTTGGTAATAAATGCAACTGGATTTACTCCTTTTCAATTGGTGTATGGTCTGGAAGCTATCTTACCAATCCAATGCGAAATATCATCGTTAAAACTCGTGATAGACTTGTTACCTGACACCTCAGAAGAAGAAGCGTGTGTCCTTAACCTCATCCATCTAGATGAAATGTGTCGTGAAGCCTAATTGGCCAATGAAGCACATAAGAGACGTATAAAGGTGCAATATGACAAAAATTTCCAGCCTCGCATCTACTCAGAGGGCGACTTGGTCCTTCTTTACGATCAAGAAGCTAATGTAATAGGTACAGGGAAATTTGAGCCATTACGGCATGGCCCCTATATTGTCAAAAGAGTTCTTGCTAAGGGTGCCTACGAGTTAGTTGATTGCGATGGGATTCCATTGGCACAACCTAGAAATGGGTTGTATTTGAAATGTTACTATGCTTAATCATGAGCGTAGTAATTTTTTGTATTATATTTGTTTATATGTTGTTTTTTTTTTCTAAGTAAGAGTAATATCTATTAATAATGAAACATATGTTATAGGGAGGCTCGGGCATCAACAATGCTGGCTTGTGTCAGTGCCATAATTTCATCAAAACAACAAAAATTGAGTTGCCCACGAGGGGAAACCAGCCCTTGTAGATTTTGAAGCGCTGCCTCGAGTGAGGAAACCAACGACAAAAAGACATAAGTAATTGTACCAAGCATGGAAATAAACAGATAAAAAAACTAAAGAGCTAGAAGCCTGAAACCTAAAGAGACCTGAGATTCTAAGCATCATGAGAACTTGGGGGTTGTTCTTCAACGATCAAACATCTGTACCCATCATCTTCTGCGAACTGGAGACCAATTGAATCCTGGTGGGGCGTGACGACATCAACACCTGTTCCTTCATCCTGCATACGCCGCTCCTTGTAGTAGCCCGAGCTGCCACCACTGTTTGATCCAGAATTGTGCCCTGTAGGGACCTGTTGAGTTTTCACATCTTCAAAGGGGCCGGGATCACTGTGCGAACAATGAAGCAGATTGGGCTGGCTCAGTCCTGGGCCATCGCCTGTTACCTCGCGGAAAGAGACAAAGATGGTAGCCACGACGAGGGGATGGTTGGAAGAGCACTGAAAATGAAAGTGGGCAATGGCGGGAGGCTGCAAAGAGGCAGAGGAGTTCAGTCGAGACGGAGGAAGAGTCAGAGGCTCAGAGGTGGGATGCCGATTGAAGGAACTGAAGAGATGGCCACGACCACTGCGAGTGTCAGGGTATCTACCCCAGGAGTGTTCAAGGGAGGAAGACGAGGAGCTGGAAAAGGAGGAGGGTAATGGGCGCAAAGTTCGGCCCCTGCTGCTGCCCTACTAGCATCGCATGTGATGTCTTAAGCATGGCATGCTGGCACAATGGGGGTGAAGGCAACCCTGAGTAGCAGAAGAGGTAGTGATGGCGAGGGATAGAAGGGATGTGGAGGAAGGGATGAGGCTGAAAGAAGCTGAGAGACGTAGCTAGCAAAGGGGGCTCTGAGAGTGATGGAAGCCTGGGAGAAACTCAATGCAACTGCTAAGACTACAATGCCTCCCAATTGGCATGTGAGAGCTTGGCTCTGTAGCCACAGGGGAGCATCCACTACACAGGGGAGGGATTTGACATGGCATAGAACCAGCAGAAGGAAGATGGGGTGGCACAGACGGACGAAATGCATAACCAGAGAGCGGCATTTTGAAGTGATGGAGGTCGCCTCGTCGAATGCAACAGAGTAAATGCCACGCAAGGTGACAACGATGAGACTTAAATGCGTTTGGGTGCTAGAGTTTTGGCTTGTGGGTGGCCATGTGGCCTTGCCACGCGCCATCCCACAAACCATACGTTGTATGATCAGTCATAAACACCCGCATACGGGGTATATTTTTTTATATGTTGTTGATTTGCATTCACTATCTTAATTTGTTTTTTAATGTTTTCTTGAAATTAGTAATCCACTTTACATTTTTATGGCATATGTTTGAACCTTCGAAACCATTTTTTGGATATGCTAATGGTGCTAGTCGTAGTACGCAGAATCTATCCTTTGCAGCGTGGGCCATTTTCGCTCCGAACATCGAGTTAGTGAGTTTTCGAGGGATTTGTATTGATAGATCGAACTTCTCTTTGATGCCATTTCATTTTATATTAACCACATAATCATAAGGTTAGAATCACAACTTGTGGTACTACAACTTACTAGTGTTTATACTGTTAGAAATCCAACACTTCTTAGATTTTTCCTAAGAGTTCGACTTTTGGAAAGACATTTTGATTTTGTTCAATAACACATTTCCATAAATTCGAACGCTTTAACTGATTCATTAGCTAATCAAGTTTTAGACAGAGATTTTCGACATAGGTAAAGAAAATATTCACAACATTGAATAGGATTGCGCATTAAACATAGGAAAAAAATTGAAAACATATAGATAGATAGTTATAGGTTTTTTACAAAATTTGTTCCCAAGACACATTGGTCATCTGACCTCAAAATGTATGCAAAAATGTCACAAGTAAACTAGTGGTGCTCATGGTAACATGCTATAAATCTAGCAATCCTACAAAGCAACCACATCCAATGGTTAGGAACCCCAATTGTGTGTCACTGCATTCGCATGAAAAGCTCTTTGATTCGAAAATCCAGAATCCCAAAGGTCAACCCCTCTATGTGCCGTTGGAGCTCAGCTATAGTCTCAGCCATATCAAGGTCTTGAAGGAATGCTATCCCCACAACCCTCTTTTCTAGTGCATCCGCTTCGTGCTCTGGTTCCTCTACTGGTTGAATGCGCCCAATATCTGCATTACATCAAACATTTAGTTTAGTATTGGAAAGAAATAAAAACACAAAAACATTGTATAAACCTTAGAAAAATAAAAAAACATGGTCAAACCATTCTTACCTATTGCACCCCACTGAGCGCCTTTTGGTAATATTAGATCTGGATCTCTTTAGAAGTCGACGCCTGCGTATGCGTACTCATTGATGGCGACAATCTGTCGCCAGAACTAGATGAAGAATGCAGTAGATAACACAACGGTTGATTGGCCTGCATGCTGACCCATGAGTTCTACCCATTTTTGCATTCGAGGATATTTAGGACTAGATATATCCAATGTTACATGTTGTGGCTGCATTAGTGGAATCCGTTCTAAAGTGAAGGAGATAAGGATCGAACCATACCTGAAATATTTCTTCCTTCCTCCCTTTACTTTATTCAGTTGTTCCTTTATATGAGATAGAACAGCTTCAGACCAGTTGAAGACTGTTGGCTCTAAGCACTCTAGCGCATACTGCATATACGATCTATTCGCTACATGGAGTGTAACGATGCCAACAAGTTTAGCGATCGTGAAAATGATGGTTCTCAAAGGCAAATCCCTGACATCCCGAATGTTTATTTTTCCATATTTGCTAGGTTCTGCCCTTGGATAGCAATACTGCATAACATAATCCATCACTGTCTCTCCTCCAACGGTAGACCCTGTGAGAGAAATGGGCAAACCTCTCCTCTAAAAACCTGTGAGAAAATACACATCCTCAACTGTTATGGACAACACTTGATTTTTTTATGTGAAATGCCTCTATCGCCGAATCCCATGTTCGGACAAGGAACTCTAGGAGTTCAATTTGTTGCCTCATTCTTGACAACTTAAAGTACTTAAGTAGTCCGCAATCTCTTAAGGCTCTTACAGTACCCGAATCATTCAAGGCAATCAAATCTTGTTCCTCATGTTCTCTTTCTCTCCATGTAATTTGCCATTATTATCCAATGGAAACCTGGAAATCAACCATAATGATCCATTAGATACCATTCATTGCAAAAAAACTAGGCAAATTTTGAGCACATCATGAAAATAAAAAAATTGAACTGTGCCCAACGCACTCCCTGAGTTGAGACAGTGCATTGCATATGCAGGTACCCTTCACTGTACCTACTATGCAACGCAGGTTTCAATGTTCAAGGGTGCGTTGCCCTCAATTTGGGCAGAATTTACCCTAGGGGCCTTAAAAATTTGCAAGGAATAGGAATGAAATGAATACTAAATGGAAGAGGAGGTTCATGCTACTAACCTGGATCAAACGGTGGCGAAATCTATCCACAGAAATGACCGCAATCAACGACTGAAGTTCGGGGGAAAAATAAGGTTCAGAGCTCCAAAATGAAAATGGTAACAATGGAATGGTAAAAATGATTAGTGAAACTACTTTATATAGTCATTTAATTGTTTTCAAGTTAAATTTATTGCTATGCCTATGGTTTTATTATGTTTTTATCATGAAACATGTATTTTTAATCCATTTGATGTTGTTCTGAACGGGAAATACAACTGATGAACAGATTAGTCATGCATATTTATTTCAAAGAAAGACTTGACCACAAAGCATACTTTTTCTCCTTATTTTTCGAGCTTTGTTAAAAACGAAAAAGGATTTGAAGCACACTTTTATCTCTTTTTCGAGCTTCAATTGTTGGGCCGTGAATATGACCACTTTTTAACACTTATTTCATTCATTTTTATTCTTCTTTATCATGTCATTTATTATAATTTATCATATAAATCCATTTTATAATGATTTATGCTCTTATGGATGAATATTATTTATTCTCCTTTATTTTTAATAAATTGATGATTATTATGCATAATTTTATCAATAATGGTTTATTAATATATTTTGTAATATCACTCACCATTTTAGCCTCCAAGATATTTGCCAGACTGCAGATTTTATTTCCAAATCATCATGAAATATTCCAACTCAGAAATTCTTTGGAATAAGAAGTGACAGTTTTTTCGGTTGAGATTCTGGGCAAATGAAGAAGAATCTGGAAAATCCGGAATATGGGTTTTGTCCAGAACGGGCCCAAATAACTTTTTCAAAGAATGGTTTGCCCAAATTAGGCATGTATTGAGAGAAATGCAGGATTCTTTGAGCATGAATTTCTCAGATTTGTTGTTGTAGTCGTCCTCCAAATCTCAGCTGCAAAGCCAAATTTGCCTTGCTCTTGTTGAAATATTGTTGGAAATATATTTTCTGGTTGATCAATTTCTTGGGAACAATCCAAAATTGTTATGGGAGATCATATTTGCTATTTAATTTCTCCTCATTCTCATTATAAAAGGAGAACATGTATTGTGTATTAGAAAGAGGATGGATGATTATTGAATTCCCTTTGTAACATTGTAATTCCTTGACTCTTGTGAGCAAAGAGAAACTGATGTAAAAGCTATTCATGTTTGATTAATACAAAGAGGCGTTCTCGTTCAATTTCTCAAGCTCTGCAGTAGCCCAGCGACGCTTTCACCGACGGTTGAGGGCCCGGCCCTGGTGGAGCGATCCGCTGTTTGTATTTCTATTCTTTTATTCTGTTGTGTGATAATTGCATTTAGATTTATTGCAATTACAGAGTTATTTGATTGCTGTTGGATTGAATTCAGATTTGATGTATACGTTGCACTGCTATTCTATCTTAGCAAGGATCGTATTTACTATCTTATTCATCTTGCTATCTTTTATAAAGCGTCACTGTTCCATTGATTTATGATTCATTCCAATGAAATGTTTCATAGTCTTGGCTGTAGACAGGATTGGAGTATTGAGATTAGTTTCCTGATTGCGTTAGAATTATAATTGCTGCTCCATTTCTGTTTATTGTTTATTTCTGATTCATAGCTTCAGATTAGCAAATAGATGAGTTACAATTGATATGCATAGGAGTTACAAGATTGCTGTTCCTTTTTAGCCTTTGCAGTTCCTTTCAGTTATCTTTATCAACAAGTAGTTTGAGTTTGATTTCATTTCGATTGTTTTAAGATCACCAACTGTAGAGGACAGAGGTTACTACTTCCAAGTCCCCAGATTGGTTATCTTGCATCGATTTCTAAGGGAAAGAGTTATTGCTACTGTATCCCTGATCGATGTTTTGAAGATTGGTTTAATTAAGGTTTCAGAGCATTTTCATTTATGTTGTTGTAATTAGATTTCTTTACAAGCATTTGTTTACTCTCGTATTTAACATTCTGTACTACACCTTCATAACATTACTCTTGGATAAATTTCTGCCTCAGACTGAGTACACTCTTGAAATAAAAAGTCGCTCCCGGATTGATAATTAATGTGAGATAAATAGGTGTTAAAAAGATACCTTTTATACCTCAACATTTTGGCGCCGTTGCCAGGGAGAGTGTATGCCATTTAAAAGGAGTGATGCACATTTGACCTTTTTTTCTGCTTGGGAAGAATTGGGTTTTAAAGACGGAAGGTAAGAACCTGCACACCGAGAAAGGAACATACTTGCTCACTGCCCGCTTCACAGTAGAAATTGAGAATTCTTGCCCAATTGTTTTACAAGAAGAGAAGCTGGCCTCTCATACCCTACTATTTATCAACATGCATTTTTAGAGGCCTTAATTTGGAAATGGCTCCACTGGGAATACTCTTATACATAAGCACATTCAATTCTCAAATAAAGAGTAGATTAGTGGAGAAAATAAAATAAATAAGGAAATAAACACATTTTTATTATTATTATTTTATTTTTGTAAAAATAGTTGTTTCTTTGTTGCAACACGCTGCGAAAATCAACATTGATGATAAATATTCTAATTTATTTGTGTATGTAGATGAATTATATTACAAATAACAATTCTAAAAACACTTATATTCATTTTTATCATCAATATGGAAAAAATTGCTTGAATATCATTTTTTTTGGCTTGCGGGCTTGATGAAATTCCTAAAAACAAAGTTGGGACAGTCATGTTTTGGGGGACCAAAAGTGAATATTTTTAAAACTTGTTTCTATCCTAAGTAGCCCTTGATGTCTAATTTCTAACCCAATTTTAATCACTCAATTTTCATTTGAAACGAAAAATTTAGAACCAAAACATTAATAGGGTGTCTAGTAGGCAACTCAACAACAGAGTTGGGACAGTAAGTTTTTGGAGGCCTAAATGATTATATTTTTAAAACATATTTCTATGGTATATTCCTCTATGAATCTAGCTTACAATACAATTGGAATTACTCAATTTCGATATCGTATGAGGAATTTATGACCAAAACACTGACTGCCTATCATAAATCAGCATTCTTGAAACTCTGATTTCTCGGCTGTTCATTAACGTATTTGACCTATAAATTATTTTTGTCTTCAAAACCTGTTTCTATTGGAGATCAATAAATGAATCTAATTTAATCTCCAATTTGAATCAGTTCAATCCGCCATCAAACGAAGAATTTATGCTTGAAATATCAACTATTGGTCTGAGCTAGAAAATCGAAAATAACTCTATTAGGGAGGTTGTTCTAAGAAAATTTAACATACCATTACATGGAATTTTTAAAACCTGTTTTTATTGGAGGTAAACCTTTGAATTATCTCTCATTTGGCTTTGTAATCACTGAAATTGGACGAGAAAAAAAGAAGGTATGATTAAAACACTGCTAGTTAGTATAGTCGACCACTGCTCTCCCGCAGGTGACAAATAAAATTTGTTTTATTTTTCCATGGATTTGTTCTACAGGGTAACTACTTGCTAGTTTTTTGCAAATGATTTGATTAAGGGAGCCCGTACACCTCTCTTTCCCCATGATTTAATGTTTTATTGCAGGTAGAAACTCGTTTTTTGCAGGTCTTAGAAGAATAAAGAAGGTCAATTTATGGACGAGTGATTCTTGAAAGAAATTTTAGTGAAAGAAGGGCATTTCATCCAGTTCATTACCTAACAGATTCATAACAAGAAGAAATGAAGAATTGGTTTCCATTTGAAGATTCATGTCACTGATGCCAAACATTTTTCAAAAGATCATTTTTTTTTTCCATTGATAGATTTGATATTCTCTTAGAAATAACATTATAGCTGTTGTAACTTAATAAAGTGTTGTTTCTTTTCTGATTTCTTTTATGTTTTTGTGTTTCAGGGGTCAATCTCTTCAAATTATAATTTCCGCTCCAGTGGCAATTGAACAATAAGGACTCCACCATGCAAGTTTCAATTTCAGAAGACAATTCTTCAGTAGCACCAATTCTGTAAAAAATTACTTTTTCTTGAAACCTGTACATAAAATTTCATTTCTATTTGATTGGATTTTCTTGGCAATGGATTGCACATTATCTTTGTTCTTTTTTTTTTTTTTTTTCCTTTTTGCGTGTTTATATCTGTTTGTTGTTCCTCTTAAGGAACAATTTTTGTTCCTTTTAAGGAACAACAACCATTTCTCTTAAGAAGCAGTGCGTTTATGTGTTTATTTTTGTTGTTCCTTTCAAAAGGAACAACATTTTCGTTGATTAGTTTTGTTGTTCTTTTAAAAAAGAACAACATTTTTGTTGCATGTTTTTGCTGTTCCTTTCAAAAGGAACAACACTGCTCGTTTTTGCTGTTCATTTCAAAAGGAACAACAGTTTTGCTGTTCCCTTCAAAAGGAGCAGCGCCGACTGTTCTTGTTGTTCCTTTCCAAAGGAATAGCATTTTCGCAGATTATTCTTGCTGTTCCTTTCCAAAGGAACTGTTAGCACCCGAATTGGACCCCAGGCTGAAAAAGGCAAATCAGGGTAATAACTAAACCACACTTAGCCTTGTAGCTAGCCCTACAAGGACATGAGAGAGCTCTCTCCGTAAAATAATATTCAATAAAGTGCAATAGAAATATGATATTAGGCTAGGTAGAATGATAGGGATAAAATGTTTAAATAAAATGAAATGAATTTCCAGGGATATGTGGGGCAAAAATGGGACAACTTAAACCGGGAATTAAATCAGGACATAGGGTGTTTCATGGGGCAAGATAGGCAGGAAACTTAGCAAATAAAATTTAATGAGGATGGGATGGAAAGACTGGTGAGGAGCTGAAAAGGGCACAATAAATGGATCCTTTTCAAACAGAAGAAAACACACAGAGTATGAATGATTCCCCAAGGCAGAGCATATAAAATGGATTCTACCTTTCTAACTTGAAAACATTCAACTGGAAATGTTTATGAATGAATGGTGAGACATAACAATGTACATATGAAACACAAAGGAGGGACACATGTTAAAACTCATACCACATGAATCCCATAAATCAAAGCTGCATCACTTTATTAATTCCCTGCCAAACTGTACAACGGAGCGCAGATCTCACTGCCACACTATTCCCCTACTTCTGAGTTTTTAGACCTCAGACTTTCAGACCACTTACAAATGATTTACAATTACATTAAATAGAACCGATTTGTGGGAATATAGATAGACAAAAAGAGGATTTTTTATAACAGCTCCAGAACTGAAAACTAAAGATAGAAAATAAGAGCCAATAATATTTCTGAAAGGAAGAGCTGCGTTACATTTGAAATTTTTTGATAACCAATGAGGAGGCGAAACCTGTAGCGTAGATCCTTTGAATCGTAACTGAAGATGTCAATGTTACAATGTTGGTTCTCGGCCTCTGACGTTTCACTTTCCATTTTCCGTTTTGAAGAAAACTAACTTTTTATTAATTTTGTTGAAACAAAAATGAAATGAAATAATGCCTTACATGAAGGGAAAAATATAATTTGAATGGGAAAAGGGGAGGGAGATGGGGTCCACATAGCAATCAGAATCTGAGGAGGGAGCGGAGAAAAGTGCCGTGGTAGAAAGAAATAATGCAATGTGATTGAAATGTTTTGAAAAATCGATTTATTGCATTAACAAAGGAGAAAACCTATTTAATTGGGAAAAGGCAGAAGGAACTGTGATGGGGCCGACCAATCGCAATCGCATCGGAGGTGGGGAGCGGTTTAAAACACTGAATATAAAAAATGCGACGCGATCACAAACATGCGATGTGATTGGGAGATCAGAGGAGTGGCTTGCGATCAATCACATCGGATTTTTGTAGTGGGGAGGGTTGAATTGACGATGGGCTTTAAATGGTGCGATGCGATCAGAGGTAGGCTATCAAACGTCACAATCGCATCGGAGTTTTTGCGATTGGGAAATCAGAAGCATCGTTCAAATATTGCGATTTGCGATGGGATGGTCAGCGGGGTTTTATAATAAAACATTTGAACTTTATATTATGATGTATGGTGGGGAAGTGGTTTGGGAATGGCGGGGGGTTATTTATATATGAACCTTCGAAATGTTTATCATAAGGTTTTCAACGAGGGATGGAGGGGAAGTGGTTTGGGATCAGATTTAATATAATAATGTGTTTTTATAATTGGAGGGGGGGGGGGAAGGGATTTATAAAGAAAATATTAAACTTTAATAATATAAAGTTTAAGGGAAGGATGGGAAAAGGGATTTCTTTTGAGGATATAGGGGAATTTTACTTCAGTTAAGCATAAATTTCAATCCAGAAGTCAGTTTTGAGAGTGTAGTATACCGTTGGAAAGCTCTTTCCAGGCTCTTTGTGATCAATCTACTTGGATGATGATTTGGCATTGAACAGGCTATGGAAAACTCTTCTGAAGGCAGGGACATCACTTTGTGGAGATAACAGTTTCTGAATTGTGACTTATTACATATTATGATATAAAATTACATAATGAATAATAATAAAGGAAAAATATCATGTTTTCACCTCAAAACATGGTTTTGAGGTGAAAATTACATCAAAATGAATAAAATTTCTCTTTGATTCTTCCTGGTGCTGTGACTTTGAGCTTATTGGCTTCCTCATGACCTTACTGATATTTATTGACATTTGACTCATTAATTTTACGATGGTGAGACCCTAGAAAATAATGAGACCCATCCTATGACCTACTGATATGATTTTAAGAATGAAAGTGAATAATGACTAAAGACCATAGAGAGGAAAATCAGCAAGTTTCACATGAGGGAAAACTGATGAATAATTACTACCATCAATGAATCCATGACCTAGCGGAATAGTGAAATTGATTATTATGGGACTACTAATATGAAAATGCAAAGATTAACTTTGATCATTGATGGCAGTATGACTAGACTGACACTAACATTGGCTCCAATGGGGATGGTAGCTCCTTGGAGGTGCCAAGAACACCGTAGACCAAGTAGCCTTATCCATTGGGCATGGAGTCGAAAATAATGAAACAAGATACAATGCATACTGACTCTGACTGAAGGCTAAGACTGAAAAACCATAATAAAACCAAACTGACTTAATGCATGACTAAAACATAATTGACAAACTGGAAAGATGCTCATAATTAAGCTTATTCATCAAAACCTACTCTAATTTTTGCATTCACCACCTGATCAAGTGAAATGGAACAACCAATGCAACCATGTAAGCATCTTGGCTGCTATTTGAATTCTCCCCAAGTTCTTTCTAATGAGCAAGTAGAGAGAAGAGCTAAAAGGAAACTCCCATGGAAGCTTAGAATCAGGTTGAATTTTGATAAATTTTCAAAGTCTGAGTTGACCGGATGACCTCAAGAATACTGCAAAAGGATATTCATAAGAATAGATATTGATTTCCCTTAATACATCACTGCTCTGGTCCAGGTAATCTCCATACCTTGATCTTAGAATTTTCCTAACCTCTGAGCTGTCTCTTTCTGATGTCTGCAGCAGGCTGTCAAAAGGATTCTGAACTTCGTGAATAACCAATCCCTCTTGATGATTAGGAAAAAAACAAAAATCTTCTTCATTAGTCTCCTTATATGACTGCAAATCTTGATATGGGCTTTGTAATGAAACATATGATGAACAAGACAATGAATTCGACTTTCGAATAAAATTATTGTCAACATTCTTTTCTGGCACATGGTTAGCCAATGGAGAAGGAATTTTACAGCAAACATCATCCAACACATGAGCAATAGGATCATAGAAAACTTGAAAACACTGCTGCGACGTATCTGCATGACACTCTACAGACTGCTCAACTTTTCTTTTAGAGATATTACGAAAATTCTTCTTTATAAACTGAAATGCTTTGAAACATAAGGGTACAGAATCCTCTTGCATCATTAGATCATATGTTTCAGCTTCCAAGCCTTCATCTATAATCTGACCTTCAATTGCATTTGGTGGATACAAATCTGGAGCTGGGGAGGGTTTTATATCACAGATGATTTCATCAGTCGTTTCAGGGGAAGATTTCTCATAAACAACTTGCTCAAGAATTTCACTATATGTCTCAACCTCAACATTAAAACTGAGAGATTGTTGATTTCTAATTGCATGAAAGTTATCTTTGATGAACTGAATTGAAGCAAAACAAAGAGGAAAAGATCTTTCACTTACTTCCCAATTTTCCAGACTTTCCTCATCACTGTCCTGGATGATATACATTAGATGATTACTGTTTTCAAGCTGTTGAAACGGAACTTCCTCCCACAAATCAGCAGTTGATTGTGCTGCAAGACTAGCTTGTGTTTGGAAAAAATCATCATCATCGTATTGATCGAATTTTGGCAAATCATCAACATAAAACATATCATCAAGAATACAATTCATATCAAGAGATTTCTCATCTCCGAGATGTTCTATAACACAGTCATTGTTAGATGGATGATAACTGGGATAAGAAAGAAAATGTTTTGGATCAACCACTTTTTCTTGAACATCCATTTCATTCCTGGCAGTGATTTTCCGCACCATCTTTTCCACTGCGTTTACCAAAAGGTTAAGCTTTACCTCTAAAGGTGTCAGGTGCTCTGCAACATTCTCCTTTTCTTCTTCCTTTAGCTTTTCTCTTCTGATCAACAGATTAGCTTCTACATCTACTACATTGTTATGTATCTCTTCAAGTGTTGCTAAGTTCCTTTCTCTCAGCTGAAACTCCATTTCTGGATCAAAAGTGCCCGGGTAATGTAAGAGAGCCGAGCCAGGAGGGGGTCTTATATTGACAGGTATCGAATAATAGACTCGATTGAATCTGGCAGAAAACTGTTGTACTGTCTCCCCTAACTGTCTTTTCAGATGGGCATACTCGTCTAAAATAAGGAAAGGGTTCTTTCTGACCACCCATCTGTCGAGGAAGACTTTTATGAACTGCTGGAATTCTAAGATGCTCGCATCAGGCAGGGTTTTGAACCAACTCATGACTTTTCCTTGCAAAGAAAGAGCAAAAAGCCTAATACTAACATCTTCTTCATCAACCTCAAAAAGGTCTAGGAAAGTCTCAACATTCTGCACATGTTGCTCAACGTTGACATTGTTACATTCACCATCAAATCTTGACAAATATAGGTAATAATTTGCAGGGAAAGCATGGAGTACAGAAGGTAAAACAAGAGGTTTATACCTGTCTGGGACTATAGAAGGTATAGGAGTATATATAGGAGCTACGAGATCAGTTTTGGTCTCTTTAGGTTGATCATTTCGAAGATGGTCATCATAATATTTGGGAAAAGGATGGAGGCCAAGATCAAAGGAAAACTCAGTATTTACACTTTTTGAACAGGTTGAGTGAAGATTTTGATCACCTTTATCATACAAAAAATTCTGAAAACTTTCAGGATAGCTTCAGGAAAAGCAAAGAAGAAATTTACTAGAAAGTAGATTAGATCTTGAATACCATTCCACTTTGGATACTTCAACTTTGTGTAAGGTCCTTCCATTTTCCCGCGGAAAGAGTCGGTCCTCCAGTGGAGTCTTTACATTGAGTTGGAGTCGCCAGGTGAAAGATTCAGCTTTTATATGCATCTGATTGTTTGTTCACCATCATCAATCAGATATGATACTTTTTCATTCTTTACCGGGGATTTAGATATGATATTTGTATTCCCCAGTATGGTTGCCAGAGATGTTAGCACCCGAATTGGACCCCAGGTTGAAAAAGGAAAATCATGGTAACAACTAAACCACGCTCAGCCTTGTAGCTAGCCCTACAAGGACAAGAGAGGGCTCTCTCCGTAAAAGAATATTCAATAAAGTGAAATAGAAATCTGATATTAGGCTAGGTAAAATGATAGGGATAAAAGGTTTAAATAAAATGAAATGAATTTCCGGGGATGTGTGGGAAAAAAATGGGACAGCTGAAACCGGGAATTAAATCAGGACACAGGGTGTTTCATGGGGCAAGATAGGAAGGAAAATTAGTAAATAAAATTTAATGAGGATGGGATGGAAAGACTGGTGAGGAGTTGAAAAGGGCACAATAAATGGATCCTTTTCAAACAGAAGAAAACAAACAGAGTATGAATGATTCCCCAAGGCAGAGCATATAAAATGGATTCTACCTTTCTAACTTGAAAACATTCAACTGGAAATGTTTATGAATGAATGGTGAAACATAACAATGTACATATGAAACAAAAAGGAGGGACATATGCTAAAACTCATACCACATGAATCCCACAAATCAGAGCTGCATCACTTTATTAATTCCTTGCCAAACTGTACAACGGAGCGCAGAGCTCACTGCCACACTATTCCCCTACTTCTGAGTTTTCAGACCTCAGACTTTCAGACCGCTTACAAATGATTTACAATTACATTAAATAGAACTGAAATATAGATCGACAGAAAGAGGAGCTGTTAGAACAACTCAAGAACTGAAAACTAAAGATAGAAAACAAGAGCCAATAATCTTTCCGAAAGGAAGAGCTGCGTTACACTTGAAATTTGTTGATAACCAATGAGGAGGAAAAACCTGTAGCATAGATCCTTTGAATCGTAACTGAAGATGTGACTGTTACAACGTTGGTTCTCGGCCTCTGACGTTTTGATTTCCATTTGCCGTGTTCAAGAAAACTGACTTTTTATTAATGTTGTTGAAACATAAATGAAATGAAATAATGCCTTACATGAAGGGAAAAATGTAATTTGAATGGGCAAAGGGGAGGGAGATGGGGTCCACATAGCAATCAGAATCTGAGGAGGGAGCGGAGCAAAGTGCCATGGTAGAAATAAATAATGCGATGCGATTGAAATATTTTGAAAAATCGATTTATTGCATTAACAAAGGATAAAACCCATTTAATTGGGAAAAGGTGGAAGGAACTGTGGTGGGGCCGACCAATCGCAATCGCATCGGAGGTGGGGAGCGGTTTAAAACGCTAAATATAAAATTGCGATGCGATTGGGAGATCAGAGGAGCGGCTTGCGATCAATCGCATCGGAGTTTTGTAGTGGGGAGGGTTGAATTGGCGATGGGCTTTAAATGGTGCGATGCGATCGGAGGTAGGCTATCGAACGTCACAATCGCATCGGAGTTTTTGCGATTGGCCAATCGGAAGCATCGTTCAAATATTGAAATTTGCGATGGGATGGTTGGTGGGGTTTTATAATAAAACCTTTGAACTTTATATTATGATGTATGGTGGGGAAGTGGTTTGGGAATGGCGGGGGGGTATATATATATGAACCTTCGAAATGTTTATCATAAGGTTTTCAATGGGGGATGGAGGGGAAGTGGTTTGGGATCGGATTTAATATAATAATGTGATTTTATAATCGATGGGGGGGGAAAAAGGATTTATAAAGAAAATATTAAACTTTAATAATATAAAGTTTAAGGGAAGGATGGGAAAAGGGATTTCTTTTGAGGATATAGGGGACTTTTACTTCAATTAAGCATAAATTTCAATCCAGAAGTCAGTTTTGAGAGTGTAGTATACCGTTGGAAAGCTCTTTCTAGGCTCTTTGTGATGGATTTACTTGGAGGATGATTTGGTACTAAAAATGCTGCGGAAAACTCTTCTGAAGGCAGGGACATCACTTTGTGGAGATAACAGTTTTTGAATTGTGACTTATTACATATGATGATATAAATTACATAATGAATAATAATAAAGACAAAATATCATGTTTTCACCTCAAAACATGGTTTTGAGGTGAAAATTACATCAAACTGAATAAAATGTCTCTCTGATTCTTCCTCGTGCTGTGACTTTGAGCTTATTGGCTTCCTCATGACCTTGCTGATATTTATTGACATTTGACTCATTAATTTGACCATGGTGAGACAGTAGAAACTAATGAGACCCATCATATGACCTACTGATATGATTTTAAGAATGAAAGTGAATAATTACTGAAGACCATAGAGAGGAAAATCAACAAGTTTCACATGAGGGAAAACTGATGAAGAATTACTACCATCAATGAATCCATGACCTAGCGGAATGGTGAAATTGATTATTATCGGACTCCTAATATGCAAATGAAAAGAGTAACTTTGATCACTGATGGCAGTATGACTAGATTGACACTAACAGGAACAACATTTTTGCAGATTGTTTTTGCACTTTTTGAGTGTATTTTTTTTGTTTTTTAAAACAACATTTCTCGAACTTTTTTTGAATTTTTCATGACTTTTTGAAAGACAAACATACAATTTATGGAAGGATACACAAATTAGAGCTTACTGTAATCAACAAATCAAAATAAATCGTCATTTTTAAGAAAGTTGTTTAGTAATGATAAGAAAAAAGAAAAAGGGACATAATCAATAACATGATTTTGTTGTCTTACTACCACTAAATTCATATGATCGATTATATTTATCATGTTGGTTCTTTCCCATATTTTATAACTTTATTTGATTTTTACTTATGGAGTAGGAACAAGGGCATATTCTTTTTTATTGAGCTGTTCAGACTTCTTCCACCATCCCTACTCTTAAGGAGTGCTGAGCCATTATTTATGAATAAATAGGAAAGTGATATATGAAAAAAAAATATTTACATATTTCATTAATAATTTTATAATTTGACAGATGGAGGGTAGGGGGTCTCATCAAGAGCCGTCCTACCATGTTCATAAGGAAGCAAGTGAAGTGGCATTCCCATCATGGCCACCAAACCAGGGATATGGTCCAATGGACAATTGAAAAAAATTAAGAAGTCCTTGGAATATGAGGTCTCATCACGAGCCGGCCTGCCCACTTTTCACTTCTTCCCAGTGAATGGCATTGTGATTTATCTGGTCACCAAGCCAGCACAATGGCTTCCGTTAGGACAATTCACAAGCACTTCCTCATCATAAATAAAGGACAATGGTTCCAAGGGTGAGAGAGCAACTATGTCAAGGTTATGGACACCTGTGGGCAACAGAGCTCTGCTGATGGTATTGGAGTAACATTTATACACATCAATAGTAATATTAAAACCTTTTTCCTATATCTATATTTAAATATCAGATGAAAGTATGAATCCTTAATCATTGATTTCGAACCTATTATACATGAAAATCATCATAAATTGATCACTTTAGTTTAAGTGGGTAATAAATGCATTTGTACTTATGTTTATCTTAAGTTTTCCCTTCTCCTTATCCTTGAATCATTACAAAACGCTTCTATATCTATTTACGATTTATCACATGCATGGATTTCAGTAATGCGATAATTTGTTGATCATATCATAAGTATGTATACCTTTCCATGCTGTATAATTGCTGTGCAATACACTGCCATTTTGCCACAATATTCATACTGCATTTCTACATAATTTTTGTTGATTGAAATTTTTGCATGCATCTTATCTGTTGCCATTTAAAACTAAACCGTGGATTCAAGAAAATTGCATACAAAATTGTGATTTGTTTACAAGAGAACAACAAGTATGGGGGAAAATTCTATTCGCAGCATGACCACATTATAGCAACTAACAGCAAAGGCTCGCGAATGCGCACAATTCTTCAGACATGATGTGCTTGCATGGCTTTTGTTGACTATATTAGCCCCTCCATTCAGATTTTTGGCCTGCTGTCCTGTTTGAATCTGTTTAAAACCTCTTTTGTGGCCTAAGACCTTCATACCCTACCTATCATTACCCTTCCCGCCCACGAAATACATTAGACAAAGGCTAAAGTCTGCACTTAATGATATATCAGGCCTAGCCCCTTCAGTCTCAGCCCCCTTTATTTTATTCCCCATACAACCCGGGTGCTAGACCCAAGTGCCAGAATGACGGGCGCTTAGCATGAGAGGCTATCGGGCACACCCCCAGCCGTTCGATCAAAAGTAAATCAACGGTCCGCAAACAGCTTGCCATGGTGGTCCCCGCGCTCGCATTCATTGCTCAAAACCGGCCTGTTTATTTCGCACCACCTTTGCTGGGCAGGCGATATTCCTCCTTCGGCCAGCGATTCCATACGCTGATCGCCGCGTGTCCCTATGTACGGTCCTGAAGCCGCTCCATTTCATGCGTTATCATTCGGTCGTAGTCGCGCAGCGAAATCTATGTGAGCCGTTCGATCTGAAAGGCATCATCCGACGGTTGTCGCACTGTGAAGATGCGCATGTGTTAAGCCCAGCGTATAGTGTCCCAGGGCTTGCCTTTCATCGGTCTTCAATGCATTTTAGGCCGTTGATCTGGTTTCAAGATCAGATGGCCCGGAATCATTTACACCTGCTGACCACCCGAGTCCACCTCCACGTCACCCTTTCTGCTTGGTTTTTCGTACATCCCTGTCATCATCCCACGTGTCTTTTCCATTCCCCCTTCACCTTTTATACATTCCATCCATATGTCGAACTTCGGTGTTTTACATGGAAAACCTCTATCTCGTATGTTTACCCCTATTCCACTGTATACTTCATTGCCACCTTGCATCTCCTTGCCATTTCTCCCAGTCTAAATCCTCAATTCCATAGTCACGACCGCCTCCACCACCCTTGCGTCCGGTTTTCTTTAACGTGTTTGTCGGTTTTGCAGGTTGCAGCGACGAGAAATCACCATTAATCTCTGCCTCCATTACAAAAATCGCAGATGCATCTAAAGATAAGCTTGTAGAAGGAGAATTTATGAAGAAGATCCCGGGTAGTTGCAAAGATATGACTGCCATTTAAAGAGCAGAGATCGAAAGCTATCAAACCCTCCAAAGTAATTCAAAAGGCAGATTTTTGTAGATGAAAGTATTTATGATGAGGCAAAGAGGATCAGTAGAAGATCAAGGAATGCAATGTCCGGTATTAAAGAATTTAAATTCCAACTCAAGGTTCGAAGGCCGATGGTACCCAGCACAGAAAATCATGCCCTCCAGATTTTATTTCAGCCGAATTCTTTTAAGGCAAGGACAGAATGTTAGTGTGATTTCGCCTTCTTGCCATGCTCTTGAAGAGATTTCCTGCCCAGTGCATTTACTTCATGGAGCTGACCGCAGAGTACATGTGATATTTCATGGCTGTCAAATAGTATGGGCGCGAAGTGCTTCCGCCATTTTGTTTTAATGAAACAATTAATTGTTTTCACCTACTTCTTTTATTAGTTTCTCTTCTCCTTCCTCTATAAAAAAGAGGAAGAAAGACATTGTAAGGGTTCCAAATTTTTATCAGAGAATTGTGCAGTGAAAGGCATTTTTGTATACATTTTATAAAAGCTCTTGCACGAAGAGTCAGAGCCCGTAGGGTCTCAGTGAGGAGGAGTTATATCTGTATTAGAGGATTCTGGTCTTTGGTATCTCACAGTGTGTAACTTCCTTTTATGTGTTTAATACAACATTTCATTTTATCCATATTCTTGTATCATGTACTGGAATGCGAGTGGCTCACTGATTTTAGGTAAGGATTTATCCTAGTTGATACCCATACTTGGATCAGTCAAGCACTTTAAATATGGCTCAGGCATGATATACTTTTTCAGGTTCATTTCATCCATGTTTCTGCTATATTAGTTGCTTTGGGAGGGTGCTTTTAAAACGCCATTGTCATGTATGGATTATTAGATTGATAAGCCCATATATGGTTTTGTTGTGTATCTGGGTATCAGATCAAAGTTAACTAATATCTTCTAAATGTTTCTTTCACTACATACACCTTCTTATATCCGATTTCTGTGGCATATTACTTGAATCGGCCCTCTTTACAGTAAATTGTCTCTTAATTGTCTGATGCTTTTGTGTTGGAGCTTTGCATCTTGTTTCTGCAACATTACTTTCCCTGTGACAGTTTCTGTGAGTTTTGGTCCCATTTAAATCAATTTCCTTGTTTACAAGAGATAGCAGGAGAGCCTTTGGATTGACACCCAAGTTTTATTACCTGCTCCTTGCTATGATAAGATGTCCTAGACACTAGTCTATGGCAACTCTAGGCTGTCTCTAGGGGCGACAACAATATCTGTCTACAACAGCTTCCACCTTTTGCATCACTTTCAGTATCCGCTCAGCCTATATCAGCTTCAACAAAGGCCAGTCTCTACATGTCCTTTCACATTTTTTTTTTTGGAGGTAACACTTGAGGTAAAATAGCATAATTTTCTGATTTATTATGAGTTTAGGAGAATTTCATGAAAATCCATTGAGCATTATTTATTATCATTCATTCCACATCTTTACCACTTCCCTGTTTTTAGACATGTCTTATCTTTCAGTTTGGGGGCGTGTTGATTTTCTGCATTTCTTTCTTGTGACCATGTCAGTAATATTCTTTATCATCCATGGATATTCTTATTCATTCTCAACACCTCCCTTATTCTATGTTGTTTTACACCAAGCATCGATTTTAAAAGATTGTAGCAACCACCTCTCTCTGTTTTCTAGCATTGCATGAGGACATGCTAATTCTTCAGTTTGGGGGGGAATTGCTACACATGATGGATGTTTTCCACTTTCTTTCTCATTTAAGGCATACAATTTCATTTGTATATAGTGCAAAAATTGATTTGCATATATCTTTAAAACTATGAATTTAATTCTTGTGATTTCTGGATAACAAAGAGGTATCATTGAAATACACAAACCCAGATAATTTCACACTAAATTAGTTCATAAAATTTTGAAAATTATGCACTATCACCTACAACCATTTTTTTATATCTCATGATCCGTGCATCAAAACAATCTGATTTTTGAGAAAATGGTTAATGAAGTTTGTTGTTACTTATGTCACATTTTTCTGCAACTTCATATACATATAGTTGAATGTCAACTATAAAAATTGTTATGCCTTCATCAAGATTGCTTATTTGATGAAAAATTCATTTCTTCCATCCATTTCATGAGTTTGGATGAACAATTTTCTTTGCTTGGTTAACACATGGATTTTGTCTTTGGATTGCATGAGGACATGCAATATATTCAGTTCTGGGTTGCATGATTGCATGCAATATATTCAGTTTGGGGGTATGTTGGGCCGTGAATACAACCACTTTTTAACACTTATTTCATTCATTTTTACTCTTCTTTATCATGTCATTTATTATAATTTATCATATAAATCCATTTTATAATGATTTATGCTCTTATGGATGAATATTATTTCTTCTCCTTTATTTTTAATAAATTGATGATTATTATGCATAATTTTATCAATGATGGTTTATTAATATATTTTGTAATATCACTCACCATTTTAGCCTCCAATATATTTTCCAAATTGCAGATTTGATCTCCAAATCATCATCAAATATTCCAACTCAAAAATTCGCTAGAATAAGAAGTGACAGTTTTGCGGTTGAGATTCTAGGCAAATGAAGAAGAATATGGAAAATCTGGAACATGGGTTTTGTCCAGAACGGGCCAAATTAACCTAATTAATGAATGGTTTTCCCAAATTCGGCCTGTATTGAGAGAAATTCGGGGTTCTTTGAGCACAATTTTCTCATATTTGTTGTTGCGGCCGTCCTCCAAATCTCAGCTGCA
Source organism: Pinus albicaulis (assembly GCA_034641835.2). Lineage (NCBI taxonomy): Eukaryota > Viridiplantae > Streptophyta > Pinopsida > Pinales > Pinaceae > Pinus > Pinus albicaulis. The sequence continues at coordinate 2,021,632,289 of CM076575.1, read as the reverse complement.
AAGCCAAATTCGCCTTGCTCTTGTTGAAAGATTGTTGGAAATATATTTTCTGGTTGATCAAGTTGTTGGGAACAATCCAATATTGTTATGGGAGATCATATTTTCTATTTAATTTCTCCTCCTTCTAATTATAAAAGGAGAACATGTATTGTGTATTGAAAAACAATGGATGATTATTGAATTCCCTTTGTAACATTGTAATTCCTTGACTCTTGTGAGCAAAGAGCAACTGATGTAAAATTTATTCATGTTTGATTAATACAAAGAGGCGTTCTCGTTCCATTTCTCAAGTTCTGCAGTAGCCCAGTGGCGCTTTCACCGGCGGTTGAGGGCCCGGCCCTGGTGGAGCGATCCGCTGTTTGTATTTCTATTCTTTTATTTCTGTTGTGTGATAATTGCATTTAGATTTATTATGATTACAGAGTTATTTGATTGCTGTTGGATTGAATTCAGATTTGATGTATACGTTGCACTGCTATTCTATCTTAGCAAGGATCGTATTTATTATCTTATTCATCTTGCTATCTTTTATAAAGCATTGTTGTTCCATTGATTTATGATTCATTCCAATGAACTGTTTCATAGTCTTGGCTGTCGACAGGATTGGAGTATTGAGATTAGTTGCCTGATTGCGTTAGAATTAGAATTGTTGTTCATATTGTTGTTCCATTTCTAGTTCTTGCTTATTTCTGATTCATAGCTTTACTTTAGCAGATAATTTGGTTACAGTTGTTGTGTATGCGTAGGAGTTACAAGTTGTTGTTCCTTTTTAAGCCTTTGCAGTTTCTTTCAAGTTATATTTATCAGCAGGTAGTTCGAGTTTGATTTCATTTAGATTGTTTTAAGATCACCAACTATAGAGGACAGAGGTTACTGCTTCCAAGTCCCTAGATTTGTTATCTTGCATTGATTTCTAAGGGAAAGAGTTATTGCTACTGTATCTCTGATCGATGTTTTGTAGATTGGTTTAATTAAGGTTTTAGAGCATTTCCATTTATGTTGTTGTAATTAGATTTATTTTCCAATCATCCATTTACTCTTGTATTTTGAACATTGTACTACATATTTGAAGGCATTACTCTTGGATAAATTGCTGCCTCAGACTGAGTACACTCTTGAAATAAAAAGTCACTCCCGGATTGATAATTAATGTGAGATAAATAGGTATTAAAAAGATACCTTTTTATACCTTGACATTTTGGTGCCATTTTCGGGGAGAGTGTACGCTATTTAGAAGGAGTGATGCACATTTGACCTTTTTTCTGTTTGGGAAGAATTGGGTTTTAAAGACGGAAGGTAAGAACCTGCGCACCGAGCAAGGAACATACTTGCTCACTGCCCGCTTCACAGCAGAATTGGGTAAAAAAAAATAATTCTTTAGGTAGGAATGAAGGCTTGTTGTTTGAATGACTAGAAAATCTAAACAAGACAAAATTCCTCCCAAACTTGGAAAACCTAAGGGACTGGTGACCCCTGGGAGAAGGACCTTTATTGATGAAATTTTTAAGAAAATTGAATCTCAGCCATCAGTAGGACCTAGGAAAGTTATTTCTAGACAACCTACTACTTCCCTTCAGGACACAGAGTCACCATATGTAGCCTTTGCTGAGGTACATATCCAAACAGAAGAGACTGAGCAATATTCTCAAGAAATTGAGAAATTTCGCCCAATGTTTTTTACAAGAAGGGAAGTTGGCTTTTCATACCCTACTATTTATCAACATGCATTTTTAAAATTTGGGTATGTATAGAGGCCTTAATTTGGAAATGGCTCCACTAGGAATACTCTTATACATAATCATATTCGATTTTCAAAGAAGAGTAGATTAGTGGAGAAAATAAAATAAATAAGGAAATAAACACATTTTTATTATTATTTTATTTTTGTAAAAAATAGTTGTTTCTTTGTTGCAACACGCTGTAAAAATCAACATTGATGATAAATATTATAATTTATTTGTGTATGTAGATGAATTATATTGCAAATAACAATTCTACAAACACTCATATTCATTTTTATTATCAATATGGAAAAAATTTCTTGAATATCATTTTTTGGCTTGCGGGCTTGATGAAATTCCTGAAAACACAGTTGGGACAGTCATGTTTTGGGGGACCAAAATTGAATATTTTTAAAACTTGTTTCTATCCTAAGTATCCCTTGATGTCTACTTTCTAACCCAATTTGAATCACTCTATTTGGATTTGAAACGAAAAATTTAGAAGCAAAACATTGACAGGGTGTTTAGTAGGCAGCTCAACAACAGAGTTGGGACAGTCAGTTTTTGTAGGCCTAAATGATTATATTTTTAAAACCTGTTTCTATGGTAGATTAATCTATGAATATAGCTTACAACACAATTTTAATCACTCAATTTCTATATCGTATGAGGAATTTATGACCAAAATACTCACTGCCTATCATAAATCAACACTCTTGAAACTCTGTTTTCTCGGCTGTTCATTAACGTATTTGACCTATCAATTCTTCTTGTATTCAAAATTTGTTTCTATTGGATATCAATAAATGAATCTCCTTTAATCTCCAATTTTAATCGGTTCAATCCGCTATCACACGAAAAATATATGCTTGAAATATCAATTGTTGGTCTGAGCTGGAAAATCGAAAATGACTCTATTATGCAGGTTGTTCTAATCAAATTTAACATATCATTACAAGGAATTTTTAAAACTTGTTTCTATTGGAGATAAAACTTTGAATCAGCTCTCATTTGGCTATGGAATCACTCAAATCGGACGAGAAACAAATAAGGTATGATTAAAAAACTGCTGGTTAGTATAGTCAACCACTGCTCTCCCGCAGGTGACAAATAAAATTTGTTTTATTTTTCCATGGATTTGTTCTACGGAGTAACTACTTGCTAGTTTTTTGCATAATTCTTGGATTAAGGGAGCCCGTACACCTCTCTTTCTCTATGATTGAATGTTTTATTACAGATAGACACTCGTTTTTTGCAAGTCTTAGAAGAATAAAGAAGGTCAATTTATAGACGAGTGATTCTTGAAAGAAATTTTAGTGAAACAAGGGAATTTCATCCAGTGCATTACCTAACATATTCATAAAAAGAAGAAATGAAGAATTGGTTTCCATTTGAAGATTCATGTCACTGCTGCCAAACATTTTTCAAAAGATCATTTTTTTTTTCCATTAATAGATTTGATATTCTCTTAGAAATAACATCATAGCTGTTGTAACTTAATAAAGTGTTGTTTCTTTTCTGATTTGTTTTATGTTTTTGTGTTTCAGGGGTCAATCTCTTCACATTATAATTTTCGCTCCAATGGCAATTGAACAATAAGGACCCCACCATGCAAGTTTCAATTGTAGAAGGCAATTCTTCAGTAGCACCAATTCTGTAAAAATTTACTTTTTCTTGAAACCTGTACATAAACTTTCCTTTCTATTTGATTGGATTTGCTTGGCAATGGATTACACATTATCTTTGTTCATTCCCCTATTTTTTATTTTTTTCCATTTTTGCGTGTTTATAGCTGTTTGTTGTTCCTCTTAAGGAACAACAGTCGTTCCTCTTAAGAAGCAGTGCGTTTATGTGTTTATTTTTGTTGTTCCTTCCAAAAAGAACAACATTTTTGCTGATTAGTTTTCTTTTCAAAAAGAACAACATTTTCGTTGCATGTTTTTGTTGTTCCTTTCAAAAGGAACAGCAATTTTGTTGTTCCCTTCAAAAGGAACAACACCGACTGTTCTTGTTGTTCCTTTCCAAAGGAACAGCATTTTTTGCAAATTGTTTTTGTTGTTCCTTTCCAAAGGAACAACACCTTTTGAGTGCATTTTTCTTGTTTTAAAAAAAAACATTTCTAGAATTTTTTTTTAATTTCTTTATCACTTTTTGAAAGACAAACATACAATTTATGGAAGGATACACAATCATACAAATTAAAGCTTACTGTAATCAGCAAATCAAAATAAATCGTCATTTTAAAAAAAAAATTGTTTAGTAATGATAAGAAAAAAGAAAAAGGGACATAATCAATAACATGATCTTGTTGTCTTACTACCACTAAATTCATATGATCGATTATATTTATCATGTTGGTTCTTTCCCATATTTTATAACTTTCTTTGATTTTTACTTATGGAGTAGGAACAAGGGCATATTCTTTTCTATTGAGTTGCTCAGACTTCTTCCACCATCCCCACTCTTAAGGAGTGCTGAGCCATCCTTTATGAATAAATAGGAAAGTGCTATATGAAAATAAAATTATTTACATATTTTTATAATTTGGCAGATGGAGGATAGGGGGTCTCATCAAGAGCCGACCTACCATGTTCATAAGGAAGCAAGTGAAATGACATTTCCATCATGGCCACCAAACCAGGGATATGGTCCAATGGAAAATTGAAAAAATTAAGAAGTCCTTGGAACAGGAGGTCTCATCACGAGCCGGCCTACCCACTTTTCACTTCTTCCTAGTGAATGGTATTGTGATTTATCTGGTCACTAAGCCAGCACAATGGCCTCCGTTATGACAATTCACAAGCACTTCCTCAGCATAAATAAAGGACAATGGTTTCAAGGGTGAGAAAGCAACTCTGTCAAGGTTATGGACACTTGTGGGCAACAGAGCTCTGCTGATGGTATTGGAGTCACATTTATACACATCAATAGTAATATTAAACCCTTTTTCCTATATCTCTATTTAAATATCAGATGAAAGTATGAATTCTTAACCTTTGATTTTGAACCTATTATACATGAAAATCATCATAAATCGATCACATTAGTTTAAGTGGGTAATAAACGCATTTGTACTTATGTTTATCTTAAGCTGTCCCTTCTCCTTATCCTTGAATCATTACAAAATGCTTCTATATCTGTTTACGATTTATCACATGTGTGAATTTCAGTAAATGCTATAATTTCATTGATTGTATCATAAGTATGTATGTTTTTCCATGCTGTACAATTGTTGTACAATATGCTGCTCTTCTATTTTGTTGATTTGCTACAATATTGATACTGCATTTTTACAGAGTTTTTGTTTTGCTTGAACTTTTTTGCATGCATCTTATCTGTTGCCATTTAAAACCAAAACCATGGATTCAAGAAAATTGCATACAGAATTGTGATTTGTTTACAGGAGAACAACAAGTATGGGGAAAATTCTATCCGCAGCATGACCATTATTGCAACTAAACAGCAAAGGCTCGCGAATGCGCATAATTCTTCAGACATGATGTGCTTGCATGGCTTCCACCTTTTGCATTACTTTCAGTAACTGCTCAGCCTACATCAGCTTCAACAAAGGCCAGTCCCTACATGTCATTCCATTTTTTTTCGGAGGTAACACTTGAGGTAAAATAGCATAATTTTCTGATTTATTATGAATTTAGGAGAATTTCATGAAAATCCATTGAGCATTATTTATCATCATTCATTCTACATCTTTACCACTTCCCATTTTTTAGACACGTCTCATCTTTCAGTTTGGGGGAGTGTTGATTTATTTCATTTCTTTCTTGTGACCATGTCCGTAATATTCTTTATCATCCATGAATATTCTTATTCATTCTCAACACCTCCCTTATTCCATGTTGTTTTACACCAAGCATAGATTTCAACAGATTGTAGCAACCACCTCTCTTTGTTTTCTAGCATTGCATGAGGACATGCTAATTTTTCAGTTTGGTGGAGGAATTTCTACACATGCTGGATGTTTTCTACTTTATTTCTCATTTAAGGCATACAATTTCATTTTTATACCGTGCAGAAATTGATTTGCATATATCTTTAAAACTATGAACTGAATTCTTGTGATTTCTGGATAACAAAGAGGTATCATTAAAATACACAAACCCAGATAATTTCACGCTAAATTAGTTCATAAAATTTCGAAAATTATGCACTATCACCTACAACCATTTTTTTATATCTCATGATCCGTGCATCAAAACGATCTGATTTTTGAGAAAATGGTTAATGAAGTTTGCTGTTACTTATGTCACATTTTTCTGCAACTTCATATATATATAGTTGAATGTCAACTGTAAAAATTGTTATGCCTTTATCAAGATTGCTAAAATTGAATTTTCATTATTTGAGGAAAAATTCATTTGTTCCATCCATTTCATGAGTTGGGATGAACAATTTTCTTTGCTTGGTTAACACATGTGTTTTGTCTTTGGGTTGCATGAGGACATGCAATATATTCAGTTTGGGGGTATGTTGGGCTGTGAATACGACCACTTTTTAACACTTATTTCATCCATTTTTACTCTTCTTTATCATTTCATTTATTATAATTTATCATATAAATCCATTTTATAATGATTTATGCTCTTATGGATGAATATTATTTCTTCTCCTTTATTTTTAATAAATTGATGATTATTATGCATAATTTTATCAATAATGGTTTATTAATATATTTCGTAATATCACTCACCATTTTAGCCTCCAAGATATTTTCCAGACTGCAGATTTGATTTCCAAATCATCATGAAATATTCCAACTCAGAAATTCGCTGGAATAAGAAGTGACAGTTTTTCGGTTGAGATTCTGGGCAAATAAAGAAGAATCTGGAAAATCCGGAACATGGATTTTGTCCAGAATGGGCCCAATTAACTTTTTTAAAGAACGGTTTGCCCAAATTAGGCCTGTATTGAGAGAAACAGAGGGTTCTTTGAGCACAATTTTCTAAGATTTGTTGTTGCGGCCGTCCTCCAAATCTCAGCTGCAAAGCCAAATTTGCCTTGCTCTTGTTGAAAGATTGTTGGAAATATATTTTATGGTTGATCAAGTTGTTGGGAACAATCCAATATTGTTATGGGAGATCATATTTTCTATTTAATTTCTAATCCTTCTCATTATAAAAGGAGAACATGTATTGTGTATTAGAAAGAGAATGGATGAATTATTCCCTTTGTAACATTGAAATTCCTTGACTCTTGTGAGCAAAGAGAAATTGATGTAAAAGCAATTCATGTTTGATTAATACAAAGAGGCGTTCTGATTCCATTTCTCAAGCTCTGCAGTATCCCAGCGGTGCTTTCACCAGCAGTTGAGGGCCCGGCCCTGGTGGAGCGATCCGCTGTTTGTATTTCTATTCTTTTATTTCTGTTGTGTGATAATTGCATTTAGATTTATTATGATTACAGAGTTATTTGATTGTTGTTGGATTGAATTCAGATTTGATGTATACATTGCACTGCTATTCTATCTTAGCAAGGATCATATTTACTATCTTATTCATCTTGCTATCTTTTATAAAGCGTTGCTGTTCCATTGATTTATGATTCATTCCAATGAACTGTTTCATAGTCTTGGTTGTCGACAGGATTGGAGTATTGAGATTAGTTGTCTGATTGCGTTAGAATTAGAAGTTCTGTTCATATTGCTGTTCCATTTCTATTTATTGTTTATTTCTGATTCATAGCTTCAGATTAGCAAATAGATGAGCTACAATTGGTATGCATAGTAGTTACAAGATTGCTGTTCCTTTTTAGCCTTTGCAGTTCCTTTCAGTTATCTTTATCAGCAAGTAGTTTGAGTTTGATTTCATTTCGATTGTTTTAAGATCACCAACTATAGAGGACAGAGGTTACTACTTCCAAGTCCCCAGATTGGTTAACTTGCATCGATTTCTAAGGGAAAGAATTATTGCTACTGTATCCCTGGTCAATGTTTTGCAGATTGGTTTAATTAAGGTATCAGAGCATTTCCATTTATGTTATTGTAATTAGATTTCTTTACAAGCATTTGTTTACTCTCGTATTTAACATTATGTACTACATCTTCATAGCATTAATCTTGGATAAATTTCTGCCTCAGACTGAGTACACTCTTGAAATAAAAAGTTGCTCCCGGATTGATAATTAATGTGAGATAAATAGGTGTTAAAAAAATACCTTTTATACCTCAACATTTTGGCGCCGTTGCCAGGGAGAGTGTATGCCATTTAAAATGAGTGATGCACATTTGACCTTTTTTCTGCTTGGGAAGAATTGGGTTTTAAAGGCGGAAGGTAAGAACCTGCACACCGAGCAAGGAACATACTTGCTCACTGCCTGCTTCACAACAGAATTGGGTAAATTTCTTTCTTTAGGTAGGAATGAAGGCTTGTTTTTTTTGAATGACTAGAAAATCTAAACAAGACAAAATTCCTCCCAAACCTAAAAAACCTAAGGGACTGGTGACCCTTGGGAGAAGGACCTTTATTGATGAAATTCTTAAGAAAACTGAATCTTAGCCATAAGTAGGACCTAGGAAAGTTATTTCTAGACAACCTACTACTTCCCTTCAGGCCACAGAGTCACCATCTGTAGCCTTTGCTGAGGTACATATTGAAACATAAGAGACTGAGCAATATTCCCAAGAAATTGAGAACTCTTGCCCAATTTTTTTACAAGAAGAGAAGTTGGCCTCTCATACCTTACTATTTATCAACATGCATTTTTAGAGGCCTTAATTTGGAAATGGCTCCAGTGGGAATAATCTTATAAATAAGCATATTCGATTCTCAAAGAAAGAGTAGATTAGTGGAGAAAATAAAATAAATAAGGAAATAAACACATTTTAATATTATTATTTTATTTTTGTAAAAGTAGTTGTTTCTTTGTTGCAACACGCTGCGAAAATCAACATTGATGATAAATATTCTAATTTATTTGTTTATGTAGATGAATTATATTACAAATAAAAATTCTAAAAACACTTATACTCATTTTTATCATCAGTATGGAAAATTTTTATTGAATATCATTTTTTTGGCTTGCGGGCTTGATGAAATTCCTAAAAAAAAAGTTGGGACAGTCATGTTTTGGGGGACCAAAAGTGAAATTTTTTAAAACCTGTTTCTATCCTAAGTAGCCATTGATGTATACTTTCTAACCCAATTTGAATCACTCAATTTGGATTTGAAACGAAAAAGTTAGAACCAAAACATTAACAGGGTGTCTAGTAGGCAGCTCAACAACAGAGTTGGGACAGTCAGTTTTTGGAGGCCTAAATGATTATATTTTTAAAACATGTTTCTATGGTAGATTTCCCTATGAATATAGCTTACAAATCAATTTTAATTACTGAATTTCTATATCTTATGAGGAATTTATGACCAAAACACTGACTGCCTATCATAAATCATCATTCTTGAAACTCTGATTTCTCGGCTGTTCATTAACGTATTTGACCCATCAATTCTTCTTTTATTCAAAACATATTTCTATTGGAGATCAATAAATGAATTTAATTTAATCTCCAATTTGAATCAGTTCAATCCGCCATCAAACAAAAAATTTATGCTTTAAATATCAACTGTTGGTCTGAGCTGAAAAATCGAAAATAACTCTATTAGGCAGGTTGTTCTAAGAAAATTTAACATACCATTACATGGAATTTTTAAAACTTGTTTCTATTGGAGGTAAAACTTTGAATTAGCTCTCATTTTGATTTTGAATCACTCAAATCGAACGAGAAACATAGAAGGTATGATTAAAACACTACTTGTTAGTATAGTCAACCACTGCTCTCTCGTAGGTGATAAATAAAATTTGTTTTATTTTTCCATGGAATTGTTCTACAGAGTAACTACTTGCTAGTTTTTTGCATAATTATTGGATTAAGGGAGCCCGTACACCTCTCTTTCCCCATGATTTAATGTTTTATTGCAGGTAAACACTCGTTGTTTGCAGGTCTTAGAAGAATAAAGAAGGTCAATTTATGGATGAGTGATTCTTGAAAGAAATTTTAGTGAAACAAGGGCATTTCATCCAGTTCATTACCTAACAGATTCATAACAAGAAGAAATGAAGAATTGGTTTCCATTTGAAGATTCATGTCACTACTGCCAAAAAGGAATACCTTGGTTAAAAATGACCAAAGAGGTTCTTTCAGATATTATTTTACACTTTTTCGGATTTGAGAGACAAATTTACGAAAAATTACTTTTGGAGTTCTCTTTTGTCTTATTTTTCAGACTCTCTAAATATGAAAAAGGATTGGGCTATCACTGTCGTTAAGGTCGTTAAAACATAAAATAGCGACGGGCTTGTCGATCATGGCAAGAATCGAGTTTCATTCATCGCTAGACTTGTTAAATTATTAAATAGTGATACTTTATTCGCTCGAAGGGTTGAATTATAGATCAAGAAAATGTTATCCTCCTCAAGCTTGTTAAAAAATAAAGAGGTACTGGTCGATAAATGACCAGGGAAAATTTGGGAAAAGTAAGCGAAAGTTTCTTTTTGGTAGCAAGTCGCTCTTGAACATGACACTTCTTTCACTCCATGTCCTTGATTGTTTGGGTTGGGTAATCATCTTGGCGGTTCATTCACACCTATGGTTCATCACACCTTCACTTCGGTTTTGGGTCAATGCTACCAACTCATCACAGTGTCGTCGATATGTTCAAGAGAAGTCATCTAGTGATTAAAAACTCATCCTTCTGTAATACTCATAAACCTTCATTTTCATGACCGTCATCCCTGAAAAATTGCTATATCAAGTCATGCCCTTGTCTTTGAAATCAGTAACTCCAGTTTTTCAATAAGGTGACTTCTTGTCGACAACAAACCAATATCCAGGAAGTTCACTTAGAAACATCAAATTCCAGTACCATGAGGCTTGTTACAGCATGGACAAGATCCTTGCTTCCAGAATTTTGACCAAAAGATTTTGTTTGGCATTTGACATCAAATCATCTATTCATGCCTTACAAAATGTACTGCAGTACCTTGAGGGCCATTAACATTAATGGTGGTTCTCTCGCGTTTGTTAACAACTCACATTATTGGCTGGTAATCAAATGATGTCTTTCCATGTTCGACTACAAATCATATATTCACATGGCTAGACTTATACCCGAATGATCGAGTGAATGAGATAAGAAGACCCCGGATCTAGTTTCAGCCATCTGGGCTACGATTTCAGGATTTTTGTACACATCATCTGTATGGTGACCTTACATACAGATTGTCATCCAAACATAGGTCTATATCTATAGGCATGTCTACATCTGGGCAACATTCCAATGTAGACGACTTTCTAAATTATGTACATGTTATTATATTGTTTATGTGCTGACTATGGGAGTGCCTACCCTTAGTAATTATGATCAATAGAGGATATATCATGATGTAATGTATTGTAATATTGATGCAGGTGACCACTCCGCTTCGTTTCCAGGCTCATCACAGTGTAAAGCATCTCAATCAAATGTTCTTATTATTTGGATCCCATGCTTTAGGGGGCAATTGTTATAGGTCAATTTGGGCACCATTCCCAATGACCTGGTTAACTAGGCATCATCTCTAGGACCGATGGTCAAGGGTCTATCATTCCCTATAATTTCAGTTGCTATATGCCTTAAGACAAGAAACAAGACAAATCAAACAATAATTTCATCAAGTAAAGGTTTCCATAGTTGGAAGCTTATTGTATAACATATGAGAGTTCACCAACGCAAGCTCTAAGGGGCCTAAGTGTGTTGCATATGTAGGTAGCCCCATGCAAGGCTGCTCTGAAAAGCACTTCCTGACATTCAAAGGTACGTTGGTCACATTGGGAGCAAAATTCTCATTGTTCCGGAATCTCCACTTGGCCAGTGCCTTCTAGAAGGGTTCACATGTGTCAAGCTTCAGATCCAAGTGTCCATTTGACATCTACATGAATGGAAACATGTCTTGCCTATTTTTGGAAAGTTATTGATTGCAAAACAACCTACAGTTCATCTATAAATTGAACACAGATCTAAGTGTTTGAGAAGGAGGAATTTGAGTAGAGAAATGTTGGAGAATTTTCAATTGAGAGTTTTGATTTGTGAAGCTGTTGCTGGAGAGATTTAAACTGTGATGAGGCTTGGGAAATTTGCTGGAAGGTGTTGAAAATGCAACAAGATGATGGAGCTTAGTGAAAAGAAGTCGCCTTCACTAAGTGGGCCCGCAGGCTATTTTTGGCGCAAAGTCTATTTTTAGACTATGTCTATTTTTAGACATATGGATCATGGTCTATGAGTTGCAGGATGCTATTTATGGATGATTGGTCGAGTTGGTAAAAATAGATGGACCTCTATTTTTAGACAGTGGGCGGTTTCTATTTTTAGACTGTCGGGCTAAAAATAGAACAGTCAAATATTATTAACCCTTAATAATATTTAGACTATAAACATTATCTTATCCTCTTGGAGCACTTCAGTTTGATGCTTGGATGTGACACATGCAGCTGACAGAAGGAAATACGCTTTTCCTAAGGGTTAGTTGAGCTATTGCATGGTTGACTTCAGTTAGAACTCATGTGGCAGAGTTTGGTGGAGTTGATGAGACAGTTGGTGGAGTTGTGTTCGGTTTAACTTAGTTGAATTAGTTGTATTTAGTCTAACTCATAAATACACTAGTGATGAGTGGTGTGAATTAATTATTAATTAATTCACTAGTTATTAACTCATAAATCAACTAAAGAATACATTAGTTAACTGCAATGCATGGACAGTTCAGTGGAGACCAGTGTTAGAGGTGGGTGAAAGGGTGAGTCTACTATCAATTGTGACTATGGCTATGCATGAGATTGCACACACATTGACTGAGATTGCCAATGAGGATTGTGCAGTACAAGCCAGTGGGATTCGAACTTGGATCTCATCATTATTCATCTTGGATTGCGTAGTAGAGGCAGGCAGACTTGTGGAGGAGATTTGAACTTGTGACTTGTTCTATATCTGAGCTAGTTTGTGTGTAGCATGTGAGATAGTGCTGAGAGCTGTGAGGAGCTTTGTGTTATGTATTGTTACATGTTCTCTATCATTATAATATATAGATAGTTGGGGGTTTTCAGCTATCAGCTTTCCCCATTACATACTGTGTTATATGTGTGCTTGATTATGTTTTAATGTGCGCATGCTGTTAGAGCCTAAATCTGCCTTAGGCTGAAAGAAGGCAAATCTTAGGATAACCACAAACCACACTCAGCCTCGTAGCTAGCCCTAAGAGGACAGGAGAGGGCTCTCTTCGGGTCAAACTCAGTAAAAATGAACAATAGGGTCTGAGATGACTTTCAAGGATGCTGAATTTAGGCTAGGTAAACAAATGGAAGAGTTTGATTTAAATTTTTTGGGTTTTTGTTGGAAAAATGGGAATGGAAATTTTGGGCTTGGGGATGAGGCCCGATCTTTACAGAATTCGAATTGGGGCAAGGTAGGCAGTAGTATTGATGCTTTTGATTATGTGTATGGATGGATCAGAATGACAAGGAGCTGAAGAGGGCAAGGGAGAACAAGGATCCTCTCCAAACTGGCGAAAACATATAAAACTAAACAAATTTAAAGGCAGAGCACTGGAATCAATGAATTCTACCTCATTTACTCATTCATTTAGTTTCAGAAGAAAAAGAAGGGAATGGAATACATTAAAAATTAAATAAATTACAAATAACTGAGAGAAAACACCATCAAAAACTGAAAGCCACAAGAATCCCAACAGGTGCTGCAAAACCTCTGATCTTTCCTTAGCCAAAAATGCAGAAAATATGTACAATAGTGTGCCAAAATTTTCCCAAGAGTCCAACCTCTGGAAATGATTGAGAAAATACATAATATAGACCATCCTAACCCCTTCCCATGCCTCTAGGGGTCAAGCTACTCCTTCTAGGAGCTGTTTCAACCAATTCTAAACATGGAGCTAAAATCTAGGCAGCCAAACAACTTGCCTCTAAAAGGAGGGAAACTGATTCATTCATTCAATTTTCACTTTTTTGTGAATGAATCCTCTAGAACAAGTAAATAAGTGCCAAAGTTACATCATGTACATCAAATTACATCAAGAAAAACCAAAAATTACATCAAGAGATAAAACTAGTCAAAATTGGCCGAATTTCTGAGCTGGAAGGCAAAAATTTGGTCAAAATCCTCTATGCGCCGCGCTCCAAAGCTCTATGCATCTCTCTACTTTGAACCTATTTTTGGGGCACTTCCCGGAGTCCAAATTGAGCTCATGATAGCGCGTTGGAAAGCCCTAGATGTTTTCTATCCAACCCAAGTGGAACTTTTCAATTTGGAGCTCATTTGCCCCTCCAAAAATTCAATCTACCAAGAGTACTTCCTGCTGGTGCAAAAGGTGGCAGAAAGGTGGTTTTCATGGTGTTTTTAGCCCTTAAGACCACCCAGAACTTGATGAAATCTCTAGGCCATTCCTGAGCATGCATAAATTTCCATAAAAAACCCAAAAATATCAAGTTTTTCTCCTGAAGATGCTCCAAACGTAAGCGCGCGTCGGGTGGCGCGACGCGTAGAGCAGAAAAATCTGTTTTGCAACCAAAATTTTCAAAATGACAAAATTTTCTCCAAATTCCTTGAAATTTGGACTGAGTGTCCTCTGTCATATTCAATGTTGGGCCAAGGAAGCGTTTGCCAAGATTCGGAGTCAATCATGCCCTTTTGCCTCCTCGATGCTTTTCTACAACTTGACCTTCAAGTTCCCGATTTCTTGCTTTGAAAACCTGAGTGAGCGCCCAAGTAATGGTATGTCATGTTTCTCAAACTTTTCTTCTCTTGGTTGGCCTCCTAGACACATGTAACTCAGTGGTCTCGATCATAGAAGTAGCCGTCTCCAGGGTATCTATTCAAGGTGTATGTTGATTTTTTCCTCAATTGCCAAAATAGACTCACTGAAATGACAAAATTTGACCTTGACACTTTAAGATCACTTTGTAAGAGCATGTTTGATCATTGGAGGAAGGCTGCAAAGGCTGACACTAAAATTGGCTCCAATGGGGATGGTATCTCCTTGGAGGTGCCAAGAACCATAGATCTTTGGAAAGCAGACAATGCCTTCATCCATTGGGCAATGGAATAAAAAACTCAAACTGAAATGCATGACTGAAAACTGATGACTTGATGAAAAAAACTGGCTCTCACTCAACTAAAAACTAACTTGATACTTAAACACAACTGAAAAACTGGAAAAGATGCTCAAAGTAGAGCTTATTCAATACAACCTACTCTAATTGTTCCATTCATCACCTGATCAAGTGAAATGAAACAACCAATGCAACCATGTAAGTATTGCAGCTGCTGTTTGGATTCTCCGCAAGTGCTCGTTTATGAACAACAAGAGAGAACTACTGAAAGGCAACTCCCATGAAAAATTGTGAACAGATCCGTTGAATACTATGGATTCTCTATCCGCCTCCAAAAACACTGCATAAGGATCTTGAAATTCATGCTGCATAAGGATCTCAAAATGCACACTAGGACTTAGCTCATCCAATGGATTACTTCTCTTCTCCTCATACCATGAATGCAAACTTTGATCTGAGCTTTGTGATGAGCTTTGTGACGAGACTCCTGCTAAAAATGACAAAGAGACTGGCTGCCAGATCAAGTCTATATCAGCACACGTTTCAACCTTACATAAAGTCAATGGAGAAAGACTTTGACTGCAAACATCATCCAACACACGAGCAATAGGATCATCAAAAACTTGAGAACACTGCTGCAATGTATCCATTAAAACTGTATGACATCCTACTGACTGTTCATCTTTTTCTTGAGAGATATTATGAAGATTTTGCTTTATAAACTGAAATGCTTCGAAACAAAAGGGTATAGAATCTTCCTGCATCATCAAATCATGTATTTCATCTTCCACGCCTTCATCTGTAATCTGACCTTCAATTTCATTTGGTGGCTGAAAATCTGATGCTACAGGTTGCTCAAGAATTTCGTTATCTGTCTCATCCTCAACATTAACACTGAGAGATTGTTGATTTCTTATAGGTTGCTCATTTGAAGATTTACTATGCAATTTACCCTTCAAAAACTGGAATGATTCAAAACAAAATGGTACGGAGTCACCTTCTATCATTTGATCATATGTGCCAGCTTCCATGGCTTCCTCTGCAACTTGACAATCAAAGGCATTCGGGGGCTGCAAATCTAAATATAAGAAGTCTTGAATTTTTTTTTTATTACCCTCAAGATGGTCCAAATCACGAATTTTTGACAGTTGATTTCTGATTGTATGAAAGTTGTCTCTGATGAACTGAAACGAGTCAAAACAAAAAGGCAAAGTTCCTTCACTTACTTCAAAATTTGTTGCACTTTCCTCATCATTGTCATAGCTGATATGTATCGGTTGATCACTGTACTCGAGCTGTTGAAAGTGAGCTTCCTCCTTCCACAAACTAACTGCTGATTTTTCTGCAAGATTAGCTTCTGTTTGGAGAACATAATCATCATCATACTGATCAAACTGAGGCAAATCATCAGTATACAACACATCATCAAGCATACATGTCAAATCAACAGATCGCTCTTCTCCACAATGATCTATAAAACACTCACTATGACAACTGGAATAAGAAACAAAATGTTTTGGATCAACAACTTGTTCTTCTTCAATCAGCAAGTCATGGGCTTGAACATTATACTCATTCCTTCTGGTGTTCTTTTGCATCATCTCTTCTACTGCACCTACCAACATGTCAAGCTTTACCTCTAGAGATGTCGATTTCTCCGGATCTATGTTTTTCATCTCTTCTTCTTTCAGCCTTGCCCTCAAGATCAACAAATGAGCCTCTACATTTACTGCACTGTTCTGCATCTCGTGGAGTGTTGCAATATTCCTTTCTCTCAGCTGAAACTCCATTTCCGGATCAAAGGCACCCAGGTAGTGCAAGAGAGAAGATCTAGGAGAAGGTCTTATATTAGCTGGCATCGAAAAATATGCTTGGTTAAATCTGGCAGAAAACTGTTGTACTGTCTCCCCTGGCAGTCTTTTCAACTGGTTATATTCTTCTATAATCAAGAAAAGGTTCTGTCTGATCACCCACCTGTCGAGGAAAACTTTGACGAACTGCTGGAAATCTGAGATGCTCGCATCAGGCAAGGTTTTGAACCAACTCTTCACTTGGCCTTCCAAAGAAAGAGCAAAAAGCCTAATACTAACATCTTCGTCATCAACTTCAAAAAGGTCTAAAAAAATCTCAACATTCTGCACATGTTGCTCAGCATTGACATTGTTACATTCACCGTCAAATCTTGGTAGATATAGGTCATAATTTTTAGGGAAAACATGGAGAATAGAAGATAAAACAAGAGGTTTATACCTATCTGGGACTATAAAAGGTGTAGGAGTATATACAAGAGCTACGGGATCAGTCTTGTTTTCTTTAGGCTCATCACTCTGAAGAGAGTCATCACAAGATGTGGGAAAATTAAGGAGACCAGGATCAAAGGGAAACTCAGTATTTACGCTTTTTGAATAGGACGAGTGAAGATTTTGATCACCTTTATCATACAACAAATTCTGAAAAACTTTCAAGACAGCTTCAAGACCAGCGAAGAAGTAATTTACAAGAAAGTATATTAGATCCTGAATACCATTCCACTTTAGATACCTGAACTTTGTGTAAGATCCTTCCATTTTCTTAGAGAAAGAGTCAGTCCTCCAGTGGAGTCTCTACATTGAGTTGGAGTACCCAGGTGAATGATTTCAGCCTTCTTATGTCTGATCGTTTTCCACCATCAACCATCAGATCTGAACTTGATACATGTATTGGGGCAATTTACAAGTCAGGTGTCACGTTCACAAGCTAGACCGGAGATTGATTGAAGCAGCGTTTATCTACTTCCGCTAATGCAAAACAAAAGCGCTTCGAAGGCTACCTGGCATAACTTCAGGCTCCGTCTGTAGCTTATAAATTAAATAACACCAACAAGCAAACCATTTTCTTCCCTAGTATGGTCGCCACTATGTTAGAACCTAAATCTGCCTTAGGCTGAAAGAAGGCAAATCTTAGGATAACCACAAACCACGCTCAGCCTCGTAGCTAGCCCTACGAGGACAGGAGAGGGCTCTCTCCGGGTCAAACTCAGTAAAAATGAATAATAGGGTCTGAGATGACTTTCAAGGATATTGATTTTAGGCTAGGTAAACAAATGGAGGAGTTTGATTTGAATTTTTTGGGTTTTTGTTGGAAAAATGGGAATGGCAATTTTGGGCTTGGGGATGAGGCCAGATCTTCGTAGAATTTGAATTGGGGCAAGGTAGGCAGTAGTCTTGATGCTTTTGATTATGTGTATGGATGGATCAGAATGAAAAGGAGCTGAAGAGGGCAAGGGAGAACAAGGATCCTCTCCAAACTGGCGAAAACATATAAAACTAAACCAATTTAAAGGCAGAGCACTGAATCAATGAATTCTACCTCATTTACTCATTCATTTAGTTTCAGAAGCAAAAGAAGGGAATGACATACATAAAAAATTAAAGAACTTAAAAATAATTGAGAGAAAACACCATAAAAAACTGAAAGCCACAAGAATCCCAACAGGTGCTGCAAAACCTCTGATCTTTCCTTAGCCAAAAATGCAGAAAATATGTACAATAGTGTGCCAAAATTTTCCCAAGAGTCCAACCTCTGAAAATGATTGAGAAAATACATAATATAGACCATCCTAACCCCTTCCCATGCCTCTAGGGGTTGAGCTCCTCCTTCTAGGATCTGTTTCAACCAATTCTAAACATGGAGCTAAAATCTAGGCAGCCAAACAACTTGCCTCTAAAAGGAGGGAAACTGATTCATTCATTCAATTTTCACTTTTTTGTGAATGAATCCTCTAGAACAAGTAAATAAGTGCCAAAGTTACATCATGTACATCAAATTACATCAAGAAAAACTAAAAATTACATCAAGAGATGAAACTAGTCAAAACTGGCCGAATTTCTGAGCTGGAAGGCAAAAATTTGGTCAAAATCCTCTATGCGCCGCGCTCCAAAGCTCTACGCGTCACACTACTTTGAACCTATTTTTGGGGCACTTCCTGGAGTCTAAATTGAGCTCATGATAGCTCGTTGGAAAGCGTTGGATGTTGGCTATCCAACCCAAGTGGAATTTTTCAATTTGGAGCTCATTTTCCCCTCCAAAACTTCAATATCCCAAGAGTAATTCCTGCTGGTGCAAAAGGTGGTAGAAAGGTGGTTTTCATGGTGTTTTTGGCCCTTAAGACCACCCAGAACTTGATGAAATCTCTAGGCCATTCTTGAGCATGCATAAATTTCCATAAAAAACCCAAAAATATCAAGTTTTTCTCCTGAAGATGCTCCAAACGTAAGCGCGCGTCAGGTGGCGCGACGCGTAGAGCAGAAAAATTTGTTTTGCAACCAAAATTTTCAAAATGACAAAATTTTCTCCAAATTCCTTGAAATTTGGATTGAGTGTCCTCTGTCATATTCAATGTTGGGCCAAGGAAGCGTTCGCCAAGATTCGGAGTCGATCATGCCCTTTTGCCTCCTCGATGCTTTTCTACAACTTGACCTTCAAGTTCCTGATTTCTTGCTTTGCAAACCTGATTGAGCACCCAAGTAATGGTATGTCATGTTCCTCAAGCTGTTCTTCTCTTGGTTGGCCTCCTAGACACATGTAACTTAGTGGTCTCGATCATAGAAGTAGCCGTCTCCAGGGTATCTATGCAAGGTGTATGTTGATTTTTCCTCAATTGCCAAAATAGACTCACTAAAATGACAAAATTTGACCTTGACACTTTAAGATCACTTTGTAAGAGCATGTTTGATCACTAGAGGAAGGCTGCAAAGGCTGAAACTAACACAT